>OY829326.1:68447291-68901500 GCA_963691655.1 Toxonevra muliebris
GACTTCCACTACCCAACCTCAAAAAATTACCAAAAATGGTAGAGGCTCATTTTTTTCAAATGATCATCATTGGGAATTTGAGCCATTATCAATGATAAGGAACCCGGATGAGGTTGGCTTATATTCCCTAAATTCGTGACGTCACAGCATTGAAAGAGATCTTTCTAGTCGTGGTGCTGTGAGCAATAATGCGTTAAAAAATTAATTATACTTTAAGATTGCCTCCTAAAACTGCATGGGTTTTGCTAGTAAGATGGAGTTTTTGCGAAAGAATTTTTCACGTTGAACGCGAATCTGAGGTCAAAAAATTCCCATCAGGTCACGTTTTAGGAAAAAAAATGGGGTTCAAGTCTAATTTTACAAGGATCCGATAATTTTTTCTATTTTTTATTAATTTTTAATCTTTTCAAACTGATTCAGGACGAAACTTTAAATCAAAAACAGTTACTGACCTAGAAAAACTATGAATGCAGGAATGCTCAGTATCACCTTCTCTTTTTGATTCCGTAGTAAACCTCATGTCGAAGAAAACAAACCGGATTTGATCGCATAGTGTAACTAAGATTTCAAATTTATTTTTTTTTATATATGACTTTTTAGAAAAAAAAACCAATGGAAGTAAAAAATATCGTTAAATAGATTTTATTTTAACTTTTTTTCCATCCATTGGCAATTAATCTCTAAAATTTGAATAAAGTTTCCAGATTTCGGACGTGGGGGGGGGAGGTCAAAACCCCCAAAACCTCCCCCTAAATACGGCCTTGATGGCTATGTATAAGGGGTCTAGCTGCCGTTTCTTGTAAGGAAGTCATGTCACATAAGTAAGGTCTGAGAACAAAACTGAGCATTTTCGATTTAAATGTAAAATCTGTACTGTAGTTTTCAAATATTGAAATGTCACATTGACTCACAGATGTTTATCAATCAATTTATGAGTCGGATTTTGAGAATTTAATCGCCGGTACATTGAACTATCTTCACCACGAAGAACTATCTCCACTGCTGTGGAATGTAAAAAATAACTTTAGTGCCCTACAAAGATTAAGAGTTTTCCTTTGATAAGAAAGCTTTTCAAAGTGTGAGAAGAGAGCTTCTTTCCCGTTGGGATATTCTACTCATGCACGTTCTCGTTCTTACTCAATAACTCACTCATCGACCCCGCATTGAAATGTGAAAGTAGTGCAAAACCACCCTACTCACTCACCCACACAACTACACAATTCATTCAATAAGCAATACAGCTAAAACACATAAACATACAAATACATAGACAGAGACAATAAGAATTTTGCTTTTGTGTTGTAACGTCAATTAAGTCATCATTGCCAGTTGAATGCATCGTTTTTACAGTAACATCAGCAGCAGCAGCAACTATAGAAATCAGCAGCATCCTTTTTGGCGGGCGCTACCGCCGCGCAACCCGCATTTATTCATTCGAACGAAACAAAGCATCCTAACTCAAACCAGCCATGCAACCAAGCATCCATCCAACCAGCCATCCATCCAACCAGCCATCAGATAAGCAGCATACAACACAAAAGCAATGCAGTGTTGCATGTCTGCTTTTGCTCCCTGCTGGCTGGCTGCTGCTGTTGCCTGGCTGCTTTCACTGGTTGGTAGCTTTTGCTGGCATATTTGCTGGCGCAAATACAACACAAAGTCTTTGGCACTCAACAAAGGTGACATAATGAAATTCACGCTTTGAAAAATACAAAATAGTAAGGTACTAAAACACATAAAAAAAGAAGATGAAATAAAAATATCGACGCAATTTCACGCTATTTCCGTTTAATGCTGCCGTCATTTTGGTTCCGTTGCAGCAACCATTATCGTCATCTTTTTCTTCTTCTTATTCGTTTTCTGCATCACAATTCTTTGCAATGTTTCGCTTTGGTTTCGCAAATTTTCTTTTCACTTTTCTTTTTTTGTTATCGTTGTAGCTTCATTTCAATGCAATGAAAGTTTTCAGGTGTAAAGTGAACACTCACTTTTGTGTGTGTGTTGGTGTGCGTGCGTTTTGAAAGGAAAATGTGTGTGTGCACACAAAATGTTGCAATAAAACAAGTTCCGCTGCTTGTGAGTAGTGAGGAAATGAAACACGAAAACGTTTTGTTGTAGTGTGCAAAAACGTTTTCATGTGCATTCAATCAAATTTGGATTTGCCTTTTTTTGTATAAGTTGCAGTCAACGCAACAAAAAATTATAAGGAATATAGTTGATAAACTGTTATAGAATATTAAAGTTTTCGTATAGATAAAGCCAGCGTTATTGGAAAACTCTTTTAGATCTTATTGGTATAGCGCCTAACGTGGGGCACTCACTGTTTTTGCAAATGGTCAATGCTTAATTGAGTGTAAGGCAAAGAAGATTAGTGATGCATTATTTTAAATATACCACTCATATTTTTTAAGAGCCAATAGTTCTGTTAGTTTTAGGTTCTTTATTTATGTTGGACTTAGAAATTTTATTGTAATATTAATTAAGTGTAATAAGGCTATTTTAGATATGGTACTAATGTTTCGAAATATAGTACAGAAATTCGATATTTACATTGAGCCCTATATACACACGGCTGAAACGATGCCACAATTGATATAACGAATGCCAGCTAATTGTTGGAAGAGAATAGTGTTTACGGACAATAACTTATTTACCTTTTAACAAATTTATAATCATCAAGAAGTGCAGAAGCTAGTCAGTGGAGGCTTCAAGTACATCGTCCATCGTCCATTCTGAAATTTCAGATTCAGTTTATAGATGTCCTACTTTTGGAGAGCTTAATAATAAGTTTTGATCAATTTCTAGGTCGAATTTTATGGTCTGAATTTTTGTTTAATTTTTGGTAAAAATTTTGGTTTATTCATTTGAACCCCACCTCATTCAATATAACCTCCTTTAGCCTGCACACATGCCTTCAATCGATCCGGAAATCGTAGGACTGTTCGCCGCAGGACTTCCTGATCAATTTCAGTCCAGGCTTTCTCTAATGAATTTGTCAGCGACTCCAGACTGTGGTGTTGAGATGCACAAGCCTTACTCTCTAAAATACTCCAAATAGAGTAGTCCATTGGATTCAAGTCTGGGGAGTATGGTGGCCATTCTTGAGATGTTATGAATCCAGAAAAATTGTCTTTTATCCATGTTTGCGTTAATTTTGCCATGTGGGAAGGTGCAGAATCTTGCTGGAAAGTCCAGTTTTCATTTCCAATTGTATCTTGGGCCCAGGGAAGAACATGTTCATTTAAAATGCTCCTATAAACAACCTGGTCAATTTTAACACCCTCTTCAACGAATATTAGAGGGGTTCTGGCACTAGCGGAAACTCCAGCCCATATCATAACGGAAGCTGCCTTTTGAACTCGGCCAACAGTCCTATTTTGTTGCGATGATGATGTTAGCCACATTCGGTCATTTTGCGCATTGAAATGTTGTTCAACCGTGAAAATTTTTTCATCTGTAAACAAGATATTTTTAACATTTTTTAACACGGAGGAGCGTACCAACGCCTTGCATCTTTTCAGTCTCAAATCTTTCTTTTTTTGTGTCAGATCTTGAGCTTTTCGGAGCTTGTACGGCTTAAGATTAAGCTTTGATTTTGCAATGATTCGCACTGTTTCATGGTTTACTCCCACTTCCTTAGCGATTTTTCTCATTGAGCGCCTTGGATTTCGCTTGATTCGTTTACGAATTTTTTCTGTTAAACCAGTAGTGGCAACTGTTGAAAATTTTCCCCGGTCTCTATCTCCAAAGCCCCCAGTTTCATTACATCGAATAATAGCTCGGTCTACCGTACGACCTGACAAATTTAAAGCCTTTGCAATTTGACGGCTACTATAATTTGCCATATGAAATTTCATAATTTCACGACGAATATTTTCCTTGTCCATTTTTATGGAAATTTAAAAATGTAATAACAAAAATTCACATGAAATTAAAAACAAAGCCAATGATGAATGAATTTGCTTTTTAAATTAAAGTAACGGTAAATGGCAAAGCTTGCTGCAGAGTATTAAACTTGCGTCACTTTAAAATTGTCACCCTGTATACCTTCGTTTTTATATACTCGTTCATTTGCTTTATTTAATTTATGTTCAGATATATACTTTGCCAAATCATATCAAATATTTTCTCGGAATATTTTTACTCAATAAAACAATTTGTATCCGATTAATTGGCTTCTGGCTTCAAGTTAATTTTATAATAAATTTTGAGTTTGACTTTCATCTGTTTTTGATCTGATTTTGGCACGAATTTGTTTGAATTTTGCTCTGATTTTTGGTTTGCATTTTGGTCTGATTTTTCATCTGTATTTTGGGTTGATTTTGATCTGTATTATTCTGAATTTCTGTTAGAAATTCAACGTTTGAATTTCGGTAATGTGTAGTATTAATTTTGGCCCGAATTTTGTTCTGATTTTTGATCCGAGGTTTTGGTTTTGATTTTGGTCAAAGTTTTAAGCCAGTTAACGATCCATATAATTTTTTGACCGACTTTTGGTTTAAATTTATATGCAAATTTTTGGCTCAAGTTTTGATCCGGATTTCGGTTTGATTTTTTTTCTGAGTTTTGGTCTAATTGTGGTTTGATTTCTGATTTGAATTTTGGTCTGAATTTTGGGCTGAATTTTGGTTCAAGTTTTTGTTTGATTGTGGAATGAAATTAGTCCGTATTTTGGTTTGCTTTGGTCTGAGTTGTGAATTGAATTTTTGTGACTTTAGATATTTCAACTAAATTTGGTCTGAATTTTGATTTGCTTTGGTCTGAATTTTGGTCTAATTTTTTATTAGATTTTTGATTTGAATTTTATTTCTGATATTTCGCCTGATATTGGCTTAAGTTTGGATTGGTTTATGGTTCAATTTAAGGACTATATTTTTGCCTAAATTTCGGTAGAATTTTTGATCTGAATTGTTTTTAATTTTGATTAATATATGCTCTGTATTTCAGTGTTATTTTTTGTTTAAATTTCTGTCTAATTTTTAATCTACCTTTTTTCTGAGTTTTAGTTTGCCTTTGGATTTGTTGTTTGATCTGAATTTTGGTTCGGGTTTTGGACTCGGTTTGATTCTTGATCTGGTCTGTATTTTAATTTGTTTTGATCCAAATTTTGGTTTGAATTTCGGTCTAATTTTTTGTGTGAGTGTACGTCTGATTTTGGGTTTTAATATTAATCTGTGGTTTTTCTGAGTTTGAGTTTGATATTTAGCCCGAATATTGGATTGAATTTCGGTTTGAGTCTTAGTTTGATTTTGGACTGAAGTTAGTTTGTATTTAAGTTTGCTTTGGTCTGAATTTAAGACCAAATTTTAGTTTCTGGTTTGATTTTTGGTTTGATATTTTGACAGATTTTTTTCGAATTTTTTTTTTCTGTATTTGCTGTAGCTGAGTTATGGACAGAATTTTGAAAATTAGAAGTAGCTTTGGATTAGATATTTTGACTGAATTTTGACTCGCTTTGTTCTGAATTCTGGTTCTATTTTTGGTCTGAGTTTATTGTCTATGGAATTCAGGTTCCTTACAGACTAAGTAACAATTCAACTTAAAAATATCTTAGAACTAAGAATAATAACAACATATTTCTGTTTTTTGATTTGATTTTGGCTTAAGTTTTGGGTCGGTCCATTTTTTAACTCCATTTTTGTCTGAATTTCGGGTGAATTGTGATTTGTGATCAGAATTTCCGTCTCTTTTTTTTTCTTAAATTTCCGTGTAATTTTTGGTCTGCCTTTTTTCTGAGTTTTAGACTGTTTTTGGATCTGATACTTGGTCTGAGTTTCGTTCTGATTTTTTTGATATAAATATCTGCTATTATTTTTAAGTTTTTTGGTTTTATGTTAAACCCGTATTTTGGATTGAATTTCGATTTGATTTTGGTCTGATTGTGGACTGAAGATAGTTTGGTTTTTACTTTGATTTGGACCACATTTTGGTTGGAATTCTGGTTCGAATTCTGGTTTGATATTTTGACTGGATTTTGCCGAAATTTTTTTTATTTTGGTTTAATTTTTCTTTTAATGTTTGAACTGAGTTGTGTACTGAATTCAGACCTCCAAGGGTAAAAATTTCCTATGAAAAGCTATGGGTTTTGGGTTCCTGCAAACTTTAGTCCCCGAAATAATATTGTGTGTTCCGAGTACCTTTGCATTTATTACACTGTTCTAAAAAAATCAGCTTTTTCAAAAAATAACAAGGTTCTAAAAGTGGATTCTGATAAAGCTCACAAAAATATGTGTTTATTTTTTTTCGTGAAGTCAAAGTTTACAATTTTCGGACTATTACGATCCCATTTCTGAACTTTGTCTTTTTTTTATTGTGTTGGGATATGTTATTCATTTAACGAGCTCTTTATCTTTATTTAACGATTATTGTATGATATATGAATTTTTAGGAATCTTGTATCTCATTTTTTCTAAAACTTTAGAAGTGGAAGAAATTGTCTATCTCCTAGTTGACAATTCTAAATTTCATTGTATAAACATTGCCTAAGAAGATTAATCATATTCCACCATTATGGTCTTACATAAAACTCTTTGCCCCCTTCCCCAATGTTTTTATTCTACATCAATCCAAGAAAAATCAAAAACTTACATATTTTTGAAAGAACTCTGCATACAAAACTATAAAACACTTGCACATGTTTAAAAACAACTCAATTTTTACAAACTTGTTGATTAATCGCTGCCGCAGGAATCCATTTTATTCTACTCTTTTTAAAATACATACATATATTTTCTACACATTTCTATAAACTGTTAAAGCACGAATAGGTGCTCATATAAATCAAGCGTTAAAGTTATGCATTGAAAAACATGCAATATATGTAGCGAAAGAACGCCTTAAACTATGCAACAATATATTTTTTCTATACCACATTTATTGCAGAGCAGCGGAAACTTATGCGCATTGGAGGATATGGAAAGAAAACTTTTTGCATAACGGCAGCAGGCAATGACGTTGTCGTCGTCATTCATCTATCGTTAGTTTTGAAGTGTGTGTGAAAGAGAGATAGAGGGGAACCATTATAGTGAGACAGAGCGGAGTAGCAAGGAAGTGCAAGTCGAGAAAACGTGCAATATGGAACGTAATGTTTAAGAAAAGAAAATAAATTTACAACTACTGCAGGTGTGGTAAAATATAAAGCAAGAACAAAGGGAAGAAGTGCAAATGCAAGAGGAAGTTGAAAACGTAGTAGCGCAGAAATGAGTGCACACATTTCGGAAGTCGAAAGTCGTCGTTGCCGTCGTCTTGGTCGTTGTGGTTTCATAACGCGCTTCATATCTATCTATATCCGTGTGCAACGTGTGCAACAAACGCTCTCAAGCTTAAGCTTAAGTTACCGCGCGTTCTCTTTTTTGCGGTCGGTAGATAAAATAACTAACGATGCAAACGATGACAGCGCGCTACAGGATAAATCAAGCACGATAACGAAACGATAAACGGCGAGCAAAAGCATGAATAGCAAAGAAACTTTATTCTTCCTTCTTTATTTTTTTTTATAATGCACACACAATAAGGAAGCTAAAGGAAGTATGCAGCAAAAGTGTTGCATACTAGTACTTCTTTACTTTTCGCACATTATCAGCGACAGCTTTATCATCAATATGGAGTGTGTGTGAAGGGAAGGGGTAAGTGGGAAGAGCGATAGGAAAGGTAGCATATAGCAAAAGTTTATAATTTTTGCATACGTATAGATCATTTTATTACGTGGGTAGATGGGTCCAAGTTGGGGTGGACAGAGGAACAGAAAAATATATGGACGCACAAACGCTTTAGCATTTTTAACATAAATTGTTTACATGGGAATAAAATTTTATAGCGGTCTTTAAATGGAAAAAAGAAAGACGGAGAGAGAGAGAGAAAGAGGAACATTGAAAGGAGAGAATGATGGAAAGGAAAAGAAATAGAAGCAGCTGGAAAAATTCTATGAAAATTTGTTTCTTATTTGCTATTATTTTTATGATTACACCGTGCTACAATTTAGCACCTTACCAAATCACATGAAGGCCAAATAACTTTTGAAGGATTGGTGTACACAGTATTCACTCAAATTTTTTAGTATTCCTGGGAAACGGATCCAAAACCCATAATTTTAACTCATAAGAGACCAATGTAAACATTTTGACATTCTTCTGGCATCATTGTTCATTTGAAGTCTAATAATTTTAATAATCAATAAGAAATGTGAACTGCCAAATTTGGAAGAAATTTGTAAAATTTTTTTCCAAATCAAAAATAGTAAAAATAGTTTTATTTTTACTCCTACATACATCAAGTCTAAGAGGAAGCGGTTTTTCATTACGAAACTAGGTTTTTAGAAGTTCAGAAGTAGGAAAAGTATAAATTATGGTCAAAATTTCTAAGCTTTGAACATCTTGCTGAACGAATAAACATTATCCGATTTGGAAAATCCTTTTTGCGTTATTTTTGTATTTGTAAATACCAGAGCTATGAAAGAATACAGTCATTGCGAATGAATTCAATTTTTTGATTACAGTCTTCTATTCTATTTCAGACTTATGATTTAAAAAATGAAGTCACGAAGTCTTCTTGATATCAATGACTGCTCCATTTGGAACAGTCAACTTTGACTTCACTTTAACTAAGTCACAATAATGCCTTAACTTCACATTATAATTGAAGTCGTTGTCATGACTTCATATTTGGTTGAAGTCTTGAATTCAATTGAGACTTTTCTCTAACAGACTGCAGACATTTATTGAAGAATAGTACAAAAAATATTAAAATTAGAAGTGTGCAAAAACCTCTCAAAAATAGTATAGATTCTGTTTTTACGCATTAAAATTTAACGTTACTAAGTAAAAATAAGGTAGATATATTTAGAGTGGCATAGAGTGCATGTTGACTTCAATTGATTTCAATTGACTTCAACTAAATGACTTTAAGTCAATCAATGTATTATTCAGGTCGAGACTTCATTTAAGAAACTGCTTACCATGACTTCATATGAGTTATTTTTCATTGACTTCAAAACGACTCATGACTTCATGATTTTAATTCTTCACTCACAAAAAGAATGGAATAATTCAGTAATTTTTAAACAAAGTCAACCGACTTAAAACTTGAAATGACTTGGTAACTAACAACAACATAACTGTGGAATTTGAAAAAAATGTTGGCCAACAAATTTAAAAATATCTTAATTTATGGTCGAAATTTCGAGAATTTCGAAAATTTCAAGACCTTTTGTATTGTATTGTATTATAGAGGTTTCTGTCGTTGTACCGCGACCTATAAGATCTATTGTACATCCCTCTTTTCTTTCTAGTCTAATCTGCCTAGAGTACCTCATCCAGTCCAGTCTCCCTCAAGAATTTGAGTATTGCGCCCGGATCTATGGATGCCAGTTCGGTACTGGGCACTTGGTGCATGCCCAGACATTTCCTTCTTTTGTGGATCAGTGCTCCACATTGAGCTAAAATATGTTCTGATGATTCGTCTTCCTCATTACAAAACCTACAAATTGAGCTTTGCTCAACCCCTATCTTACAAAGGTGTTCTCTGAGCCCGCAATGCCCAGTCAGAATACCAGCTAATATGCGCAAACTGTTTTTGTTGAGACCAATGCAGAATGCGTATCTACTCTTATTATAATTACCTAAAAGCGCTTTGGATTGCCTCAGTCCCGTAAGATTGGTAAAGAGTTCTTGCCTCTTGTTCCTCTCTTCTTGCCTGAGTAATTCCCTGATTACGCTATCTCCTATTCCACAGAAGGGTTCAGGTCCCACGAAAGTGGTTGCTGCCCCCTTTCTTGCAAGCTCGTCTGCCTGCTCATTACCCTCAATTCCTGCGTGGCCAGGGACCCAACATAGAGCGACTTTGTTGTCATTGCCCAGTTGATTGAGCTTGCTCAAACAGTCCCACACCAACTTAGAGGTGATCTCAAAGGAGCATAATGCTCGAATGGCTGCTTGGCTGTCCGACATGATAGCGATATCTTGCCGTTTGTACTGTCTATCCAGGTTGAGTTGCACACATGTGCTAATTGCATGAATTTCAGCTTGGAAGATGCTAGGATACTTCCCCATCGGCTCAGAGTGTCTGATTCTTGGCCCAAATACTCCTGCCCCAGTTCCATCCTCGGTACGTGACCCATCTGTATACCACTTAATCGTGTGTTCTTTGAGTGTGTAGTTATACTCTACACCCTCCCATTCGTTCTTGCTACTAAGTTTTGCAACGAAGTGTTTCTCAAAACTATACTGTTTGTCCATTCTGTCCTGGGGACAGTCCAAGAGATAGTTGTCTTTCGCCGGGTTATCTCGGTCTCCAAGCCCTATAGATCTCCTCGTCAACCTTTTATTTCTTGTTCCTCTTACGATTGCTGCCTTGGAGGCATTCTCTATCACGAGGTGTAATGGAGTGAGCTCCAATAGTACCTCTAGTGCAGCAGTCGGACATGTTCTCATTGCTCCTGTTATACAGATACATGCCAACCTTTGAACTTACCCCAATTTAGCTTTTGCTGTTTTTAGTTGAGTTCTCCTTGCCCACGCTATTGCTCCATATGTAATGATTGGCCTTACCATCATTGTGTACATCCAGCGCAGTATACTTGGTTTACATCCCCAAGTTTTCCCTGCTAGCCTTCTGCATACCATTAGAGCGCGAGTGGCTTTACTTGTCACTGTTTCAACATGCGCTTTCCATGTGAGTTTACTATCTAATACTAAGCCCAGATACTTTACCTCTTGCTTTTGTTCAATAATCTCCCCAGCTAGTGATATCGGTTTCCAGCGCGGGAGCGATCTTTTCCTGGTAAATGGAACTATAGTGGTCTTTGCAGGGTTAATATTTAGCCCTACCGACCTGCACCATCTCCTAGTAATACCTAGCCCTCTTTGTATAATGTCACAGAGAGTTTCTTCAAATTTCCCTCTGGCTACGAGGACTATATCGTCCGCATACCCTTGACAGTCTATGCCTGCCTCTGAGAGTTTCATTAAAAGTTCATCTACTACCAGGCTCCACATTAGAGGTGATAATACTCCTCCCTGTGGACATCCTCTGGTTGTGCTGACTGATATGGTACCTAGCCCTGTTTCCATCTCAGCTGTTCTAGAGGAGAGCATTTCTGACATCCATCTAGATGTTGTGTTATCTACTCCTCTTCGCCTTAGAGAGTTATTGACAGCCTCGTGCGAGGTGTTGTCGAAAGCTCCTTCTACATCCAGGAAAGCACATACTGCTACTTCTTTCACATCTAGTGCCCCTTGAATCTTCCCCACTAAGTCATGCAGAGCTGTCTCGGTAGACCTGCCTGCTCTATATGCATGCTGATTGGGGTGCAATGGATTTGTGTCTAAGATTTTACATCGTATAAAGTTGTCAACCACCTTTTCAAGTGTTTTCAACATAAACGATGTTAAGCTTATGGGTCTGAAGGACTTAGGGTTGGTGGTATCTTTTTTGCCCACTTTTGGTATAAATACCACCTTTGCCCTTCGCCAAGCTGTTGGTATGTACCCAAAAGCGAGGCTACTTCTCCCTATATTAATAAGGAATGGCAATATTTCCTTTATGCCCTTCTGTAATAGAGCAGGAAATATGCCGTCAAGACCAGGTGATTTAAATGGTTGAAAAGTGTTTAACGCCCATTCCAATCTAGGCGCAGAGCATATTTCTGCTGCTACCTTCCTGTTTACTCTGTTTATTCTTCTAGGCTGCTCCTCTGAATTCCTGCTATCTAGCCCGACACTTCCAGGGAAGTGTGTTGCTAGTAGCAATTCTGCTCGTTCCTTTTCATTACAGGTGAAGCTGCCATCTGATTTCTTCAGCGCCATTCTCATGTCCTGCCCTGCTTTTGCAAAGGTTTTATATATCCTTGATGCAGCAGGTAGAGATGAGATATTGTCGCAGAAGTTCCTAAAGCTAGTTCTTTTAGCCTTCCTAATTTCTTTATTGTATTCTGTTAGTTTATCCCTATATGCTTGCCATTGTCCGCTCCGTTTTGCTCCATTATGGAGCCTACGTACTTCGGTTCTAATGTCACTTAGGGTACTATTCCACCATATGGCGTCCTTTCCTAGACTTTCCGCTTTTTCAGGGCAGCTGCCCTCGAAAGCATCTAGTATTGCTTCGTTAAGTTCATTTACGGAATATTCGAGCTCATGATGATTTTTTATCACCTTGCACGATTTAATACCTTCTAAATTACACTTAAGTACTTCTATGTATTCTGTCCAGTTTGTTTTCCTGGAAGACCTTTTGGAAACTAAAGATATTATCTGATTTCAAATATTTGTGTGTCCCAAAAATTACCGTTTTTGTGATCAGTTTTGTGACCTTCTGTACATATGTACATATGAAGATATGAAGATATAAATAAAAAAAATAAAAAAGATAAATATCCATGATTCACAAAAATATATTGGGAGTATGAATGTATAAACTCGTATTTTTTTCGTAATTTGGACATTTATTGTGAAAAAGTGATTATAAATTTATTCTTTAAAGTATTGTCATCGTTAGCCACAAACTTTTCCCATCTTTCTGGTAGCATACGGATTCCGCGTCAAAAGAACTCCTCATCTTTTGAGGCTATACACGAATCGACCCATTTTTTGAGTTCTTCGAAAGAACGGAAGTGCTGTTCAGCCAGGCCATGTGTCATCGATCAGAAGGAGCAATGTCTGGAGAATACGGCGTGTGGGGTAGCACTTCCCATTTCAGCGTTTCCAAGTATGTTTTTACTTGTCTTGCAACATGCGACCGAGCATTGTCGTGCTGAAGAATAACTTCGTCGTGTCTATTCTCATATTCTGGCCTCTTATCCTTTAATGCTCGGCTCAAACGCATCAATTGTAGTCGGTGGCTGTCGCCAGTGATCGTTTCATTCGGTTTCAACAGCTCATAATACACGACAACTTTCATATCCCACCAAATACATAAGATTGGCATGAGCTTGGATCCATGGATGTTCGGCTTTGCCGTTGATGTTGATGCATGTCCGGGCGGTCTCCATGATTTTTTACGCTTTAGGTTATCGTAACGTACACACTTTTCATCGCCAGTCACAATACGATGCAGAAAACCCTTTCCTTTCTGTCGTTCAATCAGCAGTTCATATGTGAAAAATCGTCTTTCGAAGTCTCTCGGCTTCAATTCGTACGGTACCCAATTTCCTTGCTTTTGAATCACTCCCAATGCTTTTAATCGCTTAGAAATGGTTGATTTATCAACTCCTAAAGATTCTGCAAGTTCTTGTTGCGTTTGACATGAATTTTCTTCGAGTAATGCCTTCAATTCTTCATCTTCGAACATTTTCGGGCCGCCTGAACGTTCCATGTCTTCAACATCAACAATTCCAGTATTGGAATCGTTTTCGTTCTTTTTCAGATGAAAATTACGGTTACAGTTTCGGCTTCAAAAAATTAAACGGTTTTAAACGGTTACGGTTGCGTTTTCGGTTTCATTCCTTGGGCTCACCAATATAAATTTTTCGTGATGTGAGAATGATCGCGAAAGGATTTGTATGGATCTAGGAATCGCAGATTGAACATAAGTCTCTGAAAACTATGTCTTATCTCGTAACGGTAAATGGCAAAGCTTGCTGCAGAGTATTAAACTTGCGTCACTTTACAATTGTCACCCTGTATACTTTAAACTCGTTTTTCTCGGAACTATGTTTTGCAAGTTTGTGTGCAGAAGGCGCGAAATGTATTCAATAAATCAAGTACAAATGTTTTGTAAGCAGTTTACGTACAGTATACGTGGTTTACCTTGGAACCCGAATTTAAACCTTCCATCGTATGAAAATCGTTTGAAACTAATTGCATTACCGTCTTTAAAATCGCGTAGAACTACGTTAAATTCAACATTCATACTTAAACTTTTTCAGGGCAATATAAATAGCACTTATCTTTTAAGCAGGTTAAATATCAATATACCTACGCACTCAACAAAGAACTATACTTTATTACGTTTGAAAACTTATAATAGTAATTACTTCAAATTTGAACCTTTTAATAATGCCTGTATTGATTTCAATAAAGTTTATCACTTAATAAATTTTTCTGATTCGCTAATTTCGATTAAACATAAAATTCTTTCTGAAATTAACAATTAATTCTCTCCACTATCCAGCCATTTTGTGGAGCTCTCTCCCCTCGCGTTTTTGCTACCGTACGCGCTTCTTTTGTGTGATCCGGGTCACTCTACTACGGTAACCCATTCGTAGTTGGGGGTGCCCCTCGGTCGGCTGGGAGGGAGGTGGGTGTAGGATTCGTCGAAAAAAAAATTGCCCAGTCCTGAGCAATTTTTGGTTTTAGTGCCACCAAGTTAATTGATTTGATGGCCGCCTGGCTCTTTTTTTTTTTTTTTGCAGGTTATAATGTCAAAAAATTACCTGAAAAACGAAAATATTTTTTCAAAATCCTCCATTTTGGTCAAATGTTGTAAAACCTCTACTTCCGTATCTCGGCAACTGGATTACGAATGTAAGAATTGTTGAGAAAACTTTTATAATTCTCCCAAGAGAAATTCCTGACAAAACCGCTTAAAAATTGTTTGGTACTTAGGTGAACCCTCTAAGTTTGAATTTTTTTTTTTAAAATTAACCCTTGGATGTCAAAATTGCTGTTTCTTAGTAATAATCTCTTTATGCTGCAATAATCGTTGGAAAAAACAACGAACTAGTTTTTGAGAAAACATTACTAATTAAAAATTTTTGAGATCACTGAAGTTCGAACCACCAAAGTCTAACTTGTTTTAAGAAATTAACCTCGGTATATAATTTTTTTCTTAGTACTTTTTACTTCTCATGGAACATTTTTCTTTTAAAAAAATGGACCTTGGTAAATTTAACCTTCAATGATCCCATGTAATTTTCAATGAGGAATATTTCCTTTGAAGATTGTTTCGAAATAATTCGTAATTTTTGCTCTTTGTGGGTATTTTTCCTAACAAAAGTTGGACTTGGTTGGTTTGAACGTTCTCAGTACCCCAACTACTTCTTAATGGGAAAAATTTTTTTTCAGATTGTTGAGTTTTTTTCATATTTGTTCTTTCACTGAATCACTGAATCCCCATTAGTTATTTGAAAAAAAAAATGTCTGTCTTTCAAGGACTAATTTCTTTAAAAAGCTGAACTTAAATGGCTTTGACCTTTAATAGCTTCAACTATTTTGGATTACAGAATATTTCTGTCAAAGAAAGATTTCGTAACCATATATATGCGGCAATTGGTTCGTATAATTTTCAAAAGAGGGGGTAAGGGGAGCTATAGAATTGTAGTCTAATGAAATTTACTCCCCTTTCTTATGACAAATTACTTTTTTTTCGAAATGAAACATATAGGAGTTCTTCACATATTAAAATTATGAGGTTTAGAACTCTATTGTGTGATCGTGAATATCTGAGTGCAGATTCTGAATCAACAGCCCGAATTACCCTTAAAAAGGTATCCATTTGCCATTTAAAATTTATTGTTGCACTGTGTTATCGATGAAAGCACGTAAAACACGACAAAAATAAAATATTTTGCTATATATATTTCCATTAATTTTTTCTGCTGTCTCCAAGCACTTAAACACTGCACCCTCTACGTTTATTGATAAAAATCAAGGCGCTGACATTTTTTGTTTTTTTTTTTTTATTTTGAATAGCTGTGTGTCTGCTCCCATCATTTCTCCCACTACATTTCCCAAATATGATAATCAGTAAAAAGAAAATTCGATTTGATCTGAATATTAATATGTTGATGACGCCAAGAATGTGCCTAAATGTATAACAAAAAATAAAAAATAAAATAAAATGTTTACAACACATTTCTGGTACATGTTTTTCTTTTATTTTTATTATTTTGTGTATTTCAGGAAGGCTAAGAAACACAAACAACCTGTAGGTCGATTTGTTTTGCTTTGCGTGATTATGCGATGATTAGGTTGATAATTTTCCAATAAAAATGATAAACATATTAAGAAAAAAAAAAAAATGAAAAAAGGAAAAGGTACTCGTATTGTTGTATTATACCCCCACTACAAATATTAAGAAATTTGTTATATGCCATCAGTTGAGGCGTGTCTTGAATTAATAAAACAGAAAACAAATAACAAACAAAAATAAAAATAAATAAAAAGAAAAAAAAAAAAGGATTGGTCGGTGTATGAATTATATGCTTTATTTGTATTGTGTGTAGTTTTAAGGTTTTTCAGTAGTTACAGAATACATTTTTTTTTTCCTTTCTCCAATTCTAAGAAAAGTAGAGTCGATTTCATTACATCCGCATTTCAATATTCAACAATATAATCAAAATATCTTTGAAATTACGCCACCTGGTATTCGAATTTGAAGTATAAGAAGCAACAAATTAAGGTGAGATTGTTTGTGATAAAATTTATTTTGATTTTTTTACTCTGTGCAATACCTGACTTAAATAAATTCAATGGCTTAGTATCTGAAGTACGTTAACGCTTTTTTCCAAAATATTTCATTTTTTTTAGAAATTTTCTTAGGAGTTATATTAACCTCTCTGTTATCCTAAGAAAAAATCACACTTGTGTTCCTAAGGTCACGAAATGACCTACTATGTATTTTTCATTTATTTCATAAGAAAATCGGTCGTTTTCAATACATTTTAAAAATAAATTAATTTGAAAAGAACTTTAATTAATATAAAATAATAATGAAAAATATATTTTATATACAATGAATGTAAAATCAAAGAACCTAAAGCAAAAATTTGGTTTGTAGTTTGACTATTTATCCTTAAAAAAAACAAGAAACAATAATTATTTTCACTGAATTTAATAATACTATTCAGTGAAAATAACTGTCTTTGTAATTCTCATTTACTTCAATTTGAAATTAGGGAACTATCACAGAGATCACTGATGAGGAACCGTAGCTGGTTCTGATCTGCTAGTTCTATGAACTTTTTGATATTTTTCTGACATCATTGTTCATTCAAAGCCTAATAATTTTAATAATTAAGAAACATTTATTTCATGACAACATAACGGTAAATTCACAAGCATAACAAAAAATTAACATGACAAAAGTCTTCATTTACTACGAATTTATAGAAGGACCAGCTATTTCCTATGAGCAATAACATTATATTCCTCTTTCAATATTTCGTGGGTCCACTTTGGGCATCAATGCAGTTGTCGTGATATTAAGGTAACTAAGTTTGGGCTTTCTTCAAGAGATTTTATGCTATTGAAATAAATTTTTTATTTTTTTTTTAGATGAAACTGCAAATCTAATTTTCCTTTTAGATTTTTCTGGATCGTTGGCTTGCTTCTCTTTTGTGCATCATCGATCGAATCGCTGCGTTGCTCAGTTTTTTCACAAACAAGACGAACGATTCTCACTGGGTGGGGCGAATGCCCATCCCTGGCCAGGAGAAGATTAAAACTCCTGGGTTCACCTTTCACCTTTCTTCACTAGTCTGTCCGAGTTATCATCCCTAAATATTAGGGACATAACCAGATTCATTATGGAATCCTCATGGTTCTTCACTACTCCGTAAATAGGGGAGTCGCGCCGTACTGAGGTATCACAATGAGCCTTAAGTGTGCTTTCAAGCAGAAAACTGCCACTCCAACCTAACCTAACCTACGTGATAGATAATTATTAAAGATATCGTAGAAGGAAATGCCAGAATTCTGTTTACTTTAGAGAATATGGGCAATTAAAGCGAAAAAAGGTCACGAAATGTCCCTAAGATAACAGAAGGGTTAAAGATTATGCATATATAAGTGCACTGGTGGATCCAGAGGAGAACAGTTTTGAAATAGAACAAATATAAAAATATTCCTATCTGCTGACAAAAAATGGAGATACTAAAAGTATGCAACAAGTTGATATCTTACAAAATCGAATAGCGGATGGATATCATCTATACCATTTTCTTGGAGACCCCGATATAGTTATACATTTATCGGCTGATGTATTCATTTGTAACCTCGAAAAGTAGATAAGGGGTTGTGGTGAAGTGCAGCTGTCTGAGTAAATTTGAACTCCTCTTTCCTAATAAACAACTTTTTTTAAGCCATGAAAGATGTACGAGTTAAAGAAGGCAATTTTTGATATTAGTTCCGCATATACTAAAATGATGGGGTTTTGGCTTCAATATGCGTCATAGAAGCAATCTTAGTACACAAATCTGATCTGAGAATCATCGACCCCGAATTACCCTTAAAACACATCAATTCACAATTTTATCATTTAATGTTGCACTGTGTCATTATGAAGGTATTTCTGCGCAGTGTGTCTTTATATCAGTGTTGGATACCGGATTTTTTTGAACGTACCAAAAATCGTATCAATAACCATATTGGAAAAAACAATTATTATTCGTTATCACTAATATTGGTGAATTTCTTAAAAACACCCTCAATAATGAGGTAAGGAGAAGGTGTTGGCGGTTGATGTGAAAACAGAAACTTGTTATCTTTTTATTAGGAACAACAGACAAAATTCTCTAATTGAATTAAAACAACCTGGACTTGCTGGACAATAACATATAAAGTTCCCGAACAACATTCTCTTTCAGCACTTCAGTAAGGTTACTATGTTTTAATAACACTGTTAGGCGAATTTTTCAAAAAAATTTCGTAAAATCATAATTTATTGCCGAATTTTCGGTATTTTCAAGACCATTTTGTTTCCACTTTTGTTCATCTGGATCTGAAAAAACTTTACTATGCTGTCACTTTTCAATTTGACGCCATTTTTGGGCTATTTTTCATATTCAAAAAATGTCCCTTCATTTTGCTCAATTTTGTTACATACTGTATGCAAATAAATATTTCATAAAAGGTGTGCTTTATTTCTTAGGTTAGGTTAGGTTGAAGTGGCTGTCGAGAGACAAACATAGATCTGAACGACCCCTTGTGATACCACATAGTTGAACCTACAGTTTAACGCCGATTCCGAATGGCGATGTGGCAATTTTTTAACGGCTTGGTGGTTTTGCCACTACCAACTAAGGTGTGTACTTGTACACTTTCTTATAATTCCCATACACTTCGTATTGATAGTGAATATAAGAAGTCTATGAGAATTAACCACCAGACGAAGACGAGAATCGAACCCGAACCACTCGGATGAATGTCTAGTGCACTACCCACTAGACTATCGAGGTCGTCTTATTTTTCTTATTTTTTATGTCCAATTTTAATTGCTTAAAGTTGTTGTTAGTTTCTAAACATTATTGAAGCCGGTCGATCCACCTCGAAAAACAGTCCTCAAAACAGACTTCTTTTTACGTTTGCAATACAAGCACTATACTAAGTGCTTGGAATCTGTGGCCAGCGAGGGTTGGGATCTTATACAAGCTCCCTTACCACTGCTCGTGTCGGCCGACTCTTCGAGTTTACCCAAACTGTTGGCTTCAGCGCTGCTAAATCCCCGGCCACCACGGAAACACCCCAGCGGCCATCAGCATATTCCACAGCGACCACCATCGGCGTTATCACCCAGAGGCCATCATCGGCATATTCAGCAGCGGCCATTATCTGTATATAATTAAGTTTTTGTATAAATAAATTCTAAAATAAAGCGTCCAACAAGCGACTAAACGATTATATTGTTTTTAACGACTCTGAGAACAGCTGAGCTTACCCCAGCTATAGGTTTAGGTTATTACAACTGTAATGCCGAAGCCGGTGTTATAGTACCCATATGTATAATAGTACTTTGTTTTTAACAGGTAGTTTTAAGTTTTGGTACCAGAAGACAGTGAGGAGAGTTTAAAGTTGGTTGAGTGCGTTGTAATGAATGAAGAAAACTATGCTAATATGGAATCAAGAACTTTACCAGGTACCCAACTCTATACAAAACACAAAGATGGTGCTGTCCACCAATCAGTGTCAATAATTGGAGTGGAAAAAATTAAGCAAGAAAGTTCTCATCTGGCAGGCTATTTCCTCTTGTCTTAAGACCACCAAGTTTTTTGCAAACGGTCTGCAATATTTTGGTTCGATTAAGCAACTGCTCTCCAAGAACGTAAATTATGTTACAAAAGAGGATAGCCCATCAAACGTTCCAGAATTTCGCCCGATAGAGAAGTATTGGTCAAATGGAGCTTTAAGAAGTACTGTGGAGCTGCTGATGACGTCGAAGAATTTAAAAAACTGGCTTAAGGCAAGCAGTGCTATGACAGGTGCATGAAGAGGTGCAGAGTTTAATGATTTGGGTAAAACAAAAAATTCGGCGTAAATTAAAAAAATAATTTTTTTTTTATAACTTTTAATGAAAAAAGAATTTAGATATATTGAGTTTTGATTTAACAAAAATTTTAAGTGAAAAATAATAAAAACCGTTATGTTACAAATGAAACAATGTGTGCAGTATCTTTTCGATATAGTCCTTACTTTTGGCCAATGTAACAAAATCCGTGATTAACATTTACTTACTTTGGCGGGCATCTTTTTTTTACAATACTTTATTCGAAATAGTTGGTCAGAACTCAACAACGAATTTTTATGTCCTTGTTGCTTATGAACAAAACAAAAAAGAAGAAAAATCGGTAGCCCTAATACTTGAACTTAAACCGAGATGGTAAAATTGTGCTTTCTGACCAGCTACATAATTCATCGACCTATAATGCACTGTACAAAAATTTGTTTATTATATATTGTCTATCACATTGTTTGTCTGTTAAATCAAGCTTTATTTTCTTACGTTTCCCATTACAAATTTTCGTTTATTATTTTACATATATTTAGTATTTAATATTTGGCACCAATACTCGTACTTAATGTACATACGAGTATATGGTATAAATAAAACTTTTATTATATAATATCTACCTAGAATATTGTTACTTTATAGCATATCATAAATTGTTTCTTGTTTTTTGTTGTTGTTGATATTACTGTTTTTTATATGCATACATAAAACAAGCATGAAATTTGTTGATATTATTTAAAGTGCATATCTAAGCGTCTTTTACTCCTTACACATGCGTTTTATGAACGGGTAGAGAAGGGTAGAAGGGTGTCAAAAACTTTTACAAAAGTACACAAAAAGTGAAAAATTAATTAAAATCCAGACATGAATACATGTCTAGAAGAAGGAAAGTGTTGCCAAAGTAATATGGTATACTTGCCGCCTGTTGTTGTTGTTGCTGTTGCTGTTGTTTTTATTGCTTCTTTTCTGTTTGCATAAATGTTAGAGAACGTAAACAGAAAACATTAATAGGAAAAAGCGTTTTTAAAACATTTTGGCAAACATAAAAAAAAAACAAAAACTTCGTCTCGTTTTAACTCAAGTCCTCGCAAAAAAACTAGAGTTAATTTACATACACAAACGTCATAACAACATGATGGTAAATGATTGCTGATGGGCTTTTAGAAGGGAGTGAGAGGAGGAGGGGAGTGAGATTGAAGCAAAGAGAGTGAAGAGTTGATTTGTGTTTTGAATTTTTTATTTGCTTCAATATAACAAAACAAAGCAGCGGTAGCAACAGCACAGCAGAGGTCGTCGTTCTCTCTCTTCCTCCGTTCTTTGTTATTTCTGATAAAAAAAAAACAAAGCAGTTCAAATAAATTAGTGTCTCACTTTGAAGGAAAAAAGTTTAGATATTTTTATTTCAACAAAAGGCACAATATATGTACATACGCTCGCTATTTGGCTACTAACACTTGCCACATGCTCTATGCAATCGAACAAAAAAAAACAACACAAAAACAGATCCATTTAAAATAAAGCTTTCATATTTTTGTATGCCAGCACGTCTACTGAATTCCAATTAGATTAATTTGTCGCCTTTGTTTCTGTACTACATATACGTTTTTACAATAGCTTTCTTTGTTCATGGCTTGCGGTGCAAACGCTTTGGTCGTCCTCTCGCCTAATAATGCCCGGCTGTTACAAATTCATTTGAGTTCGTTGAAAAGAGATAGAGAGAAAGAATGAGAGAAAAGCTTCAATTATGTGTACTAATCTGAGTGATGGAAAGAGAGATAAATAGAAAAGGAAGTACGGGAAAGAGGTAAGGAAAAAAATGTTGAAAAGAAAGGGAAAGCAAAGAGAGAGAAAGCGAGAGGGAGAGTGCAGGTCAGAAAGAATATAAAAATTTTGGAATTTGGAAACAATAGAAGGGAAAGTAGACCGGAAATGCAGAGTGGATTGAAAAGAAAATGGACAAGGGAAAGGAACTAAACGAAGAGACGAGCGAAAGCAATGAAAGAGTGAAGAACAAAAAAGAAAGGAAACAAGTAAATAAGTAGGCATAAAAAGGATTGAAATGAAAAGATGAAAGGAAAAGAGAGTAAATAAGGGAGTAAAGGGAAGAACCGAATAGAAGAAAGGTGCGAATTTGCAAAGGGCAACAAGGAGAGCACGACGGAAGGATGAAATGCTTGAATGTTTGCGATTAAGAAGTTTTAAAACAAGGGAAGGAGAAAAAAACTATACAAGGAAAGGAAAAATTTAAAAAATAAATGAAACGCAGAAAAGTGGTGAAGGGGATAAGGAGGAAGAAATTAGGAAAGAGGGAAAAAAGGGTTGGATAAAAGGAGAAAACGAAAAAAGAAGGAAATAAGAAAAGGAAGAAAATGACAAAAACAGGAAAGTTAAAAGAAGCAAGAAGGAAAGGGAAAAGGAGGAAGTGGGGAAGGGAGGAAGGGAGGAAGGGAGGAAGGGAGGAGAGGAAGGGAGGAAGGGAGGAAGGGAGGAACGGAGGAAGGGAGGAAGGGAGGAAGGGAGAAAGGGAGAAAGGGAGGAAGGGAGGAAGGGAGGAAGGGAGGAAGGGAGGAAGGGAGGAAGGGAGGAAGGGAGGAAGGGAGGAAGGGAGGAAGGGAGGAAGGGAGGAAGGGAGGAAGGGAGGAAGGGAGGAAGGGAGGAAGGGAGGAAGGGAGGAAGGGAGGAAGGGAGGAAGGGAGGAAGGGAGGAAGGGAGGAAGGGAGGAAGGGAGGAAGGGAGGAAGGGAGGAAGGGAGGAAGGGAGGAAGGGAGGAAGGGAGGAAGGGAGGAAGGGAGGAAGGGAGGAAGGGAGGAAGGGAGGAAGGGAGGAAGGGAGGAAGGGAGGAAGGGAGGAAGGGAGGAAGGGAGGAAGGGAGGAAGGGAGGAAGGGAGGAAGGGAGGAAGGGAGGAAGGGAGGAAGGGAGGAAGGGAGGAAGGGAGGAAGGGAGGAAGGGAGGAAGGGAGGAAGGGAGGAAGGGAGGAAGGGAGGAAGGGAGGAAGGGAGGAAGGGAGGAAGGGAGGAAGGGAGGAAGGGAGGAAGGGAGGAAGGGAGGAAGGGAGGAAGGGAGGAAGGGAGGAAGGGAGGAAGGGAGGAAGGGAGGAAGGGAGGAAGGGAGGAAGGGAGGAAGGGAGGAAGGGAGGAAGGGAGGAAGGGAGGAAGGGAGGAAGGGAGGAAGGGAGGAAGGGAGGAAGGGAGGAAGGGAGGAAGGGAGGAAGGGAGGAAGGGAGGAAGGGAGGAAAGGAGGAAGGGAGGAAGGGAGGAAGGGAGGAATTGAGGAAGGGAGGAAGGGAGGAAGGGAGGAAGGGAGGAAGGGAGGAAGGGAGGAAGGGAGGAAGGGAGGAAGGGAGGAAGGGAGGAAGGGAGGAAGGGAGGAAGGGAGGAAGGGAGGAAGGGAGGAAGGGAGGAAGGGAGGAAGGGAGGAAGGGAGGAAGGGAGGAAGGGAGGAAGGGTGGAAAGGAGGAAGGGAGGAATTGAGGAAGGGAGGAAGGGAGGAAGGGAGGAAGGGAGGAAGGGAGGAAGGGAGGAAGGGAGGAAGGGAGGAAGGGAGGAAGGGAGGAAGGGAGGAAGGGAGGAAGGGAGGAAGGGAGTAAGGGAGGAAGGGAGGAAGGGAGGGAGGAAGGAAGGAAGGGAGGGGAAAAAAGCATAGATGGAAAGAAGGTAAGAATTTTTTAGCACAAAAGAGGAACGGTTGGCAAACCTTAAGTTTTCGCCTTTTACCTCGGAACTTGAAAACTTTGGTACCACCTAACTCCAGTTCTACTAGTAAATCAGATTCTTACCGACTCAAACCACTTACTTCCTCTTGTTCTATGGGCTGGATTAGAAATTTATGGAGTTCATCGTTAATTACGAACCTCTTTCTTTTGTCGTCTAAGCCGTTCAAAATTTTGCAGTTCTAATACAACAGCCATACTGGAAATAGACCAGTTTATGACATCAGCAACTGCTTTACTATAATCTATACATTTATTAGTGTTACTACATTTTTATATACAGAAGTGCTACTCTATCATATTATATATCAAGTTAAAGAGTTTGACGAGTAGGTTAGCCAATAATTATCAGATTTAAAATCGGTTTAGCCTATTCCAATATTCGGAAGTTCTTTAAAATTCACTCATTGAACAAAGCATTGCATTCATCGTTGTAAAAATCATTGCTTAAGCGGGAGTAAATAACAAATAAGAGAGAAAAAGAAGACACGAGTAACGGCATTTCTCAGAATTATCTTACGAATTATCTGCATACACAAACAACAAAACAAATACCAACGAGTAGTTTGGTTCTCTTTTGATATTTGTTTTTTCATAAAGAGATTTCTTGAGCAAAAGAAAAAAATAGCCCCAGTTACTGGGCCTTACCGACTAGTTATATTAAATATTATTCGTAATTGTTTCGTCAAGTAAGTTAGTGCGTCTGGTGTTTACATTTCTAAGAGAATCGAGTACAATTGGAAAACACGTGTGCATTACACTAAGTATAAAAAGCATCTATTAATGAAACTATTTATGCTGAAGCTGTTCCTTCAGGTTTTGGTTTTCTTTGCCTTGGTTTTAATGGTGTTGATCTTTAGTCCGGCTTTATCTGATACGGCACGTACATCGTCAATTTTTGCTTGCATATCGTCAACTATCTTCAACCGTTTCTCCACAAAGAAGGAAAGGGGAGTGGCAAAGGAGTATACTTCAGTGTGAACTGATATCGGAGATATTGCTTTCTAATACCAACTCTAACCTTCACTTTGGTAACATGACCAAACTTTCTAGGTCAGAGCTAAAAGGTAGGGCCCTCCAATAGTCCATTCTGAAATAGGAACCTTATAAGCTCAGGAAGAAGAAGAGTATAGAATATAATCTGATTTTCGTGAACACCGGTTGGATCGGGGATGGCGCCCATGTTAGTCATATGCTGACCACATGTGTTGACCCACCAATCTTCTTCCACATCATACATGCGTGTCCTGACTAGACGATGACTTTTGATTCAAAACAATCCCTTGGCGTAGGCGTGTGGTATTCGGGCACTCTAGTTAATGGCATTACAACCGACCAAAACGGCTTAGCTGAGGTACAAATTTCATAACCAACTCAATAGTTGTGTGTATTTCAGTCAAGCCGATTACATCTACTCGGTACCTTACCCTATTGCCATTGTTTGACTACATCAAATCCTTTCGAAAAAAAAACAAATTAGAAAAAAAATTCACACAAATAGTAAAATGAATTTTTGTCTAAAATTGCACTTTCATTCAGTTTCAACAGCATAAAGCAGTAACAGCAATTTTCATGGTCAAGTTTCCTACTATTTTTTCCCAACTACTATTACAGCGACTATGAGAAACAAAAAAGTAACAACATTCATAGAACTACATACATACATTTTCATTTATTTTAGAATTAAATTTGCGCCATTTAGATAGAAACTTTTTCATTGAAGTTTGTTGTAATTGTTGTTGCGTTTTTCTGCACATCTTGTTCATGGTCAAGTTTTTATGCTTTTGTTCTATGAACGAGGAACTAAACTGCAGGATGCATGCATGCCAGTGTGTGTGTGAGTGTTGGCCAATTTCAGTGCATAGCCACTTTGGTTTCTTTATTTTATTCAGTCTGATTTTATTCCGGTTGCAGACTTTATTTTATTTTGCTATTTTGCAATTCCTTTGTATCTTTTTATCACATTCGAGTGAGTATTTTAAAGTGCGCTTGTGTTTGTTCGTTCTTTTTCTCGTTGTTGTTGTTGTGGTTGTTTATTCCATTTAAATTCTTTTTACTAGTTATCTGCACTCAAATCGTTGTGTAGATACGCAGTGGGTACTTTTTGTTGTTGCTGTTATTGTTGTTGAATTTATTGTATTGTGTTGTATTGCTGTTAATTCTTTGCAACGACTTGCAGCTCATTCATTTAATCATCTAGAAATCTAGATTCTTCTCCGTTTACTCCGCCTTTCATTTCAACAGTTTTCCACTTACTTATTACACTCTCTTTTGTAGTTTTTGTCATTCGGTATCCGTATCTTAGTGCTAGTATCTTCACGCTACTCGATTTTTGTTGTTTTGAATTAACATCTTCTTTTTTTTTTATCCCTGTTTCTTCCCATCTTAGTAAGGTATCAAGTAGTAGCCGCCTCCTTTTCTCACATCTCTTCCTTCTTACAATGCATTTGGCTCTTATCATCAGTGTTCATCACAGCTGCTGTTGCTTCATCTACGTACCTAGTGCGAGAATGTGCTGCTGTGACAGGCACAGTGTGATAAATTGCACAAAAATTGTGTCAAAACTTAAGAGATTTTGATACTTTTTAGTTCGATTCAAGGAAAATAAAAAAAAGGATGGGAAGGAGATACGAGAGGACGGAGAGAGAGAATGTAAAAGCCGAGAAAGACGGTAAAAAGAGTGGAACAAATGATAGGAAGAAAAGAAAATAAGGAAGGGAGGAAAGAAAAAACGGAAAGAAAGTGTTAAAGAAGAGAAAAAAAAAGGAAAAGGAAAAGAGAAGTCTGAAAAAAAGAAACTAAGAAAAGGAGGAAAAGACAGAAAATGAAAAGGAGGATAGAAGAAAAGGATTGAAAGAGAATAGGATGAATGGTGGGAAAGAGTGCAGAAGGGTGGAAAAAAGAGGGGGGGGGGGGGGAGAAAAGAGGAACGAAGTAGAAGAGAAGAATGGAAAAATGAAAACGAAAAGTGGGAAGAAGTAACGACAGGAAGGGGAGTAGAAAAACAAAATGGGTGAAGGAAAAAGATAAGGAGATTGAAAGAAATAATTATCTTATAAAAAGAACAATAAATCGGGGAAGAGAAAAGGTGAAAGTTGGAAATATGAAAAGAAGAAAAAACTAGAAAGGAGAAACGGAGGAAAAAAGAAAAGGGAATAGAGAAAATGAGGGATGGAGCCAACGTATGCTGGGAAAAAGGGAATTAGGAAAGGGATCAAACAGTTCAAATAATGGAAAGAAAGGAAAGATAAAATAAAAAAACAAGGATAAGAAGACGTTAAAAAGAAAAGGGGTATAGAGTATTTAAATCAACCTTCTCCAATTTTTTCGAATTTGGTACACGGACATGTCTTTCCTGCAAATATAAGTAGCATCGAAGCACCGTTTCAATATCACATCCTCATTTAATGGTTTTGTATTTGTTGAATAAATCTGAAATAGGATGATAAAGTTTTCTTGGCAGTGATCAGAAAGCCGCTCCTACTTTCCGATCGCCTAAGTTGTTAGATCCCCCTTGCGAGATCTAGAAACATGTGCAGCTTCTTAATTTCGATGCTGTAAACTTCATTAATAAGGAGTGAGATTGAAAAAATCTTAACACACGTTTTACCTAATAATTTTTGTTGGATGTAAAATTTAAAAATTTCTTGATCTAGTTATCTTTGAAAATTATGTCAGTTTTTATTTTTAATGACAAACATGTTGATTTATTGTGAGTTTAATCAAAATTAGTGAAGAAAAATATGTACGTCTTAAAATTATTAAAAATTTTCAAAAAAAATCCAAATTTGTCCTACAAAAAATTGGCCAAAGAATTGAAGTTCTGCTGTCAAACTGTTTCCAATGTGTATTAAACAGTTTTAGGAGAATTTGACCATCGATAGGAAACCTGTTTCGGGAAGAAAACAAGGACCACATGATATTGGGAAAGCCAAGAAAATAGAAAGCAAATAGAAAAGATCTCCAAACACATCTGGTAGAAAAGCTGCCCGGTTAGCCCAGTCTTCTAACTATTTGGTGCGAAGAGTTAAAGCCAATGCAGGTTTGAAAACATACAAAGTCCAAAAAGTTCTAGACAGGAATACTGCAAAAAATTTAGACGCCAAAAGTTGGGCTCGGAAATTAAAATCGAATTTCATACAAAAATATTCATATTGTATAATGGAAGAGGAAACGTATGTACTGGCAGATTTTACGCAGCTTCCGGGTCAAAATTTTTATGTTGCTGATGCTCGAGGAAATGTAGAAGAACAATTTAGAATCCGAAAGCACGTAAAATTTCCTAAAAAATTCCTGGTATGGCAAGCTATATGCAGTTGCGGCAAAAGAAGCAAGTCATTTGTTACAGTGGGCTCTATAAATACCGAAATATACATCAAAGAATGTTTGAAAAAAAGATGTGTCCACATATTTTTGGCATCATGTCACTACGGCAAGATAGTTTTGGAGTGGTGCCAAAGTAATAACATAGTTTTTATACCAAGAGAGGCCAATTTCAATCCTTCAAATTGTCCGGAGCTAAGACCAGTGGAGAGATATTGGGCTCTTGTGAAAAAAAAACTTAAAGAGCACAAAAAAGGTGTCCCAAAATATCGAAGAGTTTAAAAGGAGATGGGCAAACTGTTCCAAAAAGGTGTCTGAAACAACTATCAAATCTCTAATGGAAGGCTTACCAAAAAAGGTCCACGAGTTCATAAATAGTGGTTGGAACTATAAAAGTTATATTTTTCGGTAATTTGTAAAATATTATCAATTAAATAAAAAACAAATCAAAACTCTAAGATCAACCATTTAAAAATTATTGAATTTTATATATGTTAAGATTTTTTCGATCTCACTCCTTATTTGTGAGAAGGCGTTTTCCGAAAGATCGTAGTCTAGCTCTTGCTAACCCCGAGCAGACACGTAAAAAATGGTTGATACCTTCCACTACATCTCTGTCATTACAGCTACGACAAATAGTATTGTACGAGACTTTAAACTTGACAGTATATTCGCCCACTTTCCAGTAACCTGTAAGAACTGTGGTAGTTTTTGTTATGATAGGACAGGAGCAATCTAGAAGTTTTCTTGTCCTGTTAAGGTCATATTTCGGCCACGTCTTCTCGATTATATTCACGTGGTTAATCCTTTCCACTTCCGATTCATAATGGACAATTAGTGAGAAAATGTATCAGCCCTGACCCTATTGAGCAGAATCACAACAAATTCCACATACACAAATTCAAGCCATGATCCTCGTCTTGACAACTCGACTGCTTTATTGTTTGACTCAATGTTCTTATGACCTGGAACCCATGTAAGAGTAATTGACGACATGCAGCTAAGCAAAGCATGTTCCTCTATGCATTCTACTAAAAGTTTAGAAGTGGTTGTGACAAATACCAGAGCCCTAAACGCAGCTTAACTGTCTGTAAAGATAGATATATTGGTTCGCATCTGGTTTAGTTTGAGTATCGGTTTACAAACTTCCCTGATCGCCATTATTTACTCTTACCTAAAATACTCTATCCTCATTAGGATAATTCTTAGTATGTAATATTTTGTTAAAGTACTTTAAGATTACCTGAAGCTTAATATTTCCTTGTTTCCTTTTTTTACTGAAAATAAAGCACTTAAAGAGTCTTCGAAGGTATATACTTTCCCAAAACTGTTGATTTTTAGTAAAATATTGCTACTGAAAATACTGACCATGTAAAATATTTGAAAAAATCGAAGAAGGTTGACTTCCCATTTTTTGTTTTTTTTTTTTTTTTTGTCACAATTTATTGGACTGTTTTCTACAATTGAAACAACAAGTCATTTCTTGAGAAATGAAATTCAAATAGCGGGGGTAAAAAAATTAATTAAAATTTTCGTAAAAATTCGAATCTTGAAAAATTTTATCCCGAACAAACCTGCAACGTCTTCTAGAACCAATTACAAGATCAAGATTAAAGACAAGCCAGTGTACCAAACTCTGACATGGACGATCTTTAATCCCTTTTTGAGGTTGGGCAATTAATTTGATTGCTAATACAATGTATAAGAAATTTATTTAATCCACAGTAATATGAATGATTACAAATAAGGCCGAGGATCCAGCCACAAAACAAACTGTTGATGGCGATAAAAATTTGTCCATTTTCTCAACCAATTCCACCCACAGTGCTGTTGATTCCTTGTTGCATACCATATGTATGAAGATACGAATATCTATGTATGTGTTAGGATAATTCTAATCTAATTCTTTACTTCTTCCGGTACGTTTTATATTTATGCTCTGTACATGTACATAGATGTTCTTTGTAATCCTACTATTTTGACATTTTTGAAGTGTTATTGCTATTTCTTTAATGTTTATTTTGTATTTTTATCATGATGCCACTGATTTTCTAAGATAGATAGAGCAAACATTTTGGATTAATTTTTCAGTAGTATGTGTTGTGTGTGTGTGTGCCGCTTTCAAAAACAAGTTCTCACTATTTTAGTGTTATCTGATATAGCTAAAGTTTTAAAAACACATACTTTTCTTGTATACATAAATAAATGTATGCATTCAATTAGAAGTTCAAATCACGATGAAAATTATCTCACGACATTGGTTCCATCAAATAATAAAAAAGAAAACAAAAGCGATATACATCAAGTTTTATTTTTGTTTTGTTTTTTTTTTCGCTCTCCCTCCTCCTGCTGCTACTGCAGAGAAGAAACACTTGTTTTCCATTTCAATTAGTTTCATTAATATTTTGAACTCCGTTGACTCCTTAAGAGAGAGAAGGAAAGAAAGACAGAGAGAGCAAGAGATAAGCAAGAATGAAAAATCGCAGCTCGCGCTCTAAGTCATCACTCCAAAGTACTATTACACTCATACTCCATTTCGCCCTTTGCCCCACTACTTCCCTTCCCCATTCTCATTACTCTACTTGCTGAATAAATATTATTATATTTTTTCCAGCATATTTGAATATATTTCCTTTATGTTAATTTCTTTTTTCATACTTCATACAAGTTACAAGGAGTATGTGCGTGATTATCAGAGAGATTGGGAAAAATAAATACCCAGTAGAAAAAATAATGGCTCAATAATGGCGTGATAGCTGTTAACTAGACCATACCTATTAGAGTGATGATTCTCTATAGAGAACATTTTTAGAATCTGTGCGGAAAACTTTTGATATATTTTTGAAAAACCGGGTTATAATTTTGAAAAAATAAGGTTTAAACTATGAAAAACATCGTCATCTCTGTGACAAATTTTGAATGATACGATCACAACAACAAAATTTTAGATTTGAGACACTAATGCATGGGTTTTTTTAGAATATGCAACTTTATCATTTATTGCGATGGAGTTCTCGTCGTAGCTGCAAATGAAAAATTCGTATTCTTAATTCCGTCGTAGCTACAAAATTTCCCTGAAATTGCGAAATTCGGGACATTGATATCAGACTTGACAGTTTTTCGTGATGATTTTAGGAGCTAGATGAGCAATGAATTCAATACTTAATTTTATTTTGAGATTTCAGCACTGAATTTAAATCTTTGCGAAGTAAGACCAGAAAAAGGAAAGAGTACTGAAAATAAGGAGTGAGATCGAAAAAATCTTAACATATATATAATTCAATAATTTTTAAACGGTTGATCTTAGAGTTTAGATATTTTTTTATTTAATTGATAATATTTTACAAATTACAGAAAAATATATAATTTATAGTTCTAACCACGATTTATGAACTCGTGGACCTTTTTTGGTAACCCTTCCATTAGAGATTTGATAGTTGTTTCAGACACCTTTTTGGAACAGTTTGCCCATCTCCTTTTAAACTCTTCGATATTTTGGGACACCTTTTTTATGCTCTTTAAGTTTCTTTTCACAAGAGCCCAATATCTCTCCAATGGTCTTAGCTCCGGACAATTTGGAGGATTGAGATTGGCCTCTCTTGGTACAAAAACTATGTTATTACTTTGGTACCGCTCCAGAGCTTTCTTGCCATAGTGACATGATGCCAAATCGGGCCAAAAATATGTGAGCACATTGTGCTCTCTTATGAAAGGAATAAGTCTTTTTTTCAAACATTCTTTGATGTATATTTCGGTATTTATAGAGCCCACTGTAACAAATAACTTGCTTCTTTTGCCGCAACTGCATATAGCTTGCCATACCAGGAATTTTTTAGGAAATTTGTCTGCTTTTGGATTCTAAATTGTTCTTTGACATTTCCTCAAGCATCAGCAACATAAAAATTTTGACCCGGAAGCTGCGTAAAATCTGCCAGTACATACGTTTCGTCGTCCATTATACAACATGAATATTTTTGTATGAAATTCGTTTTAATTTCCGAGCCATACTTTTGGCGTCTAATTTTTTTGCAGTATTCCTGTCTGGAACTTTTTGGACTTTGTATGTTTTGAAACCTGCATTGGCTTTAAGATTTCGCACCAAATAGTCAGAGGACTGGGCTAACCGGGCAGCTTTTCTACCAGATGTGTTTGGAGATCTTTTCAATATGCTTTCTATTTTCTTGGCTTTCCCAATACCATGTGGTCCTTGTTTTCTTCCCGAACCAGGTTTCCTATCGATGGTCAAATTCTCCTGAAACTGTTTAATAACATTGGACATAGTTTGACGGCAGACCTTCAATTCTTTGGCCAAGTTTTTGTAGTACCAATTTGGAGTTTTTTGAAAATTTTTAATAATTTTAAGACGTACTTCTTTTTCTTCACTCACTTTGATCAAACTCGCAATAAATCAACATGTTTGTCATTAAAAAGAACAACTGACATATTCTTCAAAGATAACTGGATCAAAGAAATTTTTAAATTTTACACCCAAAAAAAAAAAAAAAAAAAAAAATTTGGTAAAACGTGTGTTAAGATTTTTTCAATCTCACTCCTTATATATATATTTTTTTTTAATTTTGAAACTAAATTAAGGCATGTTTTGTGAAAGCCTCATTGATTTTTCGACTGGGTATAGTGAGCGGGAGCTACCGCATTCTAACACGCAGGAACGCATTTCCATTTTTTCTTATTTTTAAAACATACTTGTGCTTTACCAATAAACAAATCTATGTAAGCATTACAAATTATTTTATTTGTCTTGCATAATTTTATCTGACTATGAAGTTTGGTTATTTGTGTACTCCCCAGTGTTTTTTCGGGAAATCTCAACGTTTCATTCCTTAGGGAAACTTTCCATTTCTTTTCCGCGTATTACGTACTCGTCGTCGTAGTCGTTCGCGTTATACCTTCACTGTAACTAACAAGCAAACAAAATTAAATAACATAATTTTTTGTTGTTTTTCCTGCTGCCTCATTGCTATACATACTACATATTCAGACAGGCGCCTCCAAACTGCTTCTACGTGACTGTTGCACTTGGCCATTTCGGTGTAGGCCTATTTGTATTTCAATTTCCTTCACATAAAACCAGTAGAGAGAAAGAGAAGAAGAGTAGCAAAGGCGGGCGAGCATGCAAGCCAAGTAGGTAAAGCAAGTAGTCAAGGAAAGTAGTCAAGGCAAGCAGCCAAAGCATTGGAGTCAGGCAGGAAAAGCAAAAGTTATTTTTGTTTTTACATTCACATCGATTGAGTAGAATTTTCTTCCATGTCTTCCTCTTCTTGTTGTTTTTTTTTTTTGTCTATGATTTAATTGCATAAGAATTGCGAAAGGAAATTAAAAATTCTGTCAACGCTTGAAAAACAAGCGATGGAAAGGAAACACAAAAACAAAAATTATAAATAAAATGAGGCCCCAAAAGAAATTGTTTCGATAATATCACGGCAAATGCTTAAAACACATTAGGATAAGCTGAAACCAACAACAACAAAAAAGAAAAATAAAACAATTCACATTAAAAGGGAAACAGTTTTTCATATTAAAACTAAGTAGATTGGGATATGTGCAAATACAGCGGGAACAGGAAGATATTTATGGCATGAATTAAATCCATTTTTATGCAGTTGCAGCAGCAGATATTCTTCTCTTAGATCCACATTAAAAGTACCTGAAGTTTCTGAGTAAAATATGAAATTGATTTATGCAAAACCGCGTACATATTATTATTTTTTTTTTAAGTACACACCCAAAGAAGTATATAAAAGCTATTAAACCCAGTAGAAAACAATGCGAAATTAAAACAAAAAATGGCATGGCATTAAAAAAAAAGAAAACATTTTTGAAAATTTACAAAACAAAGGAAAAACCAAATCGGATGCAAGTAAACTACCAAAGAAGTTGGAAATAATGAATTTTTATGTGAAAAGTTTTGGAGAAAATATACTAAGATATACAGCAGTTTTAGTACGTGAAATATATGAAGAGTATAAAGAGGGAGAGAGGGAGTGGCAGCACATGAGTTTGAGAGAATGCAGACTGCATTATGCGTAAACAAAAACAAATGTGCATAATAAAAACAACGCCAACGACAACAGAAACCAGAAAAAAGTAAGTAGCGAGATTGCAGTTAATGCTGGAGTAGTAATTTTAGTGAAAGTAAGTAGTAATGTTTACAAAAAAAAAAGGAAAAAGAAACTTTTTGCTATCGCACTAAAGTTAATGGAAATATAAATAGTGGTGAGTTTTTTTGAAGTTGAAATATATTTTTCAATATGTATACTCAATACCGGATTCAGAAGGGACTAAACGGGCTTTATCCTCGGACGCAAGGCCGTATTTAGGGGGAGGTTTCAGGGGTTCTGACACCCGCACAACTCCCCCCCCCCCCCGAAATCTGGAAACTTTATTCTAATTTTAGAGATTAAAAAGTCAAAATAAAATCTATTTAACGATATTCTTTACTTCCATCGGTTTTTTTTTTTCTCAAAAGTCATATATAAAAAAAATAAATTTGAAATCTCAGTTACACTATGCGATCAAATCCGATTTGTTTTCTTCGACGTGAGGTTTGACTACGGATTCAAAAAGAGAAGGTGATACTGAGCACTTCTGCATTCAGAGTTTTTCTAGGTCAGTAACTGTTTTTGATTTACAGTTTCGTCCTGAATCAGTTTGAAAAGTTTAAAAATTAATAAAAATAGAAAAAATTATCGGATCCTTGTAAAATTAGACTTGCTTGAACCCCATTTTTTCCTAAAACGTGACGGGATGGGAAGTTTTTGACCTCAGATTCGTGTTCAACGTGAAACTCCATCTTATTAGCAAAACCCATGCAGTTTAGGAAGCAATCTCAAAATATAATTAATTTTTCAACGCTTTATTGCTCAGAGCACCACGAAAGATCTCAACCTCATTCGGGTTCCTTATCATTGATAATGGCTCAAATTCCCAATGATGATCATTTGAAAAAAATGAGCCTCTACTATTTTTGGTAATTTTTTTGTGGTTGAGTACATCATCAGTAGAGGGAAGTCAATGAGTTAATGAAATTATGTCCTTCACGATAAAAAAAATGCATTAGAATGCACATTGAATAATAATTATTTGAAAAAATTTAATTTGATTATTCTGTGAATTTTTTGTCACTTTTGGCAATTTTTTTGAGGTTAAGATTAAAAAAAATCGGAAAATTTTTCCTAACATTTTAACTTTATAGGGCCCATCAAATGTATCATCGATTTAATTTATTGTATTTAAAAACCAGTTTGATAAAAATTATTTATGAATATTTTCTTCGAATGAAAACCCCCCCCCCGAAATAATTTCTGGCTACGGCCTTGCTCGGACGATGGAAAAATACCAGTCGAAAAGTGGAAAAATTTTTGATAAAGATGGGAAAATGATTGCCACATTTCCCCGTAGTAACGCTTAAATCAATGGAATTAAATGGAATTGGGTTTGTTTAGTGCAAATGTCTAAATTTGTGTAGAATGGCCCTCGAGGAGAACTCTTGACCTCAATGAAAATCAAACAATTCTAAATTAGTGTTCACAACAAAACTTATGATTGAAAACCATTAATTTCTGTTGAGGCATTCAGGAGAAAACAAAATTACATCGGTAGTAACTCGAAGAAAATCACAATGAACCTAATTGGTCCAGTCATTATAAAGATTTACATCATAAAAATTCTGAACTGAGATTTTTCTTCAGTAATTGTTAGTGGGGGTATGATAAATTGAAAACCCACAAAAATCTGTCCTGGGGTGACAGAGCGACCCCCTCAAAAATCTCCCCTTTGGTGAAAAAAAGTTATTTTTACTAATAACTGGTTAACCGTTGGAGATATCAACAAATTACTTACCATACATAAAATGCCTAAGTGATTTTATAAAAAAAAGGTATTGTGTAATTTTTTCGTATATGTCATAGTTTTCGAGATATTCAATATTTAAGAAATTACAAATTTAGTACTTTGGATGTACTGTGGATGCACGCGCATCTTTGTTTATTCGAATTTTTGAGTGCGGAGCCTATAGGAAAAATTATGAATTACTCGAAAACCAAACAAGCTTGGACGAAAAATCAAAAAGGGTTTTGAAGAGGATATAAACATCCTCTGCTATTTTTATTGACAACGGATAATTTTTTGTATACAAAAATAACAATATATTATAGTTGCCTGTTTGTTTTTACTACTTTTACTATTTGCAAGCCAAATAAAAATAACTGGTTTCACCATATGTCATAAATTTATTATTTCTTAGTGCAAGACATTACTTCTGAAAATGCTGAAAAGTTAGAAATAAAAACATTCGCATTTTGCAATTTTTTTTGTGGTAAGTAATTTTTTGATATCTCCAAAAGTTAACCAGTTACAATAGACTTTTCACCAAAGGGGGATTTTTTGGGGGGTCGCTCTGCAACCTCAGAACTGATTTTTGTGGTTTTTGAATCTATCCAAATGCACTCCAAATACCCACACTAACAATTACTGAAGAAAAATCACAGATAAGAACTTCTATAAACTTTTGGTGCATTTTTTACTCTACCGACTGAGTTAAATATGTATGTGCTTAACCCTTACACGGGTACGTCAAAATACTTACACGAAAGGGCAGGTCGGGTCCATCGCACGCAGTTTTAAAATGTACAGAAAGGCAAAAAAAAATCAAAGCAATTGTCCATATGAAGATTTCAGTGTTATTTAAAAAAAAAAAACATAATTCTTGAAAAAAAATAAAATAAAAAAAATTCAAAATCATTCTGAATCGAATGAGTTGATTACACAGTGCAACCAAATTTCAACTTTTGTCTTATGCGCGGTTTCACAGTAATTTTGGGTAGCTGATCACGACTGAGTACCCAGTTTTTCTCCATCACCTCTAGTTCTCCAACAATATGGACCTGAAGTCAGATAAACAATTTTTGTTTATACACTTTTTCTCCATCTCCTACCCTTCCTCTTTAAAATTACGTTATACACCCCCCAAGTATTATACTTTCTTTGAAGAAAATATTTCTTGATAAAAATTATTCCCAGAATAATTCAAAAACCGAGTTTTTTGCATTAGAACCAAGCCAAGCAAACTACGTAAGTAAAAATTGGGTTCGTTTGTTATTGTAAATACGTTAGAAAATCAAATACTTGCCCTACAACTCGTGATTGAGTGTGGAGCATATTCAGCAAAAACACCGATGGTTGCCATCTTCTTCGTCGTCTGAGCCATCGCTCTCCACCTCATAATCAGTCACATGATCACCTCCACTGTCAGTACTATCAACCTTTACACACTTCTCGCGAGTCTCCATTCTAAAAAAAAACTTTGATTGAGCACTCAATTTTATACACCCCTACTTTTTTTTTTTTTTTTTGTACGAAAATATGACAATAGTGAGAAATTAGTTAAAACACAACCTTGTTTTCTTATACTTTTGTACACTGAAAACTGGGATTATTCATCTAAACCATTCCCATTCGTAAAGTGTGGAAATTTGCCAAAATGTATACCATATTTTGATAAGCTTACACAATTTATGCAGTTACGAAGCCTAGAATGAAGGCCCTTATTGTTTTTATCCCCGTAGCCTAGTGGTTAGTGTTTTGGACTGCTACGCAGAGGTGCCCGGGTTCATATCTCGGCCAGAGTTGCCACGGCCCAAAAAATTTTGTAATAAAATTCTTCTAAAAGTTCTAACAAGTGCTGAAATAAACAAATTTCATAATAGCCCCTGAAGATCCCATTTTTCCGACTTCAGGTCATTGTGGGAGAACTAGATGTAATTTAGAAAAACCTTGTACTCAGTCATGATCAGCGACTCCAAATAATTATAAAACTGTAGGAAAATCTCTCGAAATTTTGGTTGAAAATTTGTGGCCCTATGTAATTTTTGTACTACTTACATTTTTCATTTGATAAATTGCAGGGATGACACCAAGTATGCATGAACATAATTAGTGCTACCTATTCTTATCGCATAAAAAAAACGAAATAAAGGGAGTCATGAAAAAATTATGCCAAATTTTCTTGCAAATTTTCTTGCAAATTTTAGTTCAAATGAAATTAAAAAAAAAAATGAACAAAATGAGAAAAAAGTACACGTGTGCACAACCGTAAAAAAAGTAAGCAAATTCGCTTAAAAATAAGCAAAACGGCAACCCTGATCTCGGCACGCTCAAAAATCAAAAATACAAATTTTTCTACACCATCTCTTGGCTGGCAATGGCAGACCTCCAAGAGTAAAAAAATGCCTATGAAAAGCTTTTCACTTCGCCTTTCGGACTCGGCATAAAGCTGTAGGTCCCTTCCATTCGTGTATAAATATAACTCACACAGCATGAATGGATGCGGAAAGCTCGGCCTTGGCCCTCCAGGGGCTGTTGTGTCATAATAGTAGTAGTAGTAGCAGTAGTACATAAAAACAGTGAGTATTGACATATCCACTATACATAGATGTGCACACAGATCACGAACGGGTCCGAGAGACCCGATGACGATGGTGTTTTGTTTGTGGCCGCGGGCTGCGCCACCTTTCGATAATAGTGCAAATTTGTTTTCTCATGATATGTGTTTAAACCCAATAAAACTTTTAGAACGCCTGCCCATTTAAGGGTTAAGTGTGCTTTGCAGTAGAAGGGTGCCACTCCAACCACGAACCTAACTTAAAGAAAAATACAAATTTTCAAAGACATTCAAAAACAAAAATACCATCTTTAGTGTCAACTTGGGATTCCAGAGTTTCGGGATAGGCTCCAAAATTAGGCTACAAAATCTATACAGACTTATTGGAATTCAAATTTTTTTTATAGACCTAAAGCCCTATCACTGATTCCGCCAGAGCTCCCGCTGGGAAATGAATTCCCGTCACGAATACAAAAGAAATAGCGATCCTAATTCCTTCGAATTCGAAGACAGGCTTGCCAACTATCAGAACAAAGTTCGAATGAAATAATCAGTTGTTTTTTATAAAAACGTAGTGATTCATCAAATGTATTTTCATTGTCAAATTTTATTGTGTCTACCTGACTCGTCCGCAAATGTTGAAAGAATATTTTAAAAATCAATTTAAATAAAACTAAGTGCAGAAATCATTTAGACAATAAAACTCTTGAAGGGATATTATTTACAAAAGATTATTTGGCAACAAATTAATGTTTATGCTACAGCCTTAGTCTAAAAAAATGCTATTATAAAAAACTGCAATCTGTTTTATATTCTTAATAAAAATGAAAATGTAAACATAAGTAATTATAATTAAAGTGAATAAACTGAGTTTTTCTTTCTTGACGATTTTTTTGTTACAGTTTCGACGATTTTTGAAGTGAAAATACTAGAAACACTGGGTTGAGCCCACTAGGTTGAGCCCAGTGTTGCTATGTACACCCAGAAAAATACCCATCTCTAAAACAAAGAAAAAGTTTCCTCAATTTGAATCCACGAAAATTTCTCTCGTTTAAGTAAATTTTCCTCAAAATGAAGAAAAATGTGCTCCTTTTATGCAACCATGGTGTTTAATTTGAAGTAAGTTATTTCTTAATTTTTACAAATTTAGTTGCATAGAAAATGTAAGAAAGAGACGAATATACCAAAAATGTTCTCCATACAAAATTTTGGTATACACAAAAAACTAGCTGTACTCTTTTGGCCTTAGCAGATAATCGCGTACGCTTTGTTTTTCTTTTGAATTTTTTAGTCGGCGTCTCTATTTCAAGCGAAGCGGCTGTGTTTGTGGCTGTTGATATAATTTGTGAAAAAATATATATATATATTGTAAAAAAAAATATATATATTGAAAAGATATAAATTTCAATAAACTTCAATTTATAATTTTTTTGATGGCTATAAGGATCTTTTGATCATTTCAAAGCGACGTGTATGTAAAAATACGTATGAATGTAAACCTTAATACTTATTAAAAATAAAATAATAAATGAATACAAGTAAAAAAAAAAATATGATTTCTATGCCTTTTAATTAAAACAACATTGTAGAAAATATTCCATAACTTGAGGATTTTTTTTTCTACAAAGGTAGTAATTGACTTCAATTTGTGGAAAATTATTCCTCAAACTGAGGAAAATTTTACCTAAATTATATACAATTTCTCATATTGAAATAAAATATTATTCATTTGAAAAACGCAATTTTTACAAATTGAAGACATATTGCTGTAATTTATAGAAAACTTCCTTCTTTCAAAGAAATTTTTCTCTAAAATAAAGAAAAAATATTTCCTCAATTCAAATAAATTTTGTATATCTAAATGAGTAAACTGTTTCTATGGCGCCAAATCATTCCCATTTTTCTTCAATTTGATAGCCGTTTTTCTTCAAACGAGGTAAGTATTTCTCTGGGTGTACTGAATGTAGTAGGGGATGCATTTGGACCAAACTCGAAAGCAGGGAGTTACAGCTTGGAGACACAAATTTTTTGTATACATCGTTTTTATTTAAAAGCAATATGAAACTAGAAATGTCAGTTTCCGATAATGTCAACTATTCACGAGGAAGAAAACAAAAGATACCATCTGAACAAAGTCGCTGCATTGGACATTGGGACACTCTCTTTAAAAGCGAATGAAAAAGAAGGAAAAAAAGTATGCAACACTCAATTGGTGAATCGCCTTTAGAGACAAGGATCAATAGATAGCTTCAGATAGCTTCTCTAAATGAGGGTCAGTATTGAGGAGGAAGAAGAGTTAGCGTAAGAAAGTAGGTGTTGCATTCTGTTGTGTGTTCGAGAAAGAGATGAAGAGAGTGTCACCAGACATCCGTGCTCTCGTTTGTACTACAATCGTAGTATTTATTATTTGACCAAATGCTCTGGAATATAATTTAAAATTTCAGTTTAACAGTCAATTGCAGGTTCAAACCCCAAGCGGCGAACTTTTAAAATTCACATAAAGGCATATTTACTTTGAAAGCCTTTGAAAGATAGAGCCACACATATGGCGCCATACAAAAATTTCATGGAGATTAAAAATTCCCATGATTGATTAAAAATTTACACATTTATGCACAATAGCAGCAATAAAAATATTTTAATGAAACTTAATGTGTACACCAAAGTAATTTTCAATGCAAGTTTCACTTTGTTGTTGTTGCTATTTTATTTTCTCTACTTTTTTTAGTTTGTTTGTTGTTTATTAATGCATCCCAGATTGAAATTGAAGACTTGACATGACAGCACATTAACAATTCTATCCATCAGTGAGCATATTTCAATGTCAAAGTAACACATACCCAAAGGACTATTAAAATTATAACACAGCCAACACACAAAAGCAGCAACAGAATGAAAATTTCAGCTTGTATTGTAAATGATGAAAATTGCTATATGAGTTATAAATCGTAAAGCTTTACTGCTTTTTTTCGCAGCTCTACTTTTGTTTTTTATGTAAATCAATCAAAAAAAAATAAATACAAGCAGAAAAAATTATGCTATAGCTCCCAAAAGAATGAAGTGTATGTATGTGAAAATGTTTCGCTCGCTTTTGTGTTGGTGTTGCCGCCATATTACTTACAACAGCAACGATCCCAACTACGACATTGATGTTGTTGATACTGAGCTGCTGCTGATGATGATGAATAAATGAAAATGCACTTCAGTGCAACGCCAATGCAATACACCAGCGGTGGTAATGGTTACTGATGGTTGTAGCTTTCATATTGATGCTGTGCTGTTGTTGTTGCTGCTGCTGTATTTGTTGCTGGCACTTTCATGACAATCAGCAATCCCTTATGCTCAATTCTTGTTTTTATGATTTTGTTTGTTTTTGGGGAATTCATCAAAAAATAAAATCGAAAGAATTTTTGGTGATTGCTATGCCGTACACCAACAAAAATATATCAGCAGCAACATATGCCGTTGTCGTCAGCAATAACAGCAGCAACAACAATGCTAACATAAAGAAGACAGATCGATTGGCAATATTTTTCACATGTCCAAAACAAAAGTGCTCAAACACACACACACAGTGATTGTATAAGCGAAAGAGAGGGAGAGAAAGTGAGAGACGAATGCGCTTAACATTTGTTTGATTTGATATGAGCCCCTCTTTTGTTTCATTATACATACGCCCGTGTGTATGTGTTTGTATGTAAAAGAGAGTGCCTGCCTTTGTTTGTTGTTTTATTCAATTTTATGCCAATTTGCCATTGCTTTTGTTATTATTATTATTTTATTTTAATTTTACAATAACAAATTGTAAAATAATGAAGCATAAATTGCAGCGTCAAATTCGTTTGGTTTGGTGTTGACGATTCAATAATATTCTGATACTGATGTGGTTACTGATGATGATGAATGCCAGCATTAAAGCAACTTCTATATTGTATTATATTGATGTATAAATTTATTGCTTCTTTATTTATTTTTTATTATTGCATTACTGCGATTAACCTTTCACTAAATCCGTGAAACTCATTTTAATTGTTCTTACATTTACAAAGGGAGTTTAAAACAAATTAGGAAGAATTTTTAGTACCATGATTCACCCCTATTCATTAACTCACTCTGTTACGCAAACACCACTACCAAAGACCCCAAAACGAAGGCTTTCTCCGAAACTAGTTAATCAAATACACCGAAGTCACACCCGTCATACTGATAGAATAACTCAAGTCAGGGGTGACCTCGATGGTCTAGTGGATAGTGCACTTGACTCTCGCCTAAGAGGTTCAATTCCCGTCTTCTCATAAAATTCTTATACTCATTACCGATATGAAGTGGATGAGAAAGAAATAGAAAGTGTACAAGTACAAATCTTGGTAAGCAATGGCAAAACTATCAAGAAATTGCCTCACCGCCGTTCGAAGCGGGCTCTAAACTGTAGGTTGAACCATCGGATCTGTGGTGTCTAGTGAGCGCGAATTAGACTCTTGTTTTTGGAGTCCCGGGCTTAGATCCCAGCTAGAGTATGGGTTCTTATATGTAGGTCGTAGTGCCTGACCTTCGGGTAGTACCATCCTTCAAATAATAATAACAATAATAATAACTTAAGTTCTGACTGCATCTGGCAAACTAAAATGCTAAATTCATCGTCGTTAATAATGAGTTTCCAACAAAGTCATTAAAATATAAACCACCAGTTGTATTTTTGAATAAATAATAAATACCTAACTAAAAAAACTAAATTATTTATGGTTAATTTATAATCAGATTATGAATGTATAAACTCGTAATTGTGACTAACTTCATATCTATCATACGCGCCATTTTTTTTTGACATTGTCATTGACAGCTATTCTATCTCGAAGAGCGCCAAAAATACTATAAGAATTGATCTGTCAAATAATTTTCATAATTTTACAAAAGTGTTTTACTATAGCTGAAAATGTCGAATTTCGTGCCAACAAAACAACATTTGTGGGAAGTTTTAATTTGCTTCTTCCATTTAAAGAAAAACGCAACTGAAGCACATCGTTTACTCACTGAAGCTTATCCTGGCTGTGCTATAGACGTTAGCATGTGTCAGGTGTGGTATGCCCGTTTCAAAAGTGGTGATTTTGATATTGAAGGCAGGGAACGTTCAGGCGGCCCGAAAAAGTTCGAAGATGAAGAATTGAAGGCATTACTCTAAGAAGATTCATGTCAAACGCAACAAGAACTTGCAGAATCTTTAGGAGTTGATCAATCAACCATTTCTAAACGATTTAAACCATTGGGAATCATTCAAAAGCAAGGAAATTGGATGCCCTACAAATTGAAGCCGAGAGATGTCGATTTTTCACATGTGAAATGCTAATTGAACAACAGAAAAGAAAGCGTTTTCTGCATCGTATTGTGACTGGCGATGAAAAGTGGATACGGTGCGATAACCTTAAGCGTAAAAAATCATGGGGACCGCCCGGACATGCATCAACATCAACGGCAAAGCCGAACATCCATGGATCCAAGCTCATGCTGTGTATTTGAAAGGTGTCGTGTATTATGGAGCTATTGAAACCGAATGAAACGATCACTGGCGACCGCTACCGACTACAATTGATGCGTTTGAGCCGAGCATTAAAGGATAAGAGGCCAGAATATGAGAATAGACACGACGAAGTTATTCTTCAGCACGACAATGCTCGGCCGCATGTTGCAAGGCAAGTAAAAACATACTTGGAAACGCTGAAATGGGAAGTGCTACCCCACCCGCCGTATTCTCCAGACATTGCTCCTTCTGATTACCACTTGTTCCGATCGATGGCACATGGCCTGGCTGAACAACACTTCCGTTCTTTCGAAGAACTCAAAACATGGGTCGATTCGTGGATAGCCTCCAAAGATGAGGAGTTCTTTCGACGCGGAATCCGTATGCTACCAGAAAGATGGGAAAAGGTTGTGGCTAACGATGGACAAAACTTTAAAGAATAAATTTATAATCACTTTTTCACAATAAATGTCCAAATTACGAAAAAAAATACGAGTTTATACATTCATACTCCCAATAATAAAAAAAAATACATATTTACCTTGCATTGTAAAGGAAAATAAAAAAAATTACGTTTGACTTCAAGCTAAAAAAAAACATGAAATAAAGCATGGTCACGACATAATTTTTATAAAAGCAAAGTGCTGCATTTCAGCTAACGGTAAATTTACAGTTAAGTAAAGCTTACAGTCAAAAGTTTAAAGTGTGTAGATCTAGTCACTAGTACAAATTTGTTTATTGGCGAGTGCGGGTAACAGTATGGCCGAAAAAAGAAAAAACTCGAGAATCAATAATTTACATTTATTTGGAAAACAACACCCTTTCATATGCTGAAATTGCAGGATGCGCTCATGTTTCAAGAGCGACTGCTAGAAACGTGGTTTTAAAATTTCTAAAAGATAACACTATCAAACAAAAGAAAGGTGGAGGTAGAAAAACTCGGTTTCAAGATCCAAATTTAGTGAAGAAAGTAGTGAAGTGGTGGAAACAGCGACCAAACCAATCAGAACGAGATATTGCAAAATAATTTAACATATTGAAATCTTTCGCACATAAAATTAAAGTCCGACAAAATCTTTATTCGTATAAAGTACAAAAAGTGCCGAATCGCATGGATTTAAGTAACAAAAAAGCAAAATCAAGAGCACGTAAATTGCATGACAAACTCTTAAGCGACTATAGAGGTTGCGTCATTATTGATGACGAAACTTATGTAAAAGCAGATTTTTCACAATTACCCGGAAAAAAATATTATGTTGCATATACCAAAGGAGGTGTAAAGAAAATTTTTAAGCATCAAAAAACTGAAAAAAAAATTATGGTGTGGCAGGCTATATGTTCCTGTGGCCTTAAGACAAAACCGTTTATAACATCTGGTACCATAAATTCCAGAATTTATATTGATATGTGCCTCAAACGGGTCTTGCTGCCTTTTTATAAAAAGCATACAGTTCCAGCTATATTTTGGCCTGATTTGGTGACTTGCCATTATTATAAAGAAACGTTGGCATGGTATAAAAACAGCAACATCAACTTCGTACCAAAGCAGTTCAATCCGCCCAACTGCCTTGAACTGCGGCCGATTGAAAAATACTGGGCTATAATAAAACAAAAATTGCGAAAAATTACAAAACTTCAAAAAATATATCAGACTTTTCAAAAAAGTGGCAGAAAGCTACAAATAATTTTGGGAAAAATTGTGTCAAAAACCTAATGGCAGGTTTTAAAAAAAAGTGCGTGAATTCGCTAAAACACCAATGGTTGAATAAAATCTTTTACGTTATCTGAAAATAAATAAAATTAAAAAAAATCTTTATAGTTGGTTTTTTTTCATTTTTAGAAATATAGAAATAATGTAGCGTTGACTTTGTAAAAACTATTTCGTGATCATACTTTAACTACATAGAACTGTAGTGGTAGTTTCTTTCAACATCTCCATTCAATGAAGATATTTGAAATAAAAACCTTGTAACTTCACATTATATAAAGTAAGCTGTGTTACAACTGTTGCTTAGCAACAGAAGCAACTTTTCACAATTTGCAAATATTTAAATTTTTTCGTATAAAATTTTGTGAATTGAACATTCGCGTTTTGATATGAAAAAGCTTCCCGCAAAACTACGTCAAGAAATTTTGTCCAAATGGGCACCAAATTCTGGAATGACGTACAGAAAAGAGGCTAACGAAGCTAATGTAAGCCTATTTGGTGCCCAAAGTAACATTTGGAAGTTCACTCAGCATTCCACTCTCAACGATTTATAGGGGCGTGGTCGAAAAAAGGGTGCTTCCCAACCATTTCGGGATCGCAAGATATGTGCCTTGTTTAAAACAAATAAGAAGTTGTCTGGAACAAGTGCAGTAATGGTTCAACGTGCTAAGAAGAGGAATTAATTGGGAACATACAGAAAACAAAGGCAACTAAAATGGGCATGAAGCAAAGTCAGCAAATGAAAGCCAGGGCCCGAAAGTTGTACGAGTTTATTCCGAAGCAAAAATTTAAATGCATTGTAATGGACGACGAGACATACATATATCAAATTCGATTACCAAACGTTAACAGGACCAAAATTTTACACAGTTTTGAAAGGTAGTGAAATTTCGAAGGCACACAAATCAATTTTTTGTGAAAAATTAAGCAGAAAAATTCTGGTTTGGCAAGCAATTTGATCATGTGCAAAATGTCAACTCCACTCTTCACGGACAAGTTTCTCAACGGCGAAATGTATCTTAATGAGTGCCTACAAAAGAGATTGCTTCTGCTTCTAAAATAGCATAAGGGAAAGATTCCGTTTTGGGCTGAATTGGCTTCATGTCACTACGCTAAATCGGTACTAAAATGGTATGAAGAGAAAAAATTTAATTTTGTCAGAAAAGATATGAATCCTTCAAGTTGTCCGGAAACACTCCCTGTTAAAAATTTTAATGAAAAGAGATCTTAAAAAAAAATCGAGGCCTGGGAAAATCTAAAAAAGATTGGAAAAAAATTGCTAAAAAATTGGATTCTATTGGGAGTATGAATGTATAAACTCGTATTTTTTCGTAATTTGGACATTTATTGTAAAAAAGTGATTATAAATTTATTCTTTAAAGTATTGTCCATCGTTAGCCACAACCTTTTCCCATCTTTCTGGTAGCATACGGATTCCGCGTCGAAAGAACTCCTCATCTTTTGAGGCTATCCACGAATCGACCCATTTTTTGAGTTCTTCGAAAGAACGGAAGTGCTGTTCAGCCAGGCCATGTGTCATCGATCGGAACAAGTGGTAATCAGAAGGAGCAATGTCTGGAGAATACGGCGGGTGGGGTAGCACTTCCCATTTAAGCGTTTCCAAGTATGTTTTTACTTGCCTTGCAACATGCGGCCGAGCATTGTCGTGCTGAAGAATAATTTCGTCGTGTCTATTCTCATATTCTGGCCTCTTATCCTTTAATGCTCGGCTCAAACGCATCAATTGTAGTCGGTAGCGGTCGCCAGTGATCGTTTCATTCGGTTTCAACAGCTCATAATACACGACAACTTTCATATCCCACCAAATACACAGCATGAGCTTGGATCCATGGATGTTCGGCTTTGCCGTTCATGTTGTTGCATGTCCGAGCGGTCCCCATGAGTTTTTACGCTTTGGGTTATCGTAACGTATCCACTTTGCATCGCCAGTCACAATACGATGCAGAAAACCCTTTCTTTTCTGTCGTTCAATCAGCAGTTCACATGTGAAAAATCGTCTCTCGACTTCAATTCGTACGGCACCCAATTTCCTTGCTTTTGAATCATTCCCAATGCTTTTAATCGTTTAGAAATGGTTGATTGATCAACTCCTAAAGATTCTGCAAGTTCTTGTTGCGTTTGAGTAATGCCTTCAGTTCTTCATCTTCGAACTTTTTCGGGCCGCCTGAACGTTGCTCGTTTTTTCAGGAGTGTGATCTGCGCGAGTTATCAAGTTTTCGAAAGTTTATGTTAAGCAGATTTCAGTATACCATTTAGTAGTTACCGTCTGTTCAGTTTTCAGAGGAATAACAGCTACAATTTTTTCTCTGGTGAAATAATTGGACATCATTACTTTTGACGCTGGCTTCTGCTGCTTGGCTTTAATGAGTTGATTACCACCTTCTGGGCTCCACACCATCAACTGTTGCTTGGTTTCTGGGTTCTACTTGAAAATCAAGCTTCATCACTTATTACAATTTTATTGAAGGTGCTGCACTCACTGCTTTTAAATTTTTTAAGAAAATTGTAAGGACGAAGAAATTGAAACACCGGAATTTTATTTTCAAATCATACAAAAATTCAGGCAAACAAATTCAATGTATGTTTTTCATTATTCGAAACCTGTATATAACAAGTATATAAACTCCAAGAAAAATATTTGGCAAAACCCAAACGCGCCTCTTTTTGAGTATCAATTAAAATTCGGAAAAGCCATTGGGTGTGTCAAGATGATCCCTAAATGATCACGCTACAACTATGGCATTGAAGCCCAGTTCCTTAGCAATCATTTCCTCAATCAATCTTCGATCTTCGTCAATTTTGGACTTCACCAGAGCCACACTTACGACATCAGTCGAAGATTTTGCGCAATGGTTCTGACTTCAAAATTGCGCTTTCACATTCAAATTGGGGTCAAGCATCATTTTACATGCTTGAGTTTAACAAATTTAAATATGTTGAGTTTGAGACTGAACGCTTGAGTTTATACAAAAAGTCAATCCAATCAATAATACATAAATACACAGCATATTTTAAATAGGCTAAACGGAAAAACAAAAAGATCGGATAAAACAACTACTCCAAAAACTTCATGTATTTCTCTCAATCCCTTTGCCACTTTGCCTCTAACGATTTGAGTGCACAATTATTGCAATTGGAGACTAAAAAAAACCAATAACAAAACATAAAAAAACGCGTAAATGCATACAAAAATGTGCAATGAACTTTCGTCGTGTTTTAGCTACAACAACAACAGCAGCAGCAATAGCAATATCAAATCAATTTGGCATTATGATGCCAAAAGCAATAATTCTTTCTCTCTTTTAGTTTCTCGCTTGTCTCTGTCTCTCTCCCTTTTTCCTCAATTATGCCACTAGTAGATATGAACTTGTGTGAGTATGCTAGGCAAAGGCATTTGAGACTGCAGATGCAATGAAATGAGCAGAATAGCAAAGTGGCAAACTGAAACTTTAGTTTAAAAATTGCAATAAATGCAGGCAGGCATCAGACAGCCAAAGAGAGAGAGAGAGAGAGAGAGAAGGAGAGGAAGGCATGCAACATATTGCATTGACATTGCAGCAATGCGAACTCATAACTTCATGGCACTGGAAAAGACAATAAAAATTGCAACAACAACGGAGCGAAACAAAAAGAAAAAGGAAAACTCGCGCGCATTCAACTTTCAAGAAGTTTAAGTTATCGAATTTGTTATTGTTGTTGCTGGTGTTGCTGTTGGTTATTGTTATTGCAGCAATAGCGGCAGCAACATTATAGCATGCGAAATTATGCGGTTTGAAGTTGTGGCACACACATACAGGCAAACACACATGGGTATTATGCCTGCAATGCGTGCATGTGTGTGTCTGGTAGGAATATGATGCCACATTGAAAAATTTAGTTTCCAACAATTCGTAAAAAATAAAAATAAACAGAATGTTGCAGTTGGTGGCACTTATGACGTTTATATAGAATTATAAATTTATTGTGAAGCTAATAAATTCTGGTAATATAGAAGAAATAATTCTCAAAAAGAAAAGGAAGAAAAATCGGGTGCGTGAGAATCTGTTGTAATTGCTCTATGCAAAAATCATTTGTACATTTTAATCCTTCAGTGCTTCATCATTTTTATTGCAGATATATGGCATTTGATAAAAGCTGAGCCTGAATAAGTAAAAAATAACTACTAGTGCAGCATTTAAACGCTTTCTAATAGCTTTGCACTTTATGTAAAACTGATTTATTTTAAAGCTCATCATTTCGACTTTACTCGCTTTTGCTTATCAATCAATCTATAAAAAAGCAAAACAAAACAAATAAAAACACCATTCAATTTATTATACGACACACTATGGCCAGCAGCAGCAGCAAACACTTGGCCATAAAAACAAAACAAAAAAATGTTATGCAATATATATGTACAAAAATAAGCAGGCCAAAATAATCCATCACTTTTGCCTGACATTAAATGTATGTGACAGTGCAATGGAGATGAGGGCAAGTGACAGAGGGAGAGAGAGAGAGAAAGAGAGTGAGTAAATGTAAGAGACGTTAGTTCAATTCAATGTTGCCACTTTTGGGAAATTTTAGAGGAATCTCAACTTTGGGAAAAAAATTATCTTTGAGAACGGAGGGTTGCAGACAAAAATATTTGCTCAAAAATCCACTATGTTTTTTACAATGGAGTCGCTGAACCTGAATCTAGATTTAGAAATTCGGGTTTATGGATTATGGGTTTTTCTCGCCACGCTTCTATATTGCTTCGTGTTTCTCACACTTTCTGTTGACTTGGAGATCCATTTTAAGGCTTTGCCCCAAAAAAAAACAAAACACGAGGGGCTAATGAAAGTGCGCTTAGTTGGCGACACTGAATAAATTTTTGACAAATCAAAAAATTTCTGATGATTTGGCATAGTATTGCGATATTTCATTTGAAGTTCCACTCCAAAGAGTCAACATGGAAGCAAGAAAAAGCAAAGCTACGGTGAAGGTTAGGTTATGTTGGAGTAGCTGTATGAAGCCAATTCCGATTAGAGATGTTGTAATTTTTAATCACCTAGTGGTTTTGCCATTACCCATCAAGATTTGTACTTGTAAACTTTTTTATAATTCTCATTCACTTCATATCGATAGTGAATATAAAAAATTTATGAGAATTTACCACCAGACCAAGACGGGAATGGTACCTGAACCTTCCGGGTGAAAATCTAGTGCACTATCCACTGGACTGTCGAGGTCGTCTTCTAAAAAAGTGTCGGTAGAAATTCCACCGCCATCACAGCAAGAGATTCGCTTTGCTATTCTTTACTGATTTTGGCGTAACCTCAAGCCTGTAAGCGGCAAACGGCATACGGAGAGAATGCATCATCGCTTGTGATCGTCTCGAAGTGGTTTTGGAGTTTCCACAGCGGTTTGAGGAAGACAAGTCTAGTGAAGGTTGCCCAAAATCTTCGACTGATGACGTAAATGTGGCTCTGGTAAAGTCCAAAATTGACGAAGATCCAAGATTGACCCAGGAAATGATTCCTGAGGAACTGGACTTAAAAACCGTGGTTGTATCGAGCATATTTAAGGATCCCACCAAGAATTATTTTCTTCAAAAATTTAAAAATTCGGAGCTGGACTCCCACGACGACCCAGAAACTAAGTAAGGCAGCGACAAAAGTAATGATGCTAATTTATTTCACCAGAGAAAAAATTGTAACTGAGAACTGGACAGACGGGAACTGATAAACAGAAATCTGCTTACCACCAGAAAAAAAGATGAATTGCATTGCAATAATGCACCAGCTCACATTGGCGAAAAAACGAACAACTTAATTGCGCTATCAAAGATTGAAGCATCTAGTCTAGCACCATATTTTGGTTGCTTTCAAAAATAAAAAAAGTTTGAGTGGAAAAGTCTTAGGCAATAAGGAGGTAATTAAACAGTTAACGAAGTTGCGAACCTAAAAAAAGCCGATCTTGGGAACTGTTTGTCGAAGTGGAAAAATGTATAGAAATTAATGGCAATTATGTCGAAAAATTTTAAAACGATAAAGTTATGAAATTAACCCTCTAGTTCCCAAGACTGCCTCTAGACGGCCTTCACCAAAAGGGATAGAATTGCCACCATAACAGTTTTCTGTTGCTTTTATCATATCATTTAGAAAATTTCCCAAGCTTTCAAAAAAATGCATCAAGTGTGAGCTATGATGCGTATTACAGAAGTTATGCATCAGAAGTTAGTTGACAGTCAAAGTCAAAAATTTGTGAAAAATAGGAAAATTAATTATTTTGATTGTATTTGAGATAAAAGTGAAAAAATTAAAAAAAATAAATAAAATACTTCCCGTCATACTATCCCAGCTATGGATAGCTAAGAATATGAATTTTTTATATAAAATATTTAATTACTTAAAATAAATTGATAAAAAGCTCATTTAACAACAAATAGTTTTAGGCGTTCAAACTTCCCACTTCATAAAACCAAGCCCATTAGTTTTTTTTGGGGGTTTTTAAATCAGTTTATAATTTTTACGCCAATATTAATCAATTCCGATTTTTTTCATCAATCATAAATTTGGGAACTAGAGGGTTAAAATAATTTTTAGCGAATTGTTGTTAATCCCTCCGTATAGGGTTTCCGTAGGTTATTTCCCTAGATTTCTACATCGTTTTTTACTTAACTCATACCCAATGTAGCGTTAAAGCAACACTCATTTTTATGTGCCAAAAATAAAGTGTGTAAAAAATTTTACTATTAACGGTATATGTATTCGGTTCTGTTAGGTATTCTTCACGTTTACTGAATGCCGAACATTTCAAATTTTCTGCTTATGTATTTTTTTTAATGTTTTGTCTCTCAAGTCCAGCAAAAATCCTAAGTGCCAAAATTTGTACTATTTTTTGAAAAAAAAGAAAATGCACTTAATTATTACTAAGCGGAAATTTTCTTTATCAAATATGTTTATAAAAGATAAAGAGAAAAGTTGGAGGAATCGTATTATCCTGTGGTTATGTACCTTTTTTTTTCCTTTAACGAAAGATAAACAGATCAATAAAGAAGCATGAAATTTGGTGTCATAATTCTGAAAGACCTAAGTAACCATAATTTCAAAACAAAACGTTTCTATCAAGCCCCATTAAAATTCGAACGTCAAAGGGTTAAACTACTCAATAAACCTATAAACATATGCTACTTATGTATCAACTTTTCTAGTATGAAATCACCATGTTTCTGCACCTGCAATGATAAAAAATAAAAAATAAATGAAAATATGAGAGCCCGTAAAATTGTACTGTAATTGGTTTCTTAGTCCAGTTTTGTGATGCGGACGGAAACAAAAAACAATATGCAATAGTTTCTTTTCTTTCTTAACATTTTCTTGTAAACTAATATTGAAGTATTTAGTTCAAACTAATAAAATTTAATTTCACATATTTTTCTTTTCAGCTATTCAGTATATGTATGATGATTTCATTAACTAAACTTGTTGGAATTGAGGATTTTTTGAAGAACACAGTTTTATTTTACTGGCAACACTGGTTCAAACATATGCACTACTCAAGCCGCCGACCTCACCGATCTCAACTCATTCACTTTCAACCTCCCACTACATAACCTCCTTCTTTTTCGCTCACCCAGTCTCTATTCAGCTACGTATAAATAAACGATTTATGGAAAATGTCTCCCATGAGCTTTTGAGCATTACCATCAATATGAGATATCTACTCCTTTTTTTATCCTGCTCTTTTCTCCAGTTTCAGTTTACGTTTTCAATGATGTCAAGTGCGAGGGGTTTGCTGTTTTTTAACCCTTTTTGCACTTAATTAAGATTAATTTAAAAAATACATACATATATTTTGTAGATTTCCTCTAGCTCCTTTACATAATATGTGTGTATATTTTTTCATTGTGGTTTCTTATTTCAAAATAAATTTTCTTTTACAAAAACAACTGAAAAGAAAAACGAGACTTTGGTGCCCTCTTTGAGCCATTGGAACAATTTTTTTTACGAATACTAAACAAATTTTTGTTTAGCTTCTTTTTTTGCTGTCACTAGCTTTACTTGTCTGTCTCTGCATTTGGCAGTTAAGATATATATGCACACACACATATGTAAATTTTGTTTAGTGCCGAAAAAATGTGTGCCTGAACTGTTGTTGGCAGTCCAGGCATCACAAGCAAAACCAACAGCAGCAGCAGCATATTTGCCATGCAACCTATACTCGTATATGTACGGCTAGATAATGATGCAACTTCTTCACTTTTAATGGTTTCTGTTCGTTCGTTCTTTCTACATCTATGCATATCTATGGTTGAGTAGAGTATATCATATCCTTAGGGTGTCTCTAAGCGACATCAAACAGTTTACACTTGGCTCTTTTTTAAATATTAAAGTTGCTGCTGTACTGTTGCCCCATTAGCAAAAAAGATATAAAGTAAAAATAAAAAAGAACAGCAACATCAGCGGAAATATTTGAAACGATAAGAAAAATGACTCCAAATTGAACCCAAAAGTATATTTAGCAGAAATGTTATAAACAAATTTATATTTGCATTCTATTTTCATTTCTGATTTTTCTTTTTTGTCTATTCGATTTTGTTGCTGTGGTATTTTTTCATTGCAGCTACAGCCAGTTTTGAAAAAAAATCTCAAAGGATAAATTCATTGAAATTTTAGACAATTATTATATGACTTTTGTTTATTTTTGTACTGTTATTAATATCATTTATTAAAATTAATGATAAATTTATTGATTGTACGCGCAAACATAATTATCAAAAGTCTAGGCCTTTGATTATTTTTCGTAGATATTACAAAAAAAAAAACCTTGAGACAAAGGCTGATGAAAACAATGAAGGTAGGCAAAGCAGTCATTCATTCAATTTATCATTTTCCAACGCTGTTTTGTAAAGAGACAGTTAGGATTATTAATAGGTATGAAGTAAGGTGATGATTCTGAAGCTTAATTTTAAAATAATGCGACTTTGTTTTGTTTAATTTTTTACAGATGACATTTTCAGCGATATACCTAAACAGCTGATTTTCTTTTATTGGAACATCTTTTCTCTATGCAAATATTTAATTTTCCAGGTGAAAAGTGCGATGACTTAATAAATTCACAGAACTTAAAGTCGGAGTCGAGTCAGATATCTTCTTTGGAAAAATTTAGGGTCGCCAGGAAAATGCTGTAATAATATTACTGTCACTGTAAAAAAATTTAAATTTATTCAACACTGGGTTGTATACAGAGAACGAAATTGAGGTGTGTAGTCTATTGGTCTATTGTTAACATAAATTCGCATGGAACAATGGACGTTTCCATAAACTTGTTTTTTCTAAAATTTAGTCGCACCAGCATATAAAAATTCAAGCACCATTTGGCTGCAAAACAAAAGTATCAAAATACCATAAAAGAACAAATTACCTTATTTAGAATAAAATAAGGTGGCATCATTAAACTTACATATTCTTTGTGCATAGAAAATGTAAGAAAGAGACGAATATACCAAAAATGTTCTCAATAAAAAATTTTTGTATATACAAAAAACTAGCGTTACTCTTTTGGCCTTAGCAGATAATCGCGTACGCTTTGTTTTTCTTTTGAATTTTTAAGTCGGCGTCTCTATTTCAAGCGAAGTGGTTTGTGGCTATTGATATAATTTTTGAAAAAAAAAATATATATATATTTTGTGAAAAAAATAAAATATATTCAAAAGATATAAATTTCAATAAAGTTCAATTTATACTTTTTTGGTGGCCATAAGGATCTTTTGATCATTTCACATTAAACAATATCAAAAACAACAACAAAAAAATGGTTAGCAATTCAGATACAAAGAACATTTTTGGGACTGGAAATAAATCAAGTATATCGACAAATCAAAAAATAACAAGGCAGAAAGTATATTCTTTTATAGATGAATACAAATGTAAAGTCATTTTTGAAATCAGATATCAAAGAAAAAATTTAGAAAAAAACGGTATTCAAAACCAAAAAACAGTGCCATATACTCCTCAACAGAATGGCGTTGCTAAATCTTTACTACTCAGTAGTATCGAAACCAAAGTAGATTTCGTCAGCAACTTAGATGCTCTTACATCGACCGGGTCTGTGTTTACATCTTTATCAGAAGCATGCAAAGACTTGGTGTGACTTTGGCGAATTTTGAGTGGATTTAAACAACAAATGAGCGCACCAAAGTTGTACGAAGACAAAGTTGCTTGAGACCGATTGAAGGAGAGAAGTTTTCAGGTTTCTGGCCAATAAAAGCACAAAAACGCTCGAGTTTGTTATCAAAAGGACTAAGTAGATAAAAAGTTGCACTTACTGTCCGACCGAAAACATGATGAAGCCATTGCCAGCAAGGCGGATTCAATTAGGCAGGCGTATTGAAAAAAAGTTATTTTATTGTTTTCAAATTATTGGTAAATGTTCAGATTACACTTCTGATTGGGATTAAAAATCACTTTTTGACCCAAATTTTGTTAATATGAATTGGGGCGTGCCGCCCTTTCCCGGTTCGGGTTCTTGTCGCTAAAATTTTTTCAAAAAATAGTACAAATAACTAAAAAAAGATATGACTAAAAATGAATACATCATGCATAAATTGCACTTGTGTCGCCCAAATTTAAAGGTCAAGGTATTTGTATTCAAATCATACTTAAAAAAAGTAAAAAATTCGCGCGAAAAAGAACCAAAATAGCCACCGAATTTAGTGCATCATGTTTCTATTATTTGTTATTTTACTATTTATTAAATATATTTTAATGCCAAAAATCCGTTTTTCGGGAAGCGCCTGCTCTCCCTAATTCAAATAAACAACATTTGGGTCAAAAAAGTGATTTTTTAAAAAATTCTCATCAAGTGTGTTCTGAAAAATTCCAAATAATTTTACTGCATTGAATAAAGACACTAGTTTGTTTAATATAACCTTTCATTACTACAACTTTCTTACACTGATTTTTTAACATTACATTTTTTAGTCACAGAGTGACTCATACATTATATATGAAAGTTAATTACTTAATATTTTTGAAAAAGGACCAATTTAGAAAAAAAAGGACCAGCGGACCAAACGAAAATAAAAGGACCACTTTTGGTCCAAAAGGACCAAAGTGGCAACCGTGATGAAGGAGCACATTTTTCTTCATTTTGAGGAAAGTTTACTTAAACGAGAGAAATTTTCGTGGATTCAAATTGAGGAAACTTTTTCTTTGTTTTAGAGATGGGTCTTTTTCTGGGTGCAGCCTTCCATGTTTGCAGTATTTTATTTTTATATTATTCAGTTATTTTTATTTTGGTGGTATTTTCTTTAAATTAGAAGACCAACAATCAATTTTAGATATTTATAGAAATTAAAATGTAAGGGTGTCCTTGTGTAATGATTTAATTTTTCTGTGATAGCCAATTTCGCAGTTTATTTCATTTGAGGTCACTTCAAAATTATCAAGTGCTCAAGCGAGTGTATACAACAGGGTTTGGACCTTGGAAATCCATTATCGTAGTAAATGATAGAAAAAAGCGTAGCAAAGCCAAAATTTCCGTAGTAAATTTAGAAATTTCACTGATATAAAAAAATAAATATATTTTTTAATAAAAATATGCATATTTAAAAAAATATGATATGGGCAAAAAAAATCATTACAACCATGCGAACTGCTCCTGATAGATACCTCTGATTTTTACATTCAGCTCTTTTTAACTTATGGAATTTCTAAAATTGTTTAAACTCCATTTTTTGCATATATATTTCTTCATTGGCAAGTTCATAAAGTAAAAGAGTTACCATATTTAGTTGACATGTATATTAGATGGCTTATTTGCTCCATACATTTTGCTAAAGTATTTCAGATCTTCCTTGCGACAGCAGAATTTGCGATAACTGGATGCGCTACTCCGAAAAGCGTGAATTAAAAGGATGTTTTACAATGGGTTTGGGATCTTGTATGGAAAAAACACATAAAATAATTTCATATATCTGGCCCTATGTAAAATAGGCCGCTTAATCGAATGGCGTACCCAGTTTTTTGATACAACTGAACAGAAAGCCACTCGTACCGCCTAAAGTGACAATGTGGTACTTTTTTTTTTACGAATTTTTGAATTCACCCGTTAGGATTTTGAAGAGAGCGGTGATTTTTTGTAAATAATTCAATTTAGTTGAGTTATTTTTGAACTAGTAAATTAACTTTTAGTGAACCCATGTCGAGTACCAATCAAGTTCACCTTTGACAAATGTCGCCAAAAAATTGCAAAAATTAAAGCAGCCGTTGAAAAAATTGCCTTAAATTAATGAAACTTACCAATTACCAAAGTAACTACTAACTTTTAACATTTTCTCCAAACTAAATCGCTTGCGTCAAAATTGGTAATTAATATCAATATGTAATACAGGTGTCTTTCATATAACACGATAGTTAGGTTCCAAAAAAAAACTTCGTGCTGTGCGAATTCATGTTATACGGAACAAGAAAGCTGTATAAAACTGTAGAAATCTGCCCACTTCTTTTAGGAAGTGCTTTTTTTTAGGGCGCTGTCGAAGCATAAAATAAAAGTTCTCTTGTAAAAACCTCTGTTTAGCCACTTTCATATTGACTTTTCGACTTAAAATGATCTTATTTTTAAATACACAATATCACTGCAATTTGATCTAAAAATTATTAAAATTGTGAAAGACTTAAAATTGTCCAGCTACTTTATTGGCACATGTTACTGCTACTTTGTTGTGGGGATGAATAGAGTTGTTGAGTTTTGTCGTTCAGTTTGAAGTTCTCTTTGGATCGAGATATGATACCACGACGAGTCCTGAATTGTTCGGCTTGTTAGCAGCTCAGCGGATAAGGAAAGGTTACGTTCTTTTCTAATAAACGATAAATAAATAATAATATAAATAATAAATAATGATAATAAATAAATAAAATGGTATCAGAACTTATTTATGTCCTCTTATTTATCAATGAAAATTATAAAAAACAAACTAGTTCCATGTTATTTTATAATTATTTATTCATCGAATAGATCGAAAAATTTTGAATTTTTGCCCCAATGTATGACACCATTTTGGTATCGTTTAAAAAAGAGAAGTGAGCACCAGTCCACTCCGCATTAGACTGGAGCGAAAAAATAGAAAGAATCGTTAAAACGTAGAAAATTTGCTACTTGTCAATAGGAAATCTTGACAATATCTTCGGCTGAGTTCGTACTGACGAGTGGCAACTTTTCGCACTATTGTGATCTTTGCATGGATCCGCTCTACTCAAATCAGCTGGTGTCAGGGATGCCAACTCATTTTTTCTGTCTCCCCGATAGCCCGCGAGAAATTCCCCGATTTTCAATCAAATTCCCCGCATCGGTATAATTTTATATTATAACAGCGAGACACGTTGATCAAGGTTAATGTTATTTTAATGCGGTCCAGAACTGGTAGGTTAAGGCGCAGTATACAGTATGCCAGATAGCAGAAAGTAATCTGAAATATTCTCAGGTCTTCTGAGATTTGACAATTATGACAAGTATTCGCTCAATTAATTTTGACAAATAATTTTGTTTATGAGAGAAAACTCTTTTAACCCATTTTCGTCAGGTGTACACAAATAAATAAATAAAATAAATGTTTTTTTTTTTCTGAAATAAAAGCTCTCAAAATATTTTGTGGAGTGTGGTTCTATAAAGTATTTAAATAAACAAAATACAACACTTTTAAAATGATCTTCTTCAAAAATGTCTTCTTTCTTACTTGAATGGCATACATAACAAAAAAAAACTTTAAGTTATGGGTTAAATCCTTGGTGCACATTATGCAGATCGTTGTTACAAACGCTTTCGAAGATCTCGTTTATCAATGTCTAAAAATTTTACTGGCTTTTCAAATTTTTCTATTTTATTTAGATATTGTGCTAGTACCAATGGGTTAATACCTTTTTTATATTTACTTCTGAAATTCAAATGTTTTGAGAGAAGTAAGAGAATAATTTTCAAATTTGACAGACGTCAGTGAACAAAAAAGAGGGCGTCACTTCTATTTATTTCACTTTATTAATTTCACTATGGGTTAAGGTAGGTTGAGGTACTTTCTGACTCCGGAATTCTTTTGACACATGGGAGATTTCATCTTAAGGGAACCCTCTCTTAAAATCGATTGAGCTCAAATGAATCCGATGTACCGAGTTACTCGACGTTCATTTTGATAGATAAACACTCAAAGTTCTCAAAGGAAAATACATGGGCTTTCCTTTGACCCAAAAATTTTGAATTTTTAAGATTTTTTTTCATTTTTCGAAAGATTAAATAAAAAACGTGTCCGATAAAAATTTCCAAATGCAATAGGTGATTAGTTACATGGATCCAAAACAGGGGCTGTTTGACCAAAATGTATAAATTCTACCGCCCTCCAACTCGGCGAATTTTTGACTGATCGCGTTAAAATTTGGTGTGTAAGTTTGAACCCGAAACGGGGACAAAATCTCCCATTACTACGTATATTTAAAGACTTTAAATGAAAGAAAAATTGTGTGAAATTGTATACAAGATTTTTTTTGTAGCTTAATGGAGGACGTTTTGAAAATCATCATCGAACGAATGCGGCACACTGAAAGGTCTAAAAAACCCTTAGAAAAATTATGACTATGGTCTTAGGACATACTACTATTATTTTGTTTGACCGATAATTCACGAAATGGCTGACAGCCAAAATTAGTTTTCTCAAAAATTGGACTTTTTCGAAAGTACAACGTTGCGAATTGAACAAAAAATTAACCAAACTTTTTCCTATTACTTATGTCTTGGGGCCATATTTAACTTTTAGATCCTACGTGCCAATGGCAAAAACCTTGTTTTGAGAAGAACGTGTTCAAAGTTTTAGCTATCAGTTTTTAAATATATCGACGAATCCCAACGGACCTTCCTCTCGCCCAATACGACCGAGGGGCGCATCTGCTTAACGCACAGATCGGTGACCGATGCAATCGCAGTCCGGAGTTATTAATCAGAAGGTGCTGGACGAAGGCATAGCTAAGCCTTTCTGAACGGCCGAAACGGAAGTCGAAGCGCTGCGCGACTGTTTTAGCCTGACTGACTCTCGCCGCTATAATAGTCTATATCTACGAAAGTACTTCGAGTTTCTCACTGAAATTTTAACAAAATACTTTTGGAATGAAAAACTTTCAAATTACACACTTTTTTAAAAATCGATTTCTCCAAACCAAGAAAGTGCAGGGCCCTCTATGAAGTATTGCAAAAGTTAAACGATTTACATTACATACAATTTGACAAAAAATATTCTACAGACTTTATTAACTAAAAGCTGAACAGTTTCAAATTCCCCACAAAAAACAGCTCATTCCCCGATTCCCCGTGCAAAGTGAAACTCCCCACAAATCGGGGAATTCCCCGCAAGTTGGCATCGCTGGCTAGTGCATATGCAATTGAATACTTAACCCTCTCAGGATTTTCGTACACATATGTGTATAAGAAATTGAACATTTTTCCTGACTTTGATTGAAATGCCAACCAAACAATTTTGGTTTTGACGTCTTTGCTTTGCTCTATAGTTTGGAATTTGTTTTGTTACAATCGAAGCATAACCGTTGAAACTATTGTGACTTTTATTGGACAATCTCTTTTTTTGTGCTCTTTTTTTTGCTCTTTTTTTTGGGTCGTCAATTTCAAAATATTATTAAAAATACTAAATAATAAAAAGATGTGTAAAAAATAAATTTCTTATGTAGATAGAACCTTCCTCTGTGTAAGTCGGACAAATATGTGTACATCGCGTACAGCTAAACCTGGACATCTAAAAATGCGTGAATAGTATTTTGCGAATATTTGGAGGCTCCTAAACACGAATATCAACATCTCGATTTCTTCCTACCACGGGAAGTACAGTCTCCTGAGAGGGTTTAATTCAATTTTAAATTTTATATTCTATATATTTTTAAAAAATAAGCCCCTCCCTAAAAATGTTTCATTTAAAGTAATTACTCCAACAATTTAATTAATTAAAAAAAATATGCAAAATTTTACCTTAACATTTCAATAAATTTGTTTATCACCACAACTGAAGAATAACACAAGAACAACAACAACAAAATAACATTCAAATTACTTGAAGTATTTAAAATATTTCGCTTTAAAATACAAAAACCAAAGTAAAATGAGTTAAAAGTTTCATTTTCCCAGACACCAACCCACATAAACGGAGTGAGAAAGAGAGGCAGAGAAAGAGAGAGATTGAAACACAGTACAATTACAAATAAAGAGCGGAGAAACAAACATCAAATAAATTGCATGAAAAATAATTGCCAACTCGTTTGGAAAATTACGCAAAATTTCGTATAGCATAATGAAGAAAATACAAGCAAAAACTTTGAGCAATAACCAACAACAACAGCAACAAAATAATAATAAACAAATTCCCCATAGTACAAAGAGATACAAGTTGCAAGTTGATAATGTCCCCTTCAATTCAGACTCTAAAGAAACTGTTGCAGAGCTAAACAGAACAGGAGTACGGAGTAAGATAGTAACCAGCAATAATAGGAGAAGACGTAAGAATGGAAGAAGAAGAAGAAGAGATGTAGAGAAAGACGTTATTGTGGAATCTTGGCAATTAACTTTACTTTACAGCCATCGATTTCTTCCAAGAAACTTACGCTTGTTAATTTGAACTTATTAATCAACACGATGGTAATGAAATAAAAAATAGAAAAAAGTGAGAGCACGAATAACGGAATGAGTCGTGAAGTGAGTGGTGAGCGCAGTAAATGCAGGCGGTAGGTGTGTGTATGTAAGGTGTAAAAGTCCAAGAATGAGAGATTTACTGTTACAATGTTGAAAAACAAATTGAAATGCAACAACACAAATTCCAAGAGCGCCATCGCAGAGTAAAGAATTTTCTTTAAGAAATTGTAATAAAAACAATAAGAAATTAAATGAAAAGAATTTATTTTTACAACAACTACATAAATTAGAAAATTTTTTAATCAATTAAAGAAAATATGCGAAGAGAGTGTGAGGTGGTAGCTGATGCTATAAATGAAATGAAGATATTGGCGCTGAAATTTTTCAGCAAGATGGCTTGAGCATACCAGTGTGGTACTCTCTCTTTCTCTCCCTCTCACACTGTACAATTTCTCTTCAAATAAAATATGATAGGCATGTTGAGCATAATAACAATAACAATACTAAACATAATGTTAATAACAATAAAGATGAAAGGGAAAATTAAGCGCAAAAGAAAGAAAAACACGTCATTCTATTCAATTTACATTTCAGCAAACCGACATTTTCGAAATCCCATTTAATTAATCAACTCAATCCCTATGGAAAAATAATTATCTCCTACACACGCCACCATGCCAAATGCCGAATGCCACAAAACCAACAGCAACGCCAAGTCACTCTTCGCATACGAAGAGAGCGAGGCAGTTAAACAGCAGCGGCAGTCTTTATTTATATATATTTTTTGAAGGGGAAGGGTGGTACCCTTTTGCCACGCATCAAATCCACATTCATTCATACATCCGAGAATGCCGTCAGTGTAAACATCCCCCAAAACACACAGGTCTTCATAGTTTTTTTTTGGTATATTTGTATACAAAATTCTTGATTATCATTTACATCTTGATTGCGATGGTGTGTGTGTATGTGTGTCTTTGGTGTAAATTAGTTGCTATCACATACTCCTACTGGCTGACTGGCTGCTTGCTACTTGTCTATCTTGTTCTGGTATATGAAAATTTTCCCAACAGACGCTTTTACTCAAAAGATGAAATGAAATAGCAAAAAAAAAAAAATTTGCTTTACTTTTCATTTCCATTTTTCTTCTTGTCTTGTTTGACATGACGATAAAACACTCAAATTTCTAAATATAGCTAAGGATCTTTACAGGAAACACTTGCCTTATACAATCCCCCGCTCCTTTTTATTTTTTGTTGGCTCTTGTTTTCAACATTTCCGAACTTTAAAATTGAATGAAATTGCTATCTCATCTCTATTTCTTTTTGTTTGCTTGCCAAAGCAAAATTGTGCGTGTTTTAGCCAAATGATAGTAAGTATTATGCCTTATTTGACTTTTGATTTTCACTTTTAACCCTTTTTTGTTTCTAATTTGCTCAAAGATATCTACGTTCATACGCACAGCATAAATAGCTGGCAGGTTCAAGGATATGGCAGTGGCATGAACGTGTGAATAGCAAACGTTTTGTTCTTGACAGTTTTCGCTTTTCAAATTGACTACATTACTAGGCACATATAGTATATATTTTTGTACATTTTATTTAGTCGTTTTTTGTATATGAGGGAAGTTCGTTTGTACCACAAAATTATTTTCTGTTTCGATTTTTCGAATTGACACGCCCCTGGGGATCAATAATTCGGTTGTACATTTAAATACTAAAAAGTCTGTGTTTAGTTATTTTTAGAAATTCTAATTTCACTTCACTTCCTTTTGAAATAAAAGATTTTCTCATTTAATTAAATTGTAAATAATTTAAGTATTTGTTTTGAACGTCTGGCATGGTGGTGGTAGTTTTAAAATTAATAAAATGTAATGATTTTTTGTATACCACAAAATGTTGAAAATAATTTACATACAAGAATATTTTGTAAAATAGAAATTGAGTTTTTACCCGAAAATAAAAGCTTAAAGTTGTTCCAAAAGAGTTAACGCACACTATCATGCGCTGAGAGTGTAAACATCTCATTTTTTACTCTCAGCCACTAGCGGAGGATTTTTGGCGGATTTCATGTTTTTTTTTGTTTCTACAACAATTTAAGAGAAGGATCCTGGCAAGCGATCTGGTTTTTATAGAAAGAAAAACAGACTAAAACTCGATCTGTGGTTCATCCAGCACAAATGACGACGGGTCATACAGTTGTTTCTTTATGGCCCCTTTTAGACTTATTCGCACTCGATCATACGTCCCTAAGTGCTGATCTATCCTTTCAGATTTTGTCGTGAGGGTTTCACTCATTAGCGCTTTTGACAATGCTGTCTTATGGTTTCTCTAATGTGCGGCTATGGCTTTTCCACTTGAACACGCGAATTGTAATTTGAAATGGGCGCTGATCAGTATTTTTGTCAAAATTCGTCTTTATGCTCACATCATCTTTGACCAGAACAACTTCAGAAATCTTTGCAGCAGCATAATTGCAACGCTTGCCTAAACCCCTATTTTCCGCGTCTGACAACTGAATAGTAAGATTGTTATGGTATTTTATGTTCGAATTGAAGATCTTGACTTTCCTTCGATGTGATAAATAAATAGATTGCCCTCCACATAGTACTAATGTTCCAAAATCGGCTGTGTTTTCGTCGTGTGCCAGTTGATGTTGACACTCGCGAACCGTTGGTTACGAACGTGTTGCCAATGTAGCAGAACAAATTCACATCTTCCAATTCTTTTCCGTTAATATGGAATTTTGATACGACTTATTTAGCAATATATTTTCAGGAAAGACTTAGTGGCGTTCTTTTAAGTAATTTTCAGTTTCACCGTGTAAAGAAGCTCCATAACTCGGGACTATCTCTAGGTATTACTTCGCGAGCATTAAGCGATACCTTCAGTTATACATAGTACTGTTCTACTGTCGTCTTTTGCATTTCTGGTGTTGTGTGTTATGCGATCGATTTCACGTGCTCTCTATTCATTCCTTAATTAAATAATTATTTTAGCAGCTACCACGGCATATCTGTGGGCTCTCCGAATGATCTCTCCATTTTCTCTCTTTCACTTTAGAAACGGGAACAGTGAAAGCACAACCTGCTTTGAGTTTTCAGGCTCGTCTCGGCAGCTCAAACAAAACGGGTCTTCTTCATGTATGAAGCGATGTAGATAATGCTTGAACCATCCATGTCCGCTGAGCATCTGCATGATACAAAAGTACACTTCTTTGAGATTAAGTACTATGCCTGTACTTTGAGCAAATGCATTTTAAGTGCGATTCTTCGCGTCCGCCAATATGAGTGCTGCATGTAGCATCACCGAACTGTTTTACAGCAGTTGGCGTTTACTTTCTCGACGCCTCCGATATTCCACATAATATGTGTTAACACTAGAAAAACTGAGAGCGGTTAATTGGCGGTTTTTCATATTTGATAAATGGTATATCTGATACTATTTGAGATATGAATCTGGTTTTTCCTGACTTTTATTAGTTTTTATTAAGCTAAAAATTGTTACTATATTTAGGCTACTATGCTGTTTCGTTTTCTTTATATCACCTATTTACCCTAATAAGACCATAAGCGGCCAATTGACCGCTACATATAAAATGTATATACAGTACAATAAAAAAATTTACATGTATTTGACATCAATAGTAAAAAATACGATTAGAATTTCATGTTTTAAACATAAACATACATAAATACATATTTATCAATCGATTATGTATAGTATGCTCGTGGAGCCTATGATGCATGTACGATTTTTCTAAGTGAAATATGGAATAAAACATGGAGTCCAAATTTCTTCGCCAAAACTACGTCAAGGGATAGATTCAAGGAAATTGTGAAATTTCTCTACTCTAAAGTTTTTAGATAATTTCTTTGCATGCTACAGCTGTCGGTGCCTTTTACTCAGTTTATGGGTAATAAACTATACAAATATGGAGTCAAATATTGAGTAGCTACGGATGAGCTAGCATTGTGGAACACAAAATGGAAGTAGAAAAGAAGTCCGTTACCACTATATGTATACAAAACTGATAATATTACCGTAAAATTATATCAGGGAAAAACATAAAAGAATGTTTTGATTTTGAGTAACTTGCACAGCAGCGTGACAGTTGATCAAAAAGCTGAAAAAAGAAAGCCAGAGACGGTTTTATTTTATAATCATACAAAATGTGGTGTTGACAGTGTTGACCAAATGTTTCAACACATATACAGTGTGTCATATACAGCGTTTGCGCGATGGCACGACGATGTCCAGTACATGTGTTTTGCCTAGCAAATGAAAATTCACATGTATTTACAAAACATGTATAAATCAAAGATATCTAGACGACCTTTTATTATTCAGATGGCTGAAAAACTGTCTAAGCCCTATGCCCCCAGCAGGCCAGGAATCAGTAGAACAAGCGTGGCTTTAAATAGAACGGAATTTAATACTGAAAATAAAACATCGAATAGAAATTCTTAATAACATATATCTGTTTCAACAATTACTTAAAATAAAAATCTTGTATTTATACACATAAAACATATTAATGAATATTTCTTTATGTTGTTCTATTCCTGCAATCTGTTTAATTAAACGATTTTGTTAGAAACATGTTATGCGGTCAATTGACCGCTGATAGACCAAGTAGGTATGCAGACAATGCCAGTCTTTCTAGTGTTAATGCTCCCTTGAAAATCATCTAAGAGTCGAAAAGCACTCCAAGGGACTTAATATGTGGCTGCGATATGACCTGGTAATTTCCGCCTATGAGAATTAGTTCTTCGCTTACTTTCCTGGTGCTCAATAGCACGACCTTAGTTTTCTGAGTACACATCTCCAGGTTCGCGCCATCTAGCCATTCCCTCATCCTCGCAATTGCGCCTGCAAGGGGTCTAGGGTTTGGCGACTGCTACCATTGTAATCTCATCAGCGTAGCCGATAAGCGTCGTGCCTTCAAGAAGTTTCAGGATGCCGTCATACATTTCGTTCTATACTGTTGGACAGAGTTTGAGCCCTGTGGAACACCTCCTCTGCATCTGAATAGTTTTAATAGGTCCTCTGGTACCTCGAACTTCTGTAATGCACTCATTAACTGAGGCAAACTGGTGGAGTTGAATGCGGTTTCTAAATCTAGGGTCACAATACTTCTTTGTCACTGTTTTTGTTTTCATTACTTGTCGCCTAGCAGGCGATTCTTACGACAGCACGTATAGGGTGGACAGTTGATTGCGCTCTTCTGAAGCCAAATTGAAGCACTGAAAGTCCTCCTGGTTTTTCAAGTGACTCCTGGAGCCTATCGCATATGACACATTGGTTGGTCTGGAAACTTCTTTGATTTCAGCAGATCACCAGTTTTTGTCGCTTCCAACCCTCTGGGAACACACTTTGTTTCATACAGGTGTCGAAAAGCCTGGCAAAAATCTCTGGTTTTGTTGTGAATACTGTTTTAAGTTCGACATTGGGGGTATCGACTACTCCTGGCGCGATCCTTTTTTACAAAATTTTTAATATCGGGTAATAATCACACATACTTTTCATACAAGTGAAGCATTTGAAGGGCACCATCAAGATGTATGCTGCAGGATCTTTCAACAAAATCATTTTTTCGAACGAATTGGTTCTTGAGCCAGGCCAATGGTTCAGAGAGATCGTTAACAATTGAATCAAACCATCCTACAAAATTTTAAAAAATTGGTTGATAATTTTTTTTATAAATGAGTATCGAGCCCATACTTTTATCGGAACAACACTACTGTCTACTACTGTGAAACAAACTTCAATAAAAAAATAAATGTTCAGCAAGGTATATTCAAATATTTTTGGGATGTATTGTCCCGATCTGACCGAAAAGGCTATGACCAACAGCACATAACTGGCGAGAGCTTAGGTTTATATCTACTTTCTCTTGAAGCAACACCATTCTCTACGGGAATGTATTAAATGAGAGGCTGAGTGGAAAAGTGGTATAACTTCTACGTTCAGAAAAAAGTGGAATAATTTTACTTAAGAGCAAAAGCAAAACGAAATATGTTCGGAGCAAAAGTGGAATGAAATATGTTCAGAGCGAGAACGGAATAAAAAACTATGCTGTTCTTGCTCTGAAAGAATTGTTATACCATTTTTGCTCTTACTTTTAAGGCGTTTCATTTTCAGTTTAAACTGTATTACTTATGCCATTCTTACACTGACACTCTATATTATTTCACTTTTGCTCTTATAAAAATTTTAGCCCGCTTTTCCTCTCAGCCTGTCAAATGTACTCACACATATCCAAATACACAACGCAGCACACTTACTCTCTAATGCTAACTCCTATTCCTTCTACGAAACTAGGAAACCGAAGAGTTTTTATGAAAGAGGAAGTGACGAAGTGTCAGGCTTGAAAGTGAAGTGAAACGCTTCAATTAAAGTGACAGCGACAGCACTGCTTGTGAGTTAGTGGAGTTGAGCGACGGCATTTTTTTTTTTTTTGTGGATTTCATTGTACACATCTTTCTTTGTTCCACTCTTTTTTGCTATGGTAATTTATAAGTAGAAAAACTCTCAACTTACTACACGCATGTATACCAAGTCTTGAATCTGGTGGATGGATTAGCTGGTTTAAGCGCTTTTGAGCTTAAGTTTTGAATCGTTAAACTAGCTTTGCGTGTCAGGCTGTTTGATAAAAAACAACCAAAATATTGTCAGCGTAGCCCAGGTCCTCGAGATGTTCTTTGAAGGTCACTGAATAACATTGTTAGATTCAATTGCTTTTTATTGAATATGCCAGCTAGCATAAACAAAAACTAAGTTATAAATGCTTGAAGTAAATACAAAACTTCGAATTTTATTTTCCTTCTTATCGTTTAGAAGCATTAATATTTGGGTCGTTCAGCGTTTTCAACCCTGGCTAATCTTTGATCAAGCTCGGCAACTCATTTTTTAATCAAAGCATACTTAAATTAAAAACGCCTCCATACACGAATTAGTTTAATGCTTTTAACATTTTAGAATTAATATTTACATTCCATTTGTTAAATTGCAATTTAAATTATAAAGCAGCGCCCGTGACCACAACACACAAAATCATCCAATACCGAACACTAAATTTTCTGAAGAGCTAATGAAGGCGTGTGCTTTAGCTATTTAACCTTTAAAAATACGAACATAAATTCATTCATTCTTTCAAAGTATTTATGAAAGGAGACAAAAAATTAATGTCGGCTTATTGTATTTACATTTATTTGGGACAAAGTAAATACAAAATTTTATTTTGTTGTTGCTAAAGAAGAAGAAGAAAAACCACAAGAAAGGCAAGAACGAAAAAAAACTTGCTGCTTCTTTTTAATCCTTTGAAATTTTACAAAGGGCAAGACAAAATAACAAAAAATTTAAATTGAAATTGTAACAGAACCAACAAATTTATATTTAGAGTGAAAGTAGAAGAATAGATGCTTTTTATTTAGTCAAACGAAAATGACACCCTTTTTTTTGGCTAAACAACTAATTGTAAGGGCATCAATGTATGTGTGTCTGTGCGTCATCATGGTCTTCTTTTGTAGTCATTTCATTCTTTATCTTATCTCGATGAAAGTCTCTTTTGTTTAATAAGGGCTCAGACAGACAGACTGTCACCACCACCAAATGCTATAGCGATTTCGTGCTTTTTCAATGCCAACAAAACTTCTTTTAGCTTATCGAATGGCCCCAAAAAACACAAACAAACGAACAAACAAACGAACAAACAAACGAATAGTTAAGGAATCGTTTATAAAATGAGGAAAAAGGACACGCATTAACCGCGAACGTTTGCGCACATAATTAAAAACACTTTTCCGCCAAGTTTTGTTTTTTTTTGTTTGTGTTTTCTATTTCCACAATATCTCTCTTTTTTTTACTGGGATATGTTTATTTTTTGGTTTGGTTTTTTGTTTTTTTATTGAGAACGATGGAGGTTGCGGTTGTGTATAATGCTGCAGTAAGACTAAGTGTCGCTGTTGTTTTTGTTGTCGCTGTAATTTTATGTCCTAAATGCGTATTAATCTGTATCCTGCCTTTAACATAATTTAAATGGACACAAAACTCAGCGATGGGGAAGGCGGCAGCAGAGAAAACGAAGTCGTGGAGCATGTCATCTTTTATTTTTTATTTTTTTTTTTTTTTTGAGGGATTTCCCTTTCTTCATCAGTGCTGTTTTTTTTTCTAAAGCTTTTCCTTAAGTAAACAATTTACTTCAACCATATTTGACACACATACATAAAAAATGAAAATAAACAAAATTTGACAGCTCAAGGTAATCGGGAATGGCAACAACAGCAGCAAGGAGTAAGCTGTAAGCAGTCGCGCTGGGATTAGTTAATGGGGTTTATGCTTATTTCAATGCCCTTTTCTTGCCTTTTTGGAAAACGTTTTTTTTTCTACTTTGGTTTTTTTTTTTATTTTTTTTTGTTGGTGTCACTTTGATGGCCAGAAATTGATTAATGAGTGTTTCGAAGAACGATTAACCTTTTTAACAAATAGTTACTAATAAAATTTAATACTTTTGCTTTAATAGCGCATTTGAGAAAATTGGCAAATTTGTTGAAAATGTCTTGCCCTTTTTAAGGGAATATCTTTTTGAGAAATGAATTTAAAGCAGATACACGTGATCTTTTATTAGTATATGAGACAATTAAGTTAAGAGAGTATTTAGCATCACGGCAAGGTCATGCAGAGCTTATGGACTAAATGTTACTCCAAAGAAAACTAGCGAAGTAGTTTTTTCCAGGAGAAGAAATATGGGCAATCCAAATAAACCTACGGCTTTTCATAAAACTTATATTTCTCGAAAAAAGTAAAATGCCTAAGTATAATTTATGATGAGTGATTTAATTTTTATTTTTTTTTTATTTTATTATTTATTTATTTAACATATAATTCAAATGAACAGAAGCGGAAACAAATTTTTGAAATCAAATAATACCTTCGAAAATGAACATCTTGCTGCACCAATAAACATTATCCGATTTAGAAAAATATTTTTGCATTACGTTTGTATGAATAAATACTAACAACAGAGTTGTGGAATTTGAAAAAATTTTGTAGGCAAAAAATTTAAAAAAATCTTAATTTATGATCAAAATTTCGGAACTTATGGTACCTGAAGTTGTTATCTGATTTCAAAAAATTGTTTCCACTTTTGTTCATCTGGATGTATAGAAACTTAACTATGCTCCCCCCCCCCCTTCCCCCTCCAGAACCCGATAATCAAAAATATTTAGATTTTTCCAAAAAAAAAAAACGATCAGCAGTGAAAAGTATATACTTTCAACAAACGAAAAACTTCAGGATTTAAAATATTATTTCATATTATATTTTATTTTAATAATAATAATTTAATATAAATATTAAAATGGGGTCGGATATTTGAATCAATTCTGATTAGCCGCCATGCTGGACGTGCCAATAGGATGCACGTTACAGTGCAACTGTTTATTAATTACATTCAGAGTACATTAAATCTACAATTTCAACGCCAGCTTATAAATGTCTTACTTTTAGAAAGCTTGATAATGGTCTAGTATTTGGATTGAATTTTGTACTGAATTTTAGTCAGAATTTTGTTTTATTTTAGTTTGAATTTTAATCTGAATTTGGTTTGAGTTTTAAACCATGTTTGGTCTAAATTTTGATTTGCTTTCTAGCGTTTGCAGACCAGCGTTTGATCTGATTTCTGGTCAAAATTTTGATTTGCTTTTAATTTGTAGTTGGCATCTTTTTAGCCTCAGTTTTAATTTAGCTTTTCGTCTGAATTGGCTTTATTTTGATACTATTTTGGTGTGAATTTCGGTCATGATATTGTTTTAAAATTTGGTCTGAATTCGTCTGGAATTTCGGTCTAGTTTTTGTTTAATTAAAGTTAAAATTGTTTGATGTAAATATTTATCAGATATTCCCACGAGTTTTTGGTCTGAATTTTGGGTTAGTTTCGTTCGGTATTTGGTGTCCTTTTGGCCTAAAGTTTTGTCCAACTATTGGTCGGAGTTGTGGTCAAAATTTTTTTTTTAATTTTGGAATCAATTTTAAAACTGATTTTGGTTTTGATTCGGTCTGAATTCTGGGTTTTTAGTCTGAGTTTTGACCTGGATTTGACCGCATTTTGGTCGATTTTTGTTGGAGTTTTGGTCCGATTCTCGGTCTGAACATTGTTTTTTTTTTTAACCGGTTATTGCCCGGTACCCGAAAGCGTTGAAATTTAAAATGTATTGGTTTTTTGGTCAAATTAAGATATATTTACATTTTAAGTAATGTATAACCGGCTTAAAGAACGTATTTAATTTTTCATAAAAATAAAGGGCTTAGTTATGGAATTATGAGATCGTAAACTCACCACCATGCCGATATTAATAGTGATATCGATGCTAAGAGTAAAATGAATACATATTTTAAAAATTCATTTAAAGTACTAACCAAATCAACTTTTATCTCAATTGAATTTTTTTTTAGGGTGTTTGTTTTGACCAAAAATGAGTCAAAAAATAGAGATGTATCAAATTGTTTCATCAAATCTTTTTCTCAAACGAAATTAAAATTTCCTTCAAATTGTTTTCTCAAAATAGATCATTTGACCATATGAATCCATCAGAAAAGTCATAATCAAGATTTTGATCTGGATTTGGTTCTTTTCTTGAACTTCGATCTGAAAAAATTATTTGAATTTTAGTTTGAAATTTGGTCGAAATTCCCGCATAAATTTATATTCGATTTTAGTTTGAATTTTGGTCTCAGTTTTGTTCCAGTTATCTATTAATTTTTAACCCGTATTTGATAAAATTTTTGCTGTAGTTTTTGGTCTTGGTCTTTATCTTTTAATTTAGTAAAATCAGAAACCCCTCCTCCCTGCCCCTTCCCCCAAAACCCAAATCCTAGAACCGCCACTGGCCGACAGTAATCTTCCTATCTCTGTACAGGGGCGCGCTAGACGTTGGGGTACTGAACCCGATGGAACGGAAGTGCACGCAGTGCTACGTGGATAATGCGGATACGGTAGAGACCAAAGCGCTCACAGTGCTACTCCCTGAAACGTTAGCACGCGGAGAGAGCAACACACACGGCGCCACTGCCTGGGGATACTAGTTTGAGTGGGGAGGAAAGCACACACAATGCTACTTCCTGAAACGTTAGCACGAGGAGAGGGCAGTACACACAGTGCAACTACCTGAAAACACTAGTAGGTGTGGGAAGGGAAGCGCACACAATGCTCAAAAATGAAGATACTAAAGAAAGTAGAGCGGCAGCACACACAGTGCTACTGCCAGAAAATATATCACAATACTTACAATGATTCTTTATTAGTTTGTTTCTTACTTGCTAGGTTATTCCAGAAATAAATCCACCCGCGGCCGGTGATCAGCGGGGACCAAAAAAAAAAAGACGTCCGTCTGTGTTGGCATTCGAGCCGAGAAGACAGAACGGAAATCAGAAAAGCACGTTCTCAAGATGGTTGCTACCGCGTCTTCTGTGCCGTATGCTCAGTTTTGTTCTCCTACACTACCCCAGGGTCGCATTCCTTAGACTATGCAACTTAATTTAACTTATACTACGTGTGTGTTATACATAACAAAATGCAATGTGGTTATTGACAAAATCAAATTTAGAAATTCATAAAATACGTAACTAAAATTTAATTCATAAAAGAAAAGTAATTAATACGCAATGTCCTTAGGGTGAAGGGCGCAAATGAGGGCCATCGATTTGCGCCCTTACACTTTCGACATTTTTTTTTTATTTTTTTATTTAATCTTGTAGTAAAAACTACAATCTTTTAATATGAGTGTAAATAATAATTAATGAGTAGTTTAAATCGAATAACAGTAAGATGTTTAATCCTCTACATAAATATATCTAACTTTATTATCACAGTCCGTATTCGCAACAAATATGTTGTTTCGAGCGCTGCTGTGGACATGTAACGACGCTAACGAAGAAAAAATTTTCAAGATCACTTAAGCAGATATCTGACTACGTGTCAGCAAAATTTAAAGCATATCGGAGCACTTTTCTTTTGGACCAATTGTCTATTTGAAATTATCATCTATCCCACTATGCGCTACAGAAACATATTGACTATGACCAAAGAGAAAAGAATTAATAAGCCTGTATGCACTAGAAGAAAACCAGAATTGATCCTTTAACCCTATTCATCTACGTTATTTTATAACGTAAAGTCTCACGTAGTGTCTTAGAGTCACTATATAGAATTAACTCGGCTAGTCTCATTCCATTCAATTTTTTTTCTAAAATTTTTTAAAATCTGATAAATAAACAACAAGAATAATATAATTTGGAAAAAAAATAGGTATAATCTGTATTTACTTTGAACACAAGTAGTGGAACAAAAACTTTTTATTGCAGATTTTACACAATTGCTTTAAAGGTCTTCCTTTCTCCTTCTCCGCCCTTATTTTTAGCATTTTTCACCTTTTTAGTGTTTCATGTGAAATTTCAGCGATTTCGTTGCGTATGTTGGCCTAAAGTTGTTCAAGAGATTCTGGTATATTGGCATAAAGTTAACTTATGAAATATCCCCACAAGAAAATTCAGGAACGGTGTCTTCGGTATTAGCACTTTTTTCAAACGTAACAGATGACTGATTTTGAAAACAAAATTGGAAAATTTGTGCTGGACTGGAGTTTATTACATGAGCTGTCAGATGACGATTTTACAGCTGCTGTCATTGTTGTTGCAGTTTAACATCGGGTACCACAAAAAAATCACCGTGTATAATAGCTTTATTTTCTTTTGACACATAACTTATAAACTGTGAGGACGCAAGTCGGCCCACCCCTCGTTTGCGTCTCACCAGTGGAGTTCTATTATTAATTTTATTTTTATAGATTCAGGAATTGTTTATTTTACTTTATTATTTTCTTTTTATTACCATGAATTGTTTATTTTATCATATATTTTAAAAATTGCTAAATCTAAGAAGTATTGTATATTAAAACGAAAATGCAACCCTTCAATTGCATAAATTAATAGTCGAGTGGCGAACACACTCATCTAGCTGAATGACGCCATGTTTCGAACTCAACGAAGGAAAAAACAACGAAACTACAAGCAGATGGCGGCGAACGAAGAAAACTCTTTTTCTCTTTCGGCGATCAACAGCGGCAGCAAGCAGACGTAGATTCAGGTGAGTGTCTCGCGACGGAACAGGGACTAGGAAAGCCATTTTTTTTGACACATCGACGCTCCTTGGTGCCACGCATCAGGAGGATCAGCGGGATAGGCCACGCCGTCCACCCCACAGTGTTTATAGAAAACAAAAATATAAAATTAAAGTTAAATAAAAATAAAAAAAAGTAATATTTTAAAAAAATGAATTAATGAATAAACCAAATAAAAAAAGAAAAAAAAAAGTGAAAACGAAGTGAGTGTGTGTTCTTTTTTTTTGTTCATCACCTTTTAGTGCTACGCACTAAAGGGTCCATTTGCCGGTTTCAGATCGACGCTCTTTTGTGCCACGCACTAGGAGAGATTCGAGGGATAGGCCACGCCATCGTCCAGCAGAATTTAAGGTGCAACGCACCATACGATAGTTTGTAAGTAGTGCCACGCACTGGGAGGAACCACAAGGCCACGCCTTGAGGAAAAATAAAAAAGTGAAATTCAGAAAAATAGAGGGGCAAGATCCCCAAGTGAGTGTTGTGTAGTGTCCGTAAATTGAAAATAGTTCACCCCGGTCCCTGTAACAAATAAATTTCTGTAGCCTCGAACCCTGGACTCGGCGAGTGATACCCAGGCTAGAGCTTCGTTACAAAACGATGCTGTATTATTACTGCAAAAATACTGCCCTCTACTTCTCTGTTCTTGTTAGGAAGAAAATTAATCCCAAGCAGTGACTCAAACTGCTTGGGATGAATAGGGTTAACTTACTAACTAATATGATACGATTAATATTATCAAAGGCTTTCGTAAGTTTTAAAGAAATAGTTATAGTAACTTTTTTATCATTGATGCATTCCCTGGTTTTCTCTGTGATAACATGATTACATGGGATTCAGATCTATGCAGATATGGACTCTCATGACAAATTCTAATAAGTAATAACGAAGTACTTACTTCAAACCACACATTGTGGGTAGATGGATCCAATGGTGCTGCTGGCGAATTTTGGGCCCTTAGCTCATATGGATCTTGAGGGCTCCTAGCATTCGTTGTGATTTGATTTTTCCTACACAATTTATTTATTTATTTACTTATGTTCTTCGTTCTCATGGTCGTGTGAATAGTGCTGCCAGACATACTGATTTCATTAGCGCATGCACTGAAATTTGAAAAATGTACTGATTATTCTGAAACCTTATATCAGTACGCAAATGTAGGTACTGATTATTTAAGTTTTTACTGGTTTGTACAATACTTATACAATTTTTTCAACATTAATGGCGATAATGAAAAACAAATTTGTTTCCCAAGTGACAAATGTTGCGGGTTGTAAACAGGGCCAAAGTAACTCTAATTGGAATTTCTCTAATTTTTCCTTCTTTGATTTACTCCTTCAATATTTATTTCCCATTGTTTTCCTTAACTAACCATATGATATAACAATGACCAATTTAAGAATAGGTATGTTCCAGGGCAGTCAACTAACCTAACCTAATGTCAACAGTAATGTTAAAAAGTATAACTCAGAACTATATACTTTATTTATTTATTTAGTACTTATGTAAGTGTTTTCTGTTGTTTCATTTTTAATATTAAATATATATGTTTTCATATCTGACAGCCCTCCGAAGAAATAAAAATCAATGTACAGACTTAATAAATGCTTCATTCACCAATTGGCTAGTGTGACTCGCATTGATGTCCACAAACGCAAAAAAAAGTTTTCCAAAACTGCGAATGAGTTTCGTCCATATGGATAAAGCGAACGACACTTAATTTTTGTGCGGAATGTCTACACTACATTTTTTTTTTTAAATTAAAGAAGCAATAAATTCATTTTGGGACATGATGGAAAGACAATTAGTTTTTGAAGAACCTTGTCCGTTTTCTCCATTATTTAATTTACGGGAATAAATGTAAAAAATTTCTCTATGCAAGTATGGCACCGGAAAGACAGTCCTCTTATCTCAAAACTGTGACATTGAGTATGAAAATAGATCAGTACCAAATAAGAACAGCAGAGCGGCGCTTACAAAATTACCTCCACACTAGTGTTGGAGTGTCTACATTCCTAACCAACAAGACTCCACAATCAATGGAGTTGCATAAAGCTAAGTCTGAAAATTAATAATACTCTACATTACTGCAGGGGAACCTCTGGTAGCAGGCAACCGAAATCATACTCATCAAATATTTGTCAAATCAGGAAAAACAATTTTAGCCTAAATAGAAATCAAATCCGAATTTTCACAGGCAACCACTTTCTTAGTGTCAGTCCGTATCCGAACTGTTCGACGCGATAGTAGTGTATGATTTCTATTGGAAATAAATTCTAAATAAATAAATCTTAAATAAAGTACAAGTTTACGAAGATCTTCAGAAACTCAGTAATACTTCTAGCAATAAAAACTTTCAATAAAATATAAAATGAACTATTTTCAAGCACATATTCATCGACATACATATTTATTAAATAGTTAGTTATATGAAGAAGAGTATATTTATATGTATATATCCAAGAACTTTCTCTAATATTTGATAACAATTTAAAGACTATCAGTAATAATAATAAATATCACTAGCAAACAATATTTGCAACTACAACTAAGTATGACATGGATATGCAATTTGTAACTTTGTTTTTGCACGCTGCATAGAGTTAACTTCATTTAATAACGAAAACAGCTAGAGAGAGTGAAAGAGAGAAAGAAATGCAGTTAAATGTTGTTAATGTTGCTTTGGTTGTTGTTGCTGTTTGGTTTATTTACTTAATACTAGCAAACTCATTTATGCTGCAGCAGCCAGGACTTAAATACATATAATTCCGGGAGTATATATATGTGTGTGTGTGTGTGTGTTTGTTGTAAAAGTGGTAAAAGTGTAGCGCCACTTTTGTTTACTTTATTCTAATGTCTTGTGTATTACATAAATGAGAAAAATAAACATACATTGAAACAACAGCAACAATAGCAACAACAACAAAAGTAATTGTATACATTTCCGAAATGTTGTTCATTTATTTGTTTGTTTACTTACTTATTTACTTATTTATGTTACTGTGTTGTATTCTTCTCCATAAATGCAATAGCAGCAAAAAGGACCCAAAATGCAGCAGCTCTAGATCCGCGTATGTCAGTCAGTGGTTGACGATAGTAACAGCAGCAATAGATACAACAAAAGCAATGGGAAAAACAACAGCAGCAATAGAAATAACATTAACAAATGTAACAACAACAGCAACAATATTTTGATGGCAACTTATTATGCTGTGTTTATCTTTTGTAGCATGTTCGTCTATTTTTTCTGGTATGACGGTTCCCACGAGCCACGTTAATTGTTGGGTGGGAAGTCTAATGGGTCAAGGAACCATGAAAATAACGATGTAATGGAGATAAATGATCTTTGCATTACTTAATTATCTCCGCGAGCTCATTTACACCTACCGGTTAGAGCCTCATAAGGTTGTTTGGTTTTCGTAAGGCCATATTATACCCAAGTTTTGCTTGCTGAGCCACATATATTAAAACTGACTTCACATTCCATTTGACTTCAAGTGATTTCAATTGATTTCAAATCCCCAATTGACTTCAAATCACAATTGACTTTAAAACATCAATTGACTCCAAGTGACTTCCGATGACTCCAACTGACTTCAAATCCCCGATTGACTCCAAGTGACTCTGATTGACCTCAAAACCTAAAGTTACTTTACAGCTCTGGTAAAATAAAAAGATTTAAATAAAATAAATAGCTTAAAAAATGTGCTCCAAAGGCTTTTTATTAATTTGTTATTATTGATATTTCTTTATTTATTACCATTCAATTTATAACAAATATTTATAAGCTCTAGCTGCCACATTCATCAATGAACTTTGACCCAACATATTTAAGCAACTCTGAAATCCAGTATTACCTCAAATGTAAAATGTTCAGATGTTTTTTTTTTGTTGGAACAGGCAAAAGAAGTATTCAAGAATAAAGCACTCAGACAAGTTTTACGTGCATTGTACTATATCCTGTGTTCCCTTTTGCTATTCTTTAAATCTATCAGATTTATTAATAAATCTTAGTAGATCCTGCGGTGTTAGAGAGCTCAGGTGTTCGTCTCCCAACACTCCAGTACCAAATATGTTTACTCTGATCCGGCAGAAAGCGAGGCAGACACTAAGAAAGTGGTCCGCCGTCGCTTCACATTCTTCCTCCAAACCACAGGAAGCACAGAAGGCACTAGCTCCCAGGCCAATCATATACAAATGTTTGGCCCAAGAGAAATGATCTGTATATAATCCCACCAGCTGCCTGCAGCTCTTTCTGTTAAGTGATAACAGAAAGTCTGTTAGACGCTTCGAGATAACAGGTAACATGGTCTTTTTCTGTCTAAAGCCCCTCAGGTCCTCCCATTTACGATTGTGGGTCAGGTCGACCCACTCATTAATGGTGGTCTTGATGGCTGTAGACGACAAAAAGAGTACAGGTTCTGGGCCCAGAAAACCAGTTTCCGAACCTTTTCTGGCCAGAAGGTCAGCAGATTCATTTCCTGAAATTCCTTAGTGTCCAGAAACCCATTTCAACAGCAGGCTGTTGTGTTTTCTCACACAATCAAGCCTGGATTTACAATGCGTAACCAGTTTAGACGTGGTTAGAGGATTAAGCAAGGATTTAAGCGCAGCCTGACTGTCACTAAATACACAGATACTCCTTTCTCTCCAACCATTATCAATAACATGGTCTATTGCCTTGATGATTGCAAAAATTTCTGCTTGAAAAACGGAAGCATACAGCCCAAGGGAGAAGTGAAGGTGCACTCCATCATTTTCAATGAAGACTCCAGAACCCGAACCGAATTCTGTTCTGGAGCCGTCAGTGAAAATACGCTTACAATCAACTTCTTGCCTTCTGATGTTGCTGTTTCGTCATAAGCTATTTCATTTACAAAAAAAATGCATATTTAAAATCGTGTGTAACCCCCAAAATTATCTCTCTCTTTCAACCTATTTACTTTTCTCTCTTTCATTTCTTTCAGTGTAAAACTTCCTATTATGGGGAGTTTGCCGTTGAGAGGATTGAAAAATGGAATTTATTTTGAAAATGAGAGAACGTATTCTATTATTTTATTAATTGATTGCAAATTTCAGTTTTATTTAACCCTTTCGGTGTTACACAAGCGTCACAAGATTAATTTTTTGCAGTTTTTCTGAAACAAAAACAGGTTAAAATTTATTAAACTAAACAAAAATTGGGGGTCTCGTCGTTTTTCGTTTCCTGAAAAATCTCCGGATAACTAAATATGGTAGTGGTTTAAAAAAAAAAAAAAATTTTGTTGCTTAATATTCTTGCTCCAACGGACGAAAAAAATATTTCTGAATCAATTTTTGACAAAAATCGCTTGCTAACGGTCCCGAAAACTGAATTTCTTTTTAATTGGAGAGAGATTCGTGTGAATTGGTTCATCCGTTGAAGCTGTAGAACGACCGCACTCTGAAAAATGTTGCTTCCAGAAAAACGCATTAAAAGTTTCACGTTATGAAGAATTCAGCTGGCGAACGCACAGGGGACACAAATCAAAAAAAAATTTGTGTCACAAATTTGAACAAAATTGGTGTCATTTTTAAGGTAAGTATGTAATTATCTACATAAAACAAATCAGAAATATTTTTGCGAAAAAATAAATTTTATAGGAGTTGCAGCTCTTCAAAATTTGAACAATTTAAAATAAAAAAATTGAAAAAGAATTAAATTAGGTTATGTCAAAAATGTGTTTTTATAGATATAGCTCCAAATTTATTTTTATTACAAAGAAAAAAGATGTAGTCAAATACGAGAATTATTTCATTCACCTTACATCAAAACTAAATTTTTTACAATTTTTCAAAAATTGGATATTTTTTTATTGGCGCAACTGAAAAATTGCAAACTTTAGTAAGATTCTGAAATTAAATGGCGTTATCGGGCGTAAAGTCTTGTTATGGTTTCTTTTAAATTGACTATCTTCTCTTCAACACAAGAAAAAAATTCTGCGTGTTTTTGTAACTTTCGGAAAAATTCAATGCTTTACGCTATGCTACGACCAAAATATGTTAATATTTTTTTAAGTAATAAAGAAGCAAATAAATAATGGGCGGGGTTCGTTACATTTTTTATAGACCTTTTTGTAGGGTGAATAGCGATCGGGTTTGACCATCAATATTAATTTTTAATTTGATAATTCCAATCAAAGAAAGAAACCATTAACAATCTCAATTACAGTTACTTTGAAATGTCAAACAAGGTAAACATATAAAATTTTTTGCTAAATTTAAATGTTTTTTTAATAATAGAATAAAATTTGAAATATTCTGATTTATCCAATTACTGGATTAGTGCCAGTGCAACAAACAAGTTTAAAGAATTTTTTACTTTTGCAAAAGAAAAAGTTGGAAATAATATTAATGAAAAGTTATGAAAATACATGGATGTGAGGTTATACAATTTTTCAATTTGTCGATAGGTGAAAAACATTTATTTAGCAAAATACACTCAAATATGTTTAATAAGGTTTTTCTTTTTAAGATTGTTTTTCCAAGGAATCTTTAGAAGAAAGCCACAAAAATATTCAAAAATTTCATATAATACATATTAAGAAAATATATTGTGCTTCTCGATTTGCGAATATCTTCAATGCGGTCTATTAAATCAAAAAATTAAATTATTGAGTCAGAACAAAATAAATATATTTTTGTTTCGTTTAGTGATTCTTCAACAGAAAATTCTTCAGACGATATTGGTTAAAAATAAATGAAACGTATTAAATTTCAATACTTTTTGTTGTAATATTTTAGTTAAAAGCAATTTAAAAAAAACAATTCGAAAACTATTCAATATTTTCAAAATATCTCGAATATGGCTCAAAATATTGGGAAAAAAGAAAAAAAATTAATTTTTGAGCTCTTAAGTCTAATTTGTTAGAAAAAAAAATACTTCAACTCATTATTTTTAATAATTTTGAAAAAGTTTTTAAAAATCGGACAAAAGATGGATTTCTGAAAAAACGGTAAGGTCTAGAACAGAGGTTCTCAACTGTACTCATCCTACGCCCCCCTCTTCGAATTCGTGCCAAACCGGCGCTGCCTTTACTTTGATCTTCACGCAACAATTGTTTATGCTGGTTTACTATTTTTTAAATTAAATCTTACCCGCTTGGATAAAATTCTGGTTTTTCGGTAGTTTGGATGAGGCTCCGGTTAGTTTGCGTCAAAGATAAACTAGGCTAGTAAATTTATTTAGCAGTTGAATTGTTCCTTGTAAGGAAAACTCGGATGGTGAAGTTTTAGTGACCAAATAATTAATAAATAGAGTCAATCATGCATTATCTTAGGCAAGGCCGTATTTAGGGGGGGAGGTTTTGGAGGTTCTAACCTCCTCCCCCCCTCCCCTGAAATGTGGAAACTTTATTATAATTTTTTAAATTAATTGCCAATGGATGGGGAAAAGTCAAAATAGAATCTATTTAACGATATTTTTTACTTCCATCGGTTTTTTTTTTCTAAAAAGTCAAATATAAAAAATAAATTTGAAATCTTAGTTACACTATGCGATCAAATCCGATTTGTTTTCTTCGACATGAGGTTTGACTACGGATTCAAAAAGAGAAGTTGATACTGAGCACTCCTGCATTTATAGTTTTTTTTAGGTCAGTAACTGTTTTTGATTTAAAGTTTCGTCCTGAATCAGTTTGAAAAGTTTAAAAATTAACAAAAATAGAAAACATTATCGGATCCTTGTAAAATTAGATTTGCTTGCTTGACCCCATTTTTTTCCTAAAATGTGACGTGATGGAAAGTTTTTGACCTCAGATTCGTGTTCAATGTGGAAAATTCTTTCGCAAAAACTTCATCTTATTAGCAGTTTTAGGAGAAAATCTGAAAATGTAATTAATTTTTTAACCCATTATTCCTCGGAGTTCCACGACTAGAAAGATCTCTTTCAATGCTGTGACTTCACGAATTTAGAGAATATATGCCAACCTCATCCGGGTTCCTTATCATTGATAATGACCCAAATTCCCAATAATGATCATTTGAAAAGTGAGCCTCTACTATTTTTGTTTATTTTTTTGAGGTACCCAACCTCATCAGTAGTGGGAGTCAATGAATTAACGAAATTATATCCTTTGCGATAGAAAAAATGCATTAAAAAATTGTCGTTTTTGGCCATATTTTTGAGGTTAAGATTAAAAAAATCGAAAAATTTTTCTTAAAGTTTAAAGACATTTATCTACTTTTGTCCTTAGTCTAATAGGGTTCATCAAATGTATCATCGATTTAATTTATTGTATTTAAAAACCAGTTTGATAAAAATTATTTATGAATATTTTCATCGAATGAAACCGCCCCCCTTCAACCCTCCCCTCCCCTCTCCCCCCGAAAAAAATATCTGGCTACGGTTCTGATCTTAAGTGATTCCTAATGTTGAAGTTTTTGATAGTAAAAGGTGGTCGAAAAATTAGCCAAAGGCAAAAAAAAAACACTGTTAAAATTTGTTTGAACTAAAGTTCTTTGAAAATGGTATTTTATATTAGATTTTTTTAAAATATTATTGAAGTTTTCAACAATTTGTCGTATTTTTGCGGTTTAAAGTTATTATCGATGCGAATTTGGACCATTTTCGGTGCGTCTCTGCAGCACACATTCTTGCGATTTTTTCGCATTGAAATCGCAACAACTGATTTTCATTTCTTTCTGCTACATACAAAATACTTTTAGTTGAGATTTCTACTAGTTCAATTAACTATTTAAATATAAATATTAAAATATTAAATAAAATATTATAAATTAAAATATTAATATACAAAATAATATCAAGCATTTCTGAATTGTTTCTTTTTGTTCACTTTTTTCATTTCACTTGCTCTTCTTCTTTATTTCGTTACATGTCGGTATGAAAACGCAGCAGTTTGCGTTTTCGGGATGACAAAAGAGAGGAACTGTGAATGTTCGAAAAAAACGATGCGTCAAAATCGCAGATGTGTGTGCACGCTCATATGAAATAATGGCTTGCCTTGTTGTAATTTCTTACGTTGCGGATTCGCACCGCACCAATAAAATCGCAACTGTGTGAGCGTACCTTAAGTCAGAAATAGAAAATGTGAATCTAAAAAGTGCATATTGTAGTTTTTAACATATAATATGAAAGAAAAACGTAATTATTTTGTTAAATACAAAATATTATGATTATGGTGCATTACAGAGTATCCAAATATTTGTTTATTGAAATATCTCCGCGCCTTTCTTCAAATCAGTAGGGGGCGCGTCCCACCACTTGAGAATCACTGGTCTAGAAGAAAACTGATTTCGTTTTTGAGCTCAGTAGCCCAAAATTACTATATGTATATGTAAATTTTCATTAAAATCAAACAACTCTTCTATTTTTGTCCATCTTTTGAATGGCTTCGAAGCACTTGGAGACGATTCGGCTCAGTAGGCTGTAAATTATAAAATAGTTTAGATAATATGCTTTCACCCACCTTTTCTAAACTTTAAGGATGCAAATTATGTAAACAAAATCGAAGTTTTCGTCATGAACAGTAAAATAATATTACTTTCGTAAATTCTAGTACAACATATGTATGTATTGGAGTCATGACAATAACCACAATAATCACATACAGCATACTCAAAAAGAGAGAATGAAAAAGAGAGCGGGGAGAGAAAGAAACAAAAAAGAGAGAGAGAGAGAAATATTCAATAAAGGAACCTAATAATAAACCGCAGTAGACTCAAAGCTGGGCAAACAAGCTGGCAATACTCAACAAATTGTTGTTAGTTTTAAGCACGGTTGCCACTTTGGTACAATTCTACCAAAACTGGTACATTTTTTTCCATTTCTCTGCGTTTGGTACATTGGTACATGTTTTTAAAATTTGGTACATTCTGTGTTCAAAGTTGGCTTTTATAATAATTAAGAATTCTAAACTTATTTTCCAAATATTTTTTGTTGAAAAAGGAAAAATTTAAATATATATAATATATAATGCTTTCAAAAGAATTGTGTGTTGGACGTTAAGAGTCTCATTATATCTTGTCGGCCAAAGACTATTTTTAAAATACAAAATATAATTCAATTAATATGTTACTTTTTATTAAGGATGTAGTCTGGTGTTCCGGCATAATTTTTAGAGTTATTTCAGGAATTTTTTATTATAACAAAGTAAAATGCAATCATTTAATTTTTTTATATGTTCTTATTGATATCTTTAACTGTACAAAAATTATTTTTTGGTGTTTATTTTACGATATTTTTTAGTATTTTTTACGTCTAAAGTAGACACCTAAAAAAATTTTTGGCCCGGTTGGTTACTATATTTGAAGTCATCTTAAACAAAAAATTTGGATAGATTTTTGTTCTATGGGCTTGTAATTCTAGCAGGTAGTAGATTTAAACATTTTGTTTAAAAAATAACAAAATGGCGGACTTCCAAACTTTTTTTAAAAAATCATGTTGTTTTTTGTTGAAAATCGTTGTAAAAATAGAAATAATGATTAAAATAAACAATTCTACTACCTACGAGAGACATTGGCGTGTAAAATAACACATTAAAAGTTCAGCCCAATCGGTTTTATTGAATTCTCTCAGACCCCACGGCCGGTCTTAAAAACGTTGTTTCGAGACGCTTTTTAAGTTTTAACGACAGATAAGGTTTTCACAATAGGCGATCTCGACTGTGAGCTATAACTTCGTTAATATTTTGAATTTTGGTCTGAAATTCACAGTATACTTTCTGCATATTGTACTTTCGAAATACATTTAAAAAAAAATAATCGATTTTTTGAAACTCGAACAGCAGACTACATCTTTAATAAATAAAATTTAATGTTACTTATTATATTCGTAAATTTTTCACCCATTTGGTACATTTTTTTTCTAAATATTGGTATAAAATAAAAGTGGCAACCGTGGTTTTAAGCAGCAAAAGCGACAACGTCAACAGCAGATGGCATACGATATGTTGACAGTAAAATGTTGCAGACAACTCATAGTAGTAGTATAGATATATACTCAAAAGCGTAGAAAAAATTTGGTTTTTTTTTTTTTTTGGAAAATATACTGTAAGATATGATGAGCTAAAAACAAAATCTTGTTGTCATATGTTTAAGTCTGCAGCAACAAACTCAAACACATAAAAAAGAGAAGAGCATAAAGTGAGTATACATTACAGGAACAGCGAAGTATAATACCAATATTAACAAAAACAATAAGATCAACAATAATAATGAAAAGTGCGTGGCAAAAGGGCATGGGCGCAATCCTTTTATAAATGCATATATGAAGTGAAGGCGTCAAGGATGCGCTTCGCTGATGACTGCGCATGTGTTGCATGCTATTGTTTTTACTGGCATTTTATTGCACAATGTACAGACAAACAAATTTAAAAGTCTCAATTCAGCAGATACCGAAAACGTAACACACATAGGAGAAATGAACAACAACCACTACAGACAGGATCTCTATTGCCTTCCTACGTTTTGTTTTGACGCCTACATCATTGTTTGTGTTCGAATTTTTCAATATAGAAAGTTGTAAAATTTTGTAATGGGCGCGTGTGGCGGCGTTCATCTTTTGTATTCATATATGTATGAGTGAGTGCATGTGAGTGTGTTTGTTTTGTAAATACAACATTGAATTTAAATTAGTTCTATTTTTTTTTTCTGGTGCTTGTTGTTTGTGTGTGTTTTTTTTGTTTTTTTGTAATAAATATTTGTTTTTTTTTATTTTGTCGCTTTTTCTAATTTTTTATTGTTGAACAAATTTTTTATTATATGTTTTGTTGTTATTGGTATCTTTTTGTGCATCTGCACATATAAAACACTGTCGTATCTTCTGTTTTTACTATTAAGGGTGTTTAGAGTTTCTCGTCTTTTTTTATCACTATCATATTTCACAAAATATTTTTTTTCTTTTTTTTTGAGACGAAGTTGTAGTTTGTTTTATTTTACATTTTAATTACTTTTACATTTATTTATTTATGTTGTTGATTTCGTTTTTGGACTGCCGGCATGTGACATTTTTGTATGTACAATGTCCATCGATATCTCTTTACATTCATATAAAGCATATCAATTTTATTAGCCTAAAGCTTTTATTGCATTTACCAGTTTTTGTTTTCTGATAACAGACAGTTTTATTTTACAAGAAGTTACTGTATTTCTGGTATTATGCGATATTACTGTGTAAAATGGCATTAAGTTACATTTATTTTTGTTAAACAAATTTGTAAAAAAAAAATATTTGGTTTTTTATTAAAGACTAGCTGACCCGGCAGACATTGTTCTGCCCTTTCTACGAAGAAGCGGGAAAATTGAAATTTATTTTAATGAAGAAGAATGAAGTTTCTTGGTGTTTAAAATTGAACATCGGTAATGACATTTCAAGCTTAATTGGTAAAAATAGATTTAAAAATGAGGCATCAAAATGGCATTTTTAAAAGTATTTAATTTGCGGGAGAATATCAAAGACTGTTCTAGAAGTTATATCTTATTAAAAAAAGTATTTAAAAATATGGACTCATTTGCTATTTATTATAAAAATAGAATTTGTTGCAACGCCACCTATCGGATTTTTACATAGCTAGGCAGGTTCTTGATATATTTGATAAATTAGTAGAAATAAAATTTAAAAAGGAATGGGCAAAGTAATAGAAAATAGTAATGGAAAAACAGTAAAAAAGTAGTAGAAAATAGCAGTAGAAATAGTAGTGGAAAACGTAGTAGTCAAAGGAATAGAAAATAGTTTTACAATTTTTTGTGAAAAAGTGATAGAAAAGGTAGTTAAAAACAACAGAAAAAGTAGCAGAAATATAGTAAAACATAGTAGTACAAAATAGTAAAAAGGAGTGGGATATAGTAGTAGAAATAATAGTAAAAAGTAGTAGTAGAAAAAACAGTGAAAAAGTAGTAGAAAATAACAATAAATTATAGAAAAATGTAGTGAAAAAGTGGTAAAAAGTATTAGTAGATAAGGTATGAAAAAAATAGTCGAAATAAGAAGAAAATGTTGAAAAAAAGAAATTAAAATAGTAGTAGAAAATAGAAGTATAGCACTAATCAAACAAACTGAAAGAATTTTTTAAATCCGGTAGTGACAAATAATACTTCCAAACTAAGATATCGCGTAATGTAAGTTTAGGGTATATGGAAGGTGTCAACCCACCCATATTTTTGTTGTATCATGGCATTGTTAATTAACGTTCTTGTACTAAATTTCTATACAGTGCTATAAATGATTCTTGAGATATACCTAAAAAAATATTAGGATTGTATGGGAGGTGACACGCCCACTTTCCTAAAAGCCTTTATGAATATGCATGCTTCATCCTCTTGTAATCATCTTGATTACAAGAAATCATCTAGAAATCATATTCTGGAAATATGATTTCTATCGGTCAAGTCGTTCAGAAGTTACATTAGAAGTTGAAATTATTTAAAAATTTTAAGCAATTTATTATAAATATAGAATTTCTTACAGCTCCTCCTATCGGATTTTGAGATAGCTAGGCAGGGTCTTAAAATATTTCATAAATTAGTAGAAATAATAGTAGAATAATAGTTAAGCATAGTAGTACAAAAATAGTCAAAATGGCGCAGAAAAAGTGGTAGAAATAATAGTAAAAAATAGTAGTAGAAAAAACTGTAAAAAAGGTACTAAAAAATAGTAGAAATTAGTAGTAGAAAATAAGAACAAAATGTAAAAAAGTAGTAGAAAAAAATTAGTAGAAAATATTAGTAGTAGTAGTAGTAGAATATAAGAACAAAATGCAAAAAAGTGGTAGAAAAAAGTAGTAAAATAGTAGTAGAACATATTTGTTGAAAAAAGTAGTAGAAAATAAGAAGAAATTGTAGAAAAAATAAGTTTAAAAGTAGTAGGAAATAGTAGTAGAATTAGTAGTAGAAATAGTTGTAGAAAAGATAGTAGGAAAAAGAATAGAAAATAGTATTACAAATTGTTGTAAGGAAGTAGTAAAAAGGTAGCATAAAAAGTAGTAGAAAAATTGTTAAATAAAGTAGTACAAAAATAGTAAAAGCTGAGTAGAAAAAGTGGTAGAAATAATAGTAAAAAATAGTACTAGAAAAAACTGTAAAACAGTACTAAAAAATAGTAGAAAAACAGAATTGAAAACTACATTAAAACAGGTCAACTTTTAAAGGCTATAACATTTAAAAGCGAGCTTACTTTTTAAAACCCTCTTGGGGTTTTGTTATTCTTAGGGTTTTGTTATTTCGAGTTCTGCACTCTTTTTCAGTTTTCCATACAGAGAGAAAAACCAATCCTTTTAATCATATATTAACCCTTTTGCGACCGACGGTACTTAAAAGTACCATTTGCATTATCGGCTCATAAAATCTTTAAGAAAAATATTGGTATGAATTTCGGCCGCAGTTACGTCAGAGTACACCATAAATCTAGTATAATTTCTTAGTTTTTACTTAACCTTGACCCAAAAATACTTATCGGTACCAGTTGTAACTAATATCATTGTAGATCCTTGAAAAATGTTAAACATCGTACTTCTCTATAAGAATATATGTATTCTACTACTACAGTTATAGTCGATTCATCGAAGAAAGTAAATTTTTCTTCGCCTTCGGGTCTTGGTCCACAAGAGGTTAATAAGAAAGTTTAATGGATACTGACATTTTCAATGTCATTCAAAAAGTTGCTCTTTGCTCTCTGAGTACTTCTTTATAAATATAAATGTTTCTCAGTTTTTATTTCTTTATTCGTTGGATCCAAAAAAGCACAGTCCAAAAATATTACACTTTTTTTCAAAAATATTTAAAATTGAATACTTGGAATATGATAATCTCGTACCCAAATGTAGATTTTTAGAGCAGGGCAAAGAGAACTTCAAAAAGCCCTTAATGCTTTGGCCGATTTTCTTAACCTAGGTCTACATTCATATTTAAAGGGCACCAATGAGGGCGATGTGTCTACTGGGATTCAACGCCAGCTATCAATCCATGGACCAATTCAAAGGTCATCTTCAAATTACACATGTTTTCTATGCAGACGGCTCCAATTGTTACTTGCTGGATACTCGAAAATGTTTAACGAGCAAAATTGATAGGTTTGCAGTGACAGTCAATGCTGCATTAATCCTTATTTTGTTTTTTTGGGTCGAAATTGCCCATTACGTTTTCTTTTGAGTATATTTCTGCGGAATTCTTTTACATTGCGCTTAAGCATTATGATAGCATAGTTTGACAAAAAACTATTTAATATGCTTTTTTCGAGGTTTGCACGTATCGTAGCCCTAGTCAAGTAGAAAAAAACTGCATACTCAGAATTTTGAATTGGCTCACAAAATATAGACTTAAGGCCGAAAAACCTATTTTTGATAGGTTGAAGCATATACTTGCCCGTATCTTTATTTCTAATTTTCGGAACGATATAAAATTGACAATAGCTATTTTTTATTCGCCAAGTAGTTTAATATGTGCGAATAAAACGACCAAGTTGTTAACCCTTTCAGCTCTTCATTTTAATTGGGGTCGATCGATTTTTTTTTAGTGAAATTCATGATTACTTAAGACTTCTAAAACTAACATAAACAAGTTTCAAGCCTCTACATATCCTTCTTTGACCTCTATTAAAGGTTGAACAATTATACTCCTGAAGCTATAGACAAAAATCCGTTAACGCTTTTTCTTCAATTTTTGGATTTTTATATTCTTTTGTCTTTTATGAACATACTTGGAAAGTAATATTTTCACTTAGCAAAGAATTATTAAAATAATGCAATCAGTTTTAATGATAAATTTTTACACATTGCATTTTTGACTTGACTTCAAAGAAAAAAGCTCTTAAAAAATAGCATACGCTGTAATGATCAGTAACCTAAAAACATAAAAGTACTTAATAGTAGGTTATGTAATTTAAAAACTATTTACTTGCTGTCAAAGTTCGTCCTCTGTTGAATTAATGGGATAAAAGCGATTGTCCAATATATTGTACAAAATCAACGAAAGGGTTAAGTCTCTTCTTCGTTATATTGTTATTCACAATGAAACTCAGCAGCTAGAGGTGAAACATTTTAATGGATCCCAGTCATTGCAGTTAATCGTGGGAATTGTTCTTAGTTTTTACCCTTTATAAGAACATTTAAGAATAATTTTAACTTATTTTCACCGGCAGCCATTTCGAATCTTTTCCTTTTTTTTTATTTTTTTGCAAACTGTCATGCTTCTTCTATTTTATAGGCAGTTCACAATAGAATTTGATGTAGCTAAACTACTTGTTAAGTATACATAACAGATATAATTATACGTGCTATCTCCGCCTCTTTGTTGTTGCTTTCCCCATATAATTATCGCTGCTAGTTATACATAACTTGAAGCAAGTGGCTAATAAAACGGATATATATCTTGAGGAATTCTGGAGTTTGTGGGGAAAATATAAGGAAAATCAAATTTTCAATGCGCTATTTTTAAGGCGTTCTATTTTTCATGAAACTTGGATTCCTGGGGACTTCTTTGGCCATCTTTTACTAACTGTTTTATTTCGTTCTCATGGTGAGGCTTGGGATGATAGCAAAGGTAGGTCGGTTTTCAAGGTCATGATGAGTCTCCGATGATATCCAGATAGTTTCAAAAGTTTTGCGATTTGGCAAAAAGACTGACAGAAATGAGCGACGAGCTCGGTACGAACTTGCTTTAATAAAAGATTTTTGGCATTGCTGAAAATCTAACCTGAGGAAAATGTATAACCCTGGTGAGTGTACGACGGTTGATGAGCTTACTGTGGGCGATGCCCTTTCAAGCAATTCATTTTATCAAAACTAGGGAAATATCGAATAAAGATCTGGGCTCTATGTGATGCAAATCAAAACAAAATTAAATTTTACTTGGTCCGTGCCAGTATATGTATGAAAGGATCGAAACTTCTGACACAAAATACACGTTGTATTCTATTTAGTGAAAAAGTTGAAAAAGGGTGCAACATTGCATATGACAAATTTTTGCCTCCCTCGCATTGAGAATTGAACTGCTTAAAAGAAAATTTTAGCCCTGTGGAAAAATTATATTCTTCTTCAGCCTAAGATGGACTTGAAAAAAAAACCAAAACATTTTTTACAACCCTGCTTTATTTACCCAATTAATTCAAAACACTCAAGCAAATATGAAAATTTTATGTGTACAAATCATACAATAATTGCTTGCAAAAATTGCAAATATCAATTTGTAATTATGTAAATAAATAAATAGATTGCAATGGGTAAAATTTGCCCATCAATATCATGTACGTGTTTTTTTTTTTTTTTTTTTGTCTACCGGATAAGGGTTAAAAGCCCTGGAAAACACCGCCAATTTTTCGAGGATCGTTAGCGATTGTAAGGCACAACTTTATACCGTCTCGAGACTAAATAATTTGTGGCACTGTGTTCCAGGACACTTCGGTGTGCCCGGTTCGGAAAGAGCTGATAAGTTGGTCAATCGTTGCTCTATGGTCAAAGGGGCCGAAACCAATCATTGGCATCAGTTTGGCAGGAACTAAGAAATGGATTAACAAATCCATGTGTTATGCTCATAGGGAAAGATGGTCTAGTATCAATTCATGCAAAACTACGAAGTATTTTGTGAAAGGACCACACAGAAGAATAGGTGACTTTCTTCTCCGTCTGGGGTATCCTGGATGGTATGAATACAATCCATAGATAAGTAATCAACATATGACCAACATGGGTGTCATTGCATGTGGATCCTGCCTGGAGAATGAAAGCGATACTACATAGCATTACCTCTGCCATTGTTCAGCCTTCGCAAAAAGGCTAGCCTTGTTTTGACAACGAGTTCTGCTCATTATTTTAGCCTCATTCACACCCCCTTAGAAGTTCGGGAGGAGGGGGAGTGTAAAACTTTTTTTTCCTTCTCATCTGTCTAAAATCTTTTCTTTTCCATCTCTACTCTTTTCTTTTTCCTAAATCTGGGTAAAGTACAATGGTCCCCTGGCCTGAATTAGAAAGTTCATGGCCTTCCTGTCTACATATTTCTAAATCTGAGCTAACCTAAAATTATGGTAAAGAAAAATGGCTGACAGTGCTACTCACTTAACTTTGTTATTAAGCTATATCCTTTTTTATATATATATAAAAAAGAGTAATAAAGAAAGGTGTACAAATTTAGTCTCTCTCTCTATCTCGTTCTTCTAGTCATTATTCAAATACTGAACGAAATCGTTGGGAGTTAGTGGAACCGAAAGCTGAAAGGGTTTTGAAAAAATAAATAAAAACGCGCGAGATTTTCGGTTTTAATATCACAGGAGATGTGAATCTTTATTGAATTAAACGGGCGCTCGTAGCAGGAGTCGAATCGTTATCGTAGCAAGAGTCGCTAGATACTTGTTTTAGTAGCAAGAGTTGCTAGATACTGACTTTGAATATTCTCAAGCCATAGAACTTTATACCGTATGGCAACTGATATAAATTCCTATGGTCAAGGAGGTATATTACAAGTGTACATATGTATAACGTAATATACTAGACTAAATACCAGAGTGGTATTTACAAACAAAAGAGATAGAGTAACAGTTCAGTATAATATAATTGTACATAGTAATATAATGTATAGTTTTTGCGAGATGACGATATAGGGGGTGGTGGTAATGATGATTCGTGACGGGAACACTACTCGAACCACATCCGAGACTGCTTAAGGGGATCTTAAACAAATACTATTACTATGGCACAAAAATCCTAGGCCTAGCTTTTCGCTTCCATTTATGTTGTTTGAGCTATATTTGTCCAGGAGTAGAAGGGATCCACAGTTTTATGCCGGATTCAAATGACAAAGTGAAAAGTTTTGGAGGTTTGCCATTGCCAGCCTAGAAGTGTGTAAAATTTAACAAGATCCGAACTTAGCTTTCGATTTAGTTATCTAGTTGGATTTTGGGGGCAAACACCTCGCAGAAACTTACATTTGTTAATCTTATAGTTGGGTTAACAGTCACGCTGCAAACGCTTTTCACCGAATCGATGACTCAAATTTGTCAACCACTGCTTGGTATCTTAAATCACAAACTTGATCCTTCGCCAGTGGTTTTCGATATAGAAAAATTATAACACCAGATGTATAAACATTTTCTTAACTCTACCACCTTGATAAAAAAGTTTCCGGAATTCATTCAGAAAATTAAAAATGCAAGTTTATTCATCTAAATCTATATTGTTCCCTTCAAAGTAGTCCCCATCGACTGCAACACACTTACACCAGCGCTTGATCCAATCCTCGAAACATTTTTTATATTCGGTTTTCGGTATGTCCATCAGTGCATCCTGCGATTTTTCCATTACTTCCTCTCGGCTGCTGAAACGCGTTCCCCGTAATAGTTTCTTAACTCGATTGAACAGAAAGAAGTCACAGGGAGTCAAATCAGGTGAATTCGGTGGCTGTTGGATGGTATTTGTTGCATTTTTCGTCAAAAATTTACGAATAATGATGGCACTGTGCGACGGTGCGTTAGCATGGTGCAAAATCCACGAGTTTTCCGTCCACAATTCTGGCCTCTTTCGACGAATTGCTTCACGAAATCGCCTCATAACGCCCAAATAATACTCTCTGATGGTTAATTTGCGGTTATTGACCAAAATTTCTTTTACTTTATCAACGTTTTCGTCGGTTTTCGATGTCGATGGTCTGGCACTGCGTTCATTATCATCGATTGGCTCACGACCACTTTTGAATCGCTCGTGCCACTAGTAAACGACCGTTTTCTTTAGAGAATCATTTCTGAAACACTTTTCCAACATTTTCAACGTTCGCGCACCATTAAATCCGTTTTTTACGCAAAATTTGATACAAAACAATTTTATAAAATTGTAAAAAATCGCCAACACACACAGAGATATCAAGCTATGATGCTAAGATTTAGAGGGAATATCAACAGCAAATGCACCAACTTAACAAAAAAAAAAAAACGGAACTCAAATCGGAACGATGGGAGCGCCAGACGGTGGTTATTCCGGGAACTTTTTGATCAAGGTGGATCACAGTTTTGAGAGTGTAAAGAATCAAACCTGAACCTTTAAAACGGGATTGTAGCCAATCTGAACTCAAATCGGATCTATTGGGATGCTCCCAGCTGAGTGTAAAGAGTAATGCTGAAAAATTAAAGAACTTAGGAGAATTTACAACAAATGAGAGATATGACACCACATTCGATGAATCTTTGAATACGACAAACGTATTTTTGTGTTGTACTATGAAATTACTAAAGTAAGTTTCAAGAGAATAAAGCACTTAAGCTCTTTTCGCAAAACAAACAAAGAAGAAACCCTGTGATGCATTTTCAATTGCTGCTCGGCACTATACAGGGTGACAATCGTAAAGCGACGCACACATTTCAGCAGTTATTTTCAAAAGGACGTACTTCCATTAAGTACAATTAAGTGTTAACATTGCTGAATATATAAGCATTCATTCGAACCCCACCTCATTCAATATAACCTTCTTTATAGTTTTTTAGGAGACTATGAAAATTAAATCTAGAGGTTAATTTTCAAAGTCATGACTTAAGTTCATGTCAATTTCGTTATTTGAAGTTATATATAAACAGGCTTAATGAACAAATGTAGTCATCACAACAACAATGTATATAGAGACGGGCAAATCAGACGGCCGTTTCGGAATCCGCCACAATTCCTCATCAGTGATCTTAGTGATAACCTTCTTTAGCCTGCACACATGCCTTCAATCGATCCGGAAATCGTAGGACTGTTCGCCGCAGGACTTCCTGATCAATTTCAGTCCAGGCTTTCTCTAATGAATTTGTCAGCGACTCCAGACTGTGGTGTTGAGATGCACAAGCCTTACTCTCTAAAATACTCCAAATAGAGTAGTCCATTGGATTCAAGTCTGGAGAGTATGGTGGCCATTCTTGAGATGTTATGAATCCAGAAAAATTGTCTTTTATCCATGTTTCCGTTAATTTTGCCATGTGGGAAGGTGCAGAATCTTGCTGGAAAGTCCAGTTTTCATTTCCAAATGTATCTTGGGCCCAGGGAAAAACATGTTCATTTAAAATGCTCCGATAAACAACCGGGTCAATTTTAACACCCTCTTCAACGAATATTAGAGGGGTTCTGGCATTAGCGGAAACTCCAGCCCATACCATAACGGAAGCTGGCTTTTGAACTCGGCCAATAGTCCTATTTTGTTGCGATGATGATGTTAGCCACATTCGGTCATTTTGCGCATTGAAATGTTGTTCAACCGTGGAAATTTTTTCATCTGTAAACAAGATAATTTCAACATTTTTTAACACGGAGGAGCGTAGCAACGCCTTGCATCTTTGCAGTCGCAAATCTTTCTTTTTTTGTGTCAGATCTTGAGCTTTTCGGAGCTTGTACGGCTTAAGATTAAGCTTTGATTTTGCAATGATTCGCACTGTTTCACGGTTTACTCCCACTTCCTTAGCGATTTTTCTCATTGAGCGCCTTGGATTTCGCTTGATTTGTTTACGAATTTTTTCTGTTAAACCAGTAGTGGCAACTGTTGAAAATTTTCCCCGGTCTCTATCTGCAAAACCCCCAGTTTCATTATATCGAATAATAGCTCGGTCTACCGTACGACTTGACAAATTTAAAGCCTTTGCAATTTGACGGCTACTATAATTTGCCAAATGAAATTTCATAATTTCACGACGAATATTTTCCTTGTCCATTTTTATGGAAATTTCAAAATGTAATAACAAAAATTCAAATGAAATTAAAAGCAAAGCCAATGATGAATGAATTTGCTTTTTAAATTAAAGTAACGGTAAATGGCAAAGCTTGCTGCAGAGTATTAAACTTGCGTCACTTTACAATTGTCACCCTGTATTCTTGACTTAACGACAAAAGAAAAGTAGCGAGACTTTCAAACTAAGCCTGTCTCATTTATAGAGACAACCATTAGTCTTAGCGCTAAGCTAATTGAGAAAGCATTTAAAAGAACTGAACTCAGCGAGAACAACGCACTTTTAATTAAAATCCATTGTAATAAATCACATAACTAAAATTGAGTTAGCATCAGCGAGAGACGTGAAAGGCGAAAAAAAAAACGCGAGAAAAGCAGATTTGTCAAACAATTTTATGGAACTTAAACATTTAAGTGAACAGTGAACAACAGCACAACAATGCAATAACAACGAAATGCTAAAAGATCTTAAGTACCTATATCTCTTGTTGCTTGTAGCAGCAATAGTAGCAAGTTGCAGCAATAGCAGCAAGTAGCAACTAGAGCAGTAATGGTTGCATGTCACTCCATTGATGTTTACATACATACATATATACATACACACACAAGTGCTATAAAAGCACATACAACAAGTAATATGAATGTGCTGGTTTTTTTTTTTGTTGCTATCGTTGTTTTTGTTGTTGTTGTTGTTACTGGCAAGTTTATTTCTTTTAATAAAAAGTACTGTTTTACAAGTGCAGCAGAGTGAAAAACTGAGTGCAAGAATATATGCGTGTCTGTGTGTGTGTGTGAGAGAGAGAAGGAAACACGAAGAAAGAAAATTGTAAACGACACGTAATGTTAAAATGTTAACAATATCAGTAGCAATAACAACAATAACAACGACAACAGTGGCTTGAGTATTATCGAAACAATGTTGCACGCGTACACATGCAATTGTCGCTCGTTGTCGTTGTGTTGTACAGTTTGGCGACAGCAGCAGCAGCAGCAGCAGTAACGCAGCAGGATGCATTCGACTCCTGTAAATCTTAGACTATGAACTTTAAGACCAAACGCCGCTTCTGTTAAGCGGCGGCATTCATTTGAACTTAGCACAGAAAAGGATGCGCAAGGATTTGCCTTCTTTTTTTTGTATTGCATTTGTTTTATTTTTTTTTTTTGCTTTTTGTATTTTGTTTTTGACTTGGTACTAAACATTGTTGACAGCTGCAATTTTGCAGCATATTGCATGCTGTGAGAGCAGAGCGGAGTAAAGCACAGGGTGCAGTGAGTGAGTGAGTGAGTGTAGTGTGCTGAGTTGAATATTTGTACGGCTTTGGTATTGTCATTGCGAGAAAGAGCGAGAGAGAGAGAGAGAGAGTGAGACAGAGAGAAAGAGAGAGAGAATAAGAGGACAAACTATGGCAGTAATGCCGCTAACGTTATCGTTTTGACTACGGCTCTATTGCCATTGCTGCCCCCTGACATTGTTGTTGTTGTAATTGCTATTGCTGCCATTCTATACATGCTAACGATATTTTGCTATTTACTTATTTCTTTCATTACTGCAAATTGTAATCCAATTTTTTTTTCTAACTTCTTTTCTTCGGTCTTGGTTTCTTTTTTAATTCCATTTTTCATTGAATCGCATTTAACTTGGCAAAGAAGAATGCATTATTATTACTACAACAATAAAACAACAACTATAGCAATAACTACAACTATGAACTACTACTTACTATCTACCATTGTTGTTATTGTTGTCCTGTGGAGTAGACGAACAATAGGCCAAATAATGGCGCAAATTGAATTTGAATTGGTTGTTGGAAAAGAACAGAATTCTATCACACACAGATACACACACACACATAAATATAGAAAATAAAATTTATAATTTCTTTTCGTTTTTCATTTTTTTTTCAATCTGCTGCTGTTTTTTTTTTGTTGCTATGCTTCAATATTTTGTACTACACTTTATAGTATTTCTCTTCTTTTTATTATTATTATTTCGAAAACAATACATTCTTGATAGAGTTCAAATTTTTAAATTCATTTGAAAAAGGACAATACATGAACAATACAAAAATTTAGAGTATTGAGTATTGTCATCTTTTATGAGGCTCACTGTAAATATTATTCTTTATAGGTTTTTTCTTTTTTTTTGCAGGTATTGTGTGAGAATATTTGAAAAGAATTATATCTAAGAAGATCGTGATTTGGAAATAGTAAATAATAGAGCAGCAGAAAATATTTGTAGCTGACAACCCACACTATGATGACGCACTTAAAAGTAAAGTGCCTTTTTCTTGAGCATGAGTTGATTTAGAAGGCATTGCTAAAAAAAAAAGAAGCAGCTTGATTATGCCTGCTTTGTTGTTTGTGACAATGAATATAATGAAATTTATAATTATAGTGGACATTTTTACATTTGACATTTGTATAGAAAAGAAGGCTATATAATTGTAATAAATGCAATTAAATCTTTTCTTCAAAAAGAAAAGAAAAATAAATGCAGTTAAAAAATAATATATGTTTTTAACACTCTTAATCTTTGATTTATAAGTATTTGTGGGCACAGTAGCATATCCAGAGGGGGGCTATAGGGGCTGAAGCCCCCTCCCCCAAGAACCCGACAATCTTATAGTAAACAGTAATTTTTGAGAAATCAAAAATATTTAGATTTTTCCAAAAAAAAAGCCATTAGCAGTAAAAAGTATATACAGTGACTCAACTTTTTGATCAAATGATTTTGAAAAAAAAAACATTTTATGCTGAAAGTTTTTTATTTATATCGATAATTCACTGTAGTTTGAAATAAAATACAATGTAAAAATTATATTTTAAAACGAAGAAAATAAACATCAAAAACTATTTTAAAACTATTTAATTTTAACAAAAAAACTGTAATGGCATTTGAGCAATTTGTTGACTTCGTATGACCTCCTTTTGCCTTTTTTCTACAAGCGTCCTACAATTGTTGGAACTAATACTATTCCAAGCAGTTTGCGTCCAATCCCATAAAGCGTTTAAGTCTGGACAATCTCCTGGCAAAGATGTTCGATTGGGTTGAGGTCAGGCGAAGGTCAAAACCTTCATTTTGAAGCCACGTTTTTGTTACTTTAGCTGTATGTTTCGGATCATTATCTTGCTGAAAGATAATGTCCGAAACTTTTTTATTCCAGGATTCGAGGCTGCCTTGGAGTCGTTGTTCAAGGATGGGCATCCATTCCTCCTACAACCTTAACACATTTGCCAACACCTTCCATTGTCATACATCCCCAAATCATCAAACTTCCGCCGCCAAATTTAAGAGTTGATTTCATATGACGCGGGTCTTCTTCCATCTGAGCCATAACGATTAATTTTTGTTTCGTCTGACCAGACAACTCTTGTCCAGTCATTAATTGTAAAGTTTTTATATTTCCGAGCAAACTCGAGTCTTAGTTGCTTATGCCGTTTTGTTAACAGAGGCTTCTTTATTTTAACGCGTCCGTGGAAACCATTTTTTCGCAAAACTTTTCGAACAGCCTCAGTTGTTACTTTGACTCCATCACCGCGCAGTTCTTTGTTGATTTTGGCTGCATTATCATGCACTCCAAATTTTATTATTACGCCTCTGTAGTGGCAAAATTAAAAATTCGCGTTTTGCCTGGCTTATTTTTTTCGGTCTCAGAACTTAAATTTTTTCTTACTTTGGTGATAGTTTCCAATGAAACACCAACTTTACGACAAATTTCTCGATGAGTTAGCTTAGAATCGATAAGCCTTTTAATCTCTTCTATTTTTAAACGGCTTAGTTCTTTCATCTATAAACCAAACGATGTTAAAAGCTTACAAAAAATTAACCAATATTTACCTTTATGCTAAATTTCAATTATTTAATAATAAATTTCTTAAAAAGTATTAAAAATTTAAATTCCGTCAAAACGCGTTCACTTGCTGAAATTTTTTTTAAATTTCCGTATATCTAACGGTACATTTCCATTTACTCACGTGTACTGATTCACAAGATGTGCCTTTGTTCTCGTTAAAAACTGTTTTGTTCCAGATCTACAAATAACAAAAATTACAACAAAAACGACTTATTTTCAAAAACATTTGATCGACAATTATCTAGCTTTTAAAAAGCTAGATAATTGTCTAGTATTTGGATTGAATTTTGACCTGAATTTTTGTCTGATATTGGTTTAACTTTTCCGGTTTTGCCCGTTTTTGATCTGAATTCTGGTTTAATTGTAAGGCAGAATTTTGTTTTATTTTAGTTTGAATTTTAATCTGAATTTGGTTTGAGTTTTAATCCATGTTTGGTCTAAATTTTGATTTGTTTTAGAGACTAGCGTTTGATCTGATTTCTGGTCTAAATTTTGGTTTGCTTTTAATTTGTATTTGGCGTCTTTTTAGACTCAGTTTTAATCTAACACTTAGTTTGAGTTGTGGTTAATATTTTCGTCTGAATTGGCTTGATTTTGATACTATTTTGGTCTGTAACTCGGTCCGAAATCGGTCTGAATTTTGTTTTAAAATTTGGTCTGAGTTCGTCTGGAATTTATCAGATATTCCCACTAGTTTTTGGTCTGAATTTTGGGTTACTTTCGTTCGGTATTTGGTGTCCTTTTGACCTAAAGTTTTGTCTAACTATTGGTCTTAGTCAAACGAGCCAAATATATATTGAATGGGTATTTATGTCAACAATAATGAGGGATTGGAAATCCATAGCACCTGCTACTTTCTGCGAGAAGGGGTTTACATACCTTGTTAAAAAAGTTGAAAATACATAATTTTTGTTGCTATTGTTGCAATGCTTCACGCGTAAGTAAAATTAGTTTAAAGCGGAAAATTTAAGTAAGGAAATATTCCTCTGAGGCTTCACATATTAAAAAAGCATATTTTTATTCGTTGATTCGGTCTTCGCGCTGATTTGATCCTTTTTTACGAAATTGACAAAAAAGTCGAGGTATTCACGGAAAAAAGGCAGAAGTTGCTGCTTTATCAAAGGAGAAGAAATTCAGCTATGCCAAAATTTCAGAAATATTGGTTAATTTCAATTTTAATCTGGGCTCTTAGTTTAATTTAAATCAATACCTCTTTTGCTCTTATTAGGTTGTCAATTCTCAAGGTGTGCGTACAATTTCCCTCTCTTTTCCACTCGCCTGAAAACTACTTTCAATAGTTGCCAAATGTCGCCTTCTTCAATTCCAAATATTTTATTTGTTTGTTCACCGCTGATTCATTAAGTTAGCTCAATATTATCTCTCACTCTCTCTCTTTCCTTCTCTCTCTATTTGTAAAACAGTTTGTTGGATAATTTTTACTCCAGAATACTTCGACATTTTTAATTTATTCACCATCCTCTCTATGCTTTCTCAAAAAAGATCCCTTTCTCAAAAAGAAAGTTCTTAGTCGCTTGAGCTTTAAATTCAATGCAAACTAATTTATTATTAATTGAAAATGAAATTAAAACTGCAATGTATACATATGTAAAATAAAAAACAGAATATCAACAAAAGAATTTGAACATACATACATATGAATGTACATATAAAATAAAACGTAGTAGAATAGGTAAACCAATTTAAAATCTCCCCGAAGGTGACATTTAACTACAACGACAGCAACAAGCGCAGCAACAACAGTAAACGGCAACAGCAAACAAATTGGCAGCCACAGTAACGCAACAATTTAAAAATCATATTGAAGTTTTAACACCATCACCAACACCACTCCGACTTTAATTTCAACTGAAACATCAGCCCGTCCCCAACAACGACCGCTCAACAAACCGCGCCAAATATCAAAAATATGCAAAACTTTTTCGCTGAAACTTGAGTTCTACGTACATACATAAAAGCCAATAGCCTGAGGATATTGATTTGGCATGCAAGCGAAGAACAAATGGAAAATGTGTGAGTAAGAGTAACTGTGGCGAAGGAGAGAGAGGCAATGAGACGACAACGAAATAAGTTCAAAATCTGAAAGCACATATATTCATAGAGCACACTCACACGTATTCACGCATATGCCCACACACACAAACACACACATACAGGCGCACATTTGTGCTAAATTAGAAAATTTAATTAAAATTCATGAAATTGGCTACAATTTAAAAAGTAGCGGAAGGCGAAGTGGAAGTACATGGAAAACTGTGGGAGATGTAGAAATTGCAGCAAATTGGTTTGAGTATGAGTGTGTGTATGCGTGTAGGTGTAATATGTATGAGTGTATATGTGGGACGCATTTATACGTCTATCTCTATGTATGCATGTATACCTAGTTTAGCTATAAATGTGAGACATTTGGTGCTGCGCCTTTTGGGCGCAATTACTAGAGACTAAAGTCGTTGCTGTTATAGTCGTCATCGTCGTCGTCGTCGTCGTCTCCGTCGTTGTCGTCTTTGTCGCTGTGGTAAAGATAATAATAATAATCATAATAATAATAGTCATAACAACAACAATAATAAAGATATAAAACGCAGCCAGGCGTAATTTAAGCAGAAAACGTTTCTGTTTCCGTTTCCGTTTTGTAGCATTATGCCGTTCATATATCGTTCATTATCGTTGTTGTTGTTGCTATTACTGCTGCTGCTGCGTTTCATTACCACCGCTTACTACACAACGCACCTCAACTTAGCTTTACATGCATGCATACATACCCACACACATACATCATAACAATAACAATCATAATCATTTTAAGGATTTATTTATTTGCATGTGTTTGTGTGCGTGTGTATGTGTGTGTTTGTGCCTGGGTGTGTTTGCTATCATAATTCGCATTTATGATTCGTATTGTTTGTTAGCTTGACAAAAAAAAAAACCGAGAGAGAGAGAGAGAGAGAGAGGGAGAAAAAGAGTGTGAGTGTAGAAAAATTAAAGTAAATTGAATTAGAATTGCAATGCGTAGGGTGCGCCGCCATCTCGCTTCATCGTCTCACCGCTACAGCTATAAGCGCTTCCCGAAGGCGTTAATGATGATTTTCTTTATGCTCAAAATGTCACGTAAATTACACAGTTAAATGATAAGCAGCACAACACACACATACACACAAACATGCATTCATATCATGTGATTTAACTTAAATAGAATATTTCTTTTTTATGTGTTTCTTTCTTTTTTTTTTTTTTGGATTTTTTGATATCATAAATTTTCATAAATTTACACATGAGCTTTAATGGCAAAAGGTAAAAAAAAACGATATTAAGGTAAAAAGCTCGTAAGGCAGATAAGAATATATGGCTAGGATTTTTAAATCACAGCAATTACCATAGTCTTTAGATTAGTATATAAATTTTGTTTGCATAGAGGAGAATACTTTAAGAAATATGTCGTTGTCTAGTTAGTCCTTGGCTTTAGATCAATGATTTATGACGAAAAGTAATACAATCATAGTGAAGTTTTTCAATATTTCTGCAGTAATTCTAATTCAATTAGCTTTAGTTTTTTCTCTGTACAGTATAAGAAATTGGTCCTTAAAAGCTCATGGAAACCATAATTTTGCCTTCGGCAGGAAATGAAGCCAACTTGCAACATAAAGCCAATAAAAAGCGCATGAAACAAACAAAAAAGGTATCGAAGAAAAAGACTTTTGAAGCACAACCTTGAGAAGCGTAGTCGTCGTAAACTTTCCATGATTCCAAATTTATCCAAGTCTGAAGAAGAATACTGAATTATCTGCAGAGTGCTATGCCGAAGAAATTTAACAGAAACAACTCTATACATTGGAATGAATTCGATCGAGCAGTGCATTTGAAGTATGCCCATTGGCTATTATACATGTGCTCACTGCCAGTCGGATTATATGAACTTAGTTTTTTTTTTAACATTTTTTTCAGCAAAATTTGTTTTAATTTCCCTTTTCTACAACTTAAGGGGGTATTCTACCCGAGATGGTCCGAAAAAACGATTTTTTTTTATGAGAAAGAAGAGGGGGCAATGTATGGTCCTGGAATCGCTGATTAACCGTAAGTTACATCATTTGTAAGTACCATGTTTGTAAATCTTTAAACTCGTTTTTCTCGAAACAATTTTTTTCGGGACGGTGGACACGATTCACAAAAAACCACTTGTCCAATTGACATGAAATTTTACAAGGCTACACGCAAAGAAAAAATTCGTTTCCCATAAACGAAATTTTCACCAAACGAACTTCTTTCATGGAATGTTTTCATGATAAACGAACATTTATTTATCATAAACGACTGTATTCGGTTGCCATGAAAGAAGATTTATTCATCATAAACGGTTCAATTCTTTCACAATAACCGAAAAACGTTTTCCACAAACGTTTCTATTCGGTTGCCATGAACGAACATTTATTCATCATAAACGGTTCAATTACGATGAACTAAAAGGTTTGCAATAAAATGCAATATTTTCCTGAAAAATATAAAAAAGAAAGCAAAAACAATGTGTACATTGGCATTTTATTGTGGTCTTTGTTTACATAAATTTTTCTGATTAAAAACTAGAAAAAGTGTATGAAATTTACATAAAATTATATTATTACAATTTTTGTATTATTTATTATAAATCACACACTTTTATTTGTTTTTTATAAACACCACGCACTTTTTTATAGACAAAAAGAAATATGATGAAATAATTTCAATGCACAATTAAAATTCTTCAATAATGCGTTGACAAATGATACTTTCCGTTATGTTGTGTTGATTTGTTGTTGTGTGAAGTTTGAATGTAAGCATCGCTGCTGCTTCTTTCTGCGACGAGAGCGAGATGAGAGGAAAACGAAAATAAAAAGAGTAGAGAGTTGTGGACTTTCGTTTAGCAGAAACGTTTTTTTCATTTGTCAGAAAAGAAAATTGCCTTAATTTTATCGTGAACGAATTTTCGTTCATCATAAAATTGTTAATCTTTTGCAGAAAACGGTTTTGGTCTCTTCAAACACGGCAATGTTCCTTAGAAACGTTTTTGTTCAGCGTAAAAGTAATATATTCTCCACAAACGGGCGATAAACGTTTTTTTTTCTTTGCGTGTACTAAGCAAATGTATAGGTATGCTCTTATCTAGGATTATGGCGAAAGCATTTGATTAACTAATTTTTTTATGCAAAATATAAACAAAAACAGAGCAAAAAATCGTGATTTTTTTTCAAACGTCTGATTTAAATTGAAGAAAACATTTTTTTCTTATTCCCTAGATGAGACGATAGCAGAAAGTCTCACGATTACAAAATGGGTTACATTTTGTGTTTCAGAATATTTAAACCGGAGATATCATGTCCACCATGGATCAACTATTTTCGGCAGGCTCAAGTTCGAGGCGTCGAATGAACCATTATTAACAAAGATATTTTTAAAGATATTAAAAACGAAGATTATTGCTCAAAATCTGTAGAAAAACTTGCAAAAAACCTCGAATAAAAATATTGAAAAGCTTTTCATTTACAACGATTTGAAATCATCGATATTTCGCACCATCTCGGGTAGAATACCCCCTTAAAAAAGGAATAATATTCAAAATATATATTTTTCTTATATTTAGAGCTGCGTCTCACAGCTTCCCATCATTTTTGTAAGCTCAAAAAATGCACCTTTCTGATAAGCATCATCGGATACTGCCCTCTTATGGAGTAGCTATGCAAAACTGCATACAAATCCTCACATAATTCTAATCCAAGAACCATGAGTGTTTGACAGACGCGTATGTAGATTGAGAGGAATTAAGTGGGGTTCCGTCCTTTATTGTGAAGGAGTGGTTCTTCCGCGTTCTTGCTTGATTATGCCGAAAGAGGTTACTTGCACGATGTTGAGGCAATTCTGTTGTTAGGACCTTGTTGCGGTTAAAATAAAGTATCGTTATGGGAAGGTGTGGTGGAGACTATTGTTGTTTCGGCTTACCTTCCCTACGATTCTATTATGCCCCATCCTACGATGGAGTTGAAGGAAGTCGTACGATACGCGGAATCAAACAGCTTTGGACTAATAGTGGGCTGTGACGCCAATCCTCAGAACACTATCGGGGGGAGCACCAAGTGTAACTTCAGGGGAAATAAGCTGTTGAATTTCATTCTATCATCCCGACTGGTAATTCAAAATTTTGGCACCAGCCCGACTTTTGTTATTAATAGGAGATAGGAGGTGATTGATCTGACACTATCAAATAGTATAGTGGTTGATCGAATCACCGGAAGGCGAGTTCTTAAAGTTGACTCCATTTCGGACCACCGTTACATAGAGTGGCGGCTTGCGGCTGAGCTAGAATTAGTTTCGGCAGATTGAAACCCTCGAAAAGCGGATGGGTTACGATTCGGTGAGCTGGTTGAAAAAAGAATTCGCGTCGTTCCTAAACTCAGGACAACAGAGTCAATCGAGGAGGCCTCTCATACAATAGGGAGAATCTTGGTTGATTGCTATGATATGGTGTGCCCGGAATGTAGGAGTAGACAAGGTAAGGCAGTCCCTTGGTGGAACGCCGAGTTTTCGAAACTCCGAAAAAACTCCAGGAAGCTTCTGAATCGAGCCCTCAAATCTCAGTTGGACTGGACTGCATACCGTCAGCTGCTAGAAGATTAAGATGAAATATTTAAAACTGGAGTTTTATAGGAATTTTTTCAGTGAAATGGTAGATCAGAAGAGTTCGGCGAGGCTATGCAAAGCTCTTCAAAGGAACCGGACGGCTAAGCTGCACTCACTTCTGAAGCCCGATTGCTCCTACACCAACTCTAGGTCAGAAGTTAATGATTTACTCCTTGCAACGCATTTCCCGGTTTGCAAGGTAGCTGCTTCCCAGAGCGTTGCCAATACTCCCGGTCAGGTTGGCTTTAGTACCAGAAAGCTCGATTGGCTTATAGCCTCTAGGATAGACATCGAAGAGACATTAAGGTGTGTCCTCTCGTAATTCGATGGCTTTAAGTCCGCCGGACCCGACGGCATTTATCCAATCATCCAAAAGCGGATTGGGACAAATCTTATGAAGGTTCTGGAAAGAATCTTTATGGCTTGTCTCGCTCATGGATATATTCAACGTCTTTGACGCTCGGTTAAACTTGAATTTATTTCTAAACCGGGAAGGGATAAGGGATTTCTACCGGAAAGAATAAAATCCTGTGAATCAGCTCTTCACGACTGTGTTAGTGCAGTTGAACAAGGGCTGAAAGCAGGGAACTACACCCTGGGAGTGTTTGTTTATATTGAAGGGGCTTTTGACAACGCTACCTTCGACTCGAGGTGCTTAATGATTAGCAGAATTTTTGAGTTCACATCCAAGCGTATGCTGACCTTCAACTAATCTCGGCACGGTCTTTACAAACGGTGTGCAATAAAATGCAAAGAAGTCTTGGACAAAATCGATGTTTGGTGCGATTAGCAGGGTCTCTCAGTTAATCATAACAAAATCACCTTAGTGCTCTTCACTAGGAAATGCAAGAAAGATGGCTTGTTACTACCAACAATGAAGGAAGTAACACTGCAGTTGTCTTCTGAAGTTTAATATTTAGGGGTAACCTTAGATTGCAAACTGTTGTGGAAGACGTACGTCGAGCTGAAGTCTCGCGTTCACTGAAGGTTTTTTGGTAGTGCCGGCGAGTTTGCGGCAAGACTCGTGGTTTGAATCCAGCTCTGGTATACTGCGTATACATTGCTCTGGTGAAACTTATTGTCACGTATGCCTCTACAGAGCCCATTGCAAGTACAGAGCCCATTGTTCTTAATACCCGTGGACAATCATGTTCCTTGTATTCGGAAATCAGCAGAATTTCTCCTGAAACTGAGAAGAAAGGCCCTGAGATTATTAATTAGCGCCATCACTGAGCATTGCACATGTGGTCAGCATAGGACCAACATGAGCGTCATCACCGATCACGAGGTGGGTTAAAACATATCCCACCATGCATAAAAAACTAAGCAAAAGTTGGGACAATTTATACCCTATCGAACCTTAAAGAGTTAACTTTGCAAGATATACAAATTTGAAATACTCAATCAGGCTGTCTTTGTTTATCATTATTTCTAAAGATAGACCGTATAAAATTTTGAAATTGAGTTAGTGAAAGCCAAAAACTTTGTTACTGTATTGGAGTTTCCATTAGCCCTGCCTGGCAGGATTATGAACTAAATATTTAACAGATAACGACAGACGAAAATTGTCAATACAAAACAAAAAACTGTTGATTCAAACAAATTGCGTTCAATACAACAGATTTGCTTAGCAACAGCGATGAACTGTTAAAACCACAGTTTTTTTTTCTTGGTGTATGACTAACATCGGCGTCATCACCTATCCAACCTACCAATCTTGTCTTGAGGACGACGATACTACGAAGCATTATCTTTGTAGCTGTCCGGCGTTCGCAAGAATCAGATTAAGGCTGTTGAGTAGTGGTGCCTTGAGTATGAATAATGTCCATACTCTCCTTTTTCAAAGGTTCATCAGTGAAACAAATAAGTTCAAGGTTGAGAGGCACTAGACCGTTCTTCTTCCCATTTATCCCCTCACATATCTCATATCACATACCTGTCTTTCTACTCTCGTCTAGTGACTCTATCTTGGGTATAGTACAATGGTCTTTCAGACTGAGTGCTTTGGTTTAGTCCAGCCCACCTTCAACTCTAACTCTCATAAAATATTTAAACCGATATGAATTTTAACGAATTGGTTAAGCTAGTAGTTTGATGTGTTTGTTTTTTTTAGGTGTACTACAAATTCTGCCTTTCAGATACGCAAAAACAAAACTCATCTCACAACTACCCACTAACTGTTAACTTAATTTGTGAAAGATAATTGCGCTTGCTAATTTTTCCCATAAAGTAAAATTGCGCTGCACCAGTAGACACTAGACAACTAACAAATAATGAAAATCTCATTTAAAATCCAACTAAAACCCATTGAAATGAAAACCACTTCTTGCATTCTAAAACAAATACCTAAATACATACATACATAGTTACATTTACCACCTAGAGATGTCATTCGCGTAATTTCAACTACTCATCAACTTGGCGCAAAATCAAGTGATTAGCATGTCAACAAAACCATTTTCAAAACTATTTCTTAAAAGGTAAAAGCAGTTGCAAATGCAAAAAGGTGTCACCGCCAAGGTGTGGCAACAGCTTTCGCTCAATTATGACACCATTCACAACAGCAGCAACAGCATACGGTAGCAATTTGAAATTCTCATTACCGCAAAACTATGAGGAAACGCGATGACGATGAGTTTCAGTCTGACGCGATGAATGAATGTGGCGCATAAAATTTGTTGTTACAATTACAACTAGCAACACCAACAACAAATCTATGTGAATATACACACACCCACAATTGCACACAACTACAATTACAATTACAAATACAATTACAAAAGCATAGAGTAGTATATCGACTGACAACATCATCTAAATGCAGAATAACAGCAGCAGTTGAGTTTATAATGAAGAAAATACCTAAATCCTTTTTGAAATACAAATTCAAATTTTGAAGTTGATTTTCGACTCTTTACATTTTAGACAATGAGTAGAGAAGAGTACAGTAGAAAACAAAAAACCGCGAAATTCAGCAGTGAACGCAATTGTCACGTAGCATTAATACACACACACACACACACACACATACACTCATATATACGTGGTGATATACGCAGACATACGCATAAATATTCAAAGAGATCTGCACGCAAAATCACATAAATTTATCACAGAGAACGTGTGTATGAGTGTGTGTGAATGTGTGTAGAAAAATCACGACATAACCACACACATACACACGCTCAGTAATTGAGAATTGAGATTTTGAATTTTCTCGCTATGGTGTGTGTGTGTGTTTTTTTTTTTTTTTGATGCGCCCTGGAGGTGAGGAATCTTCATAGATACCAGTAGTCCGTACTATTGGCATGCATGATTCACATACTGCCTGGATCTGCTCAGTAATGCACCTACGTACTAAACCTCACCCCCGTGCTCGTCAACCACTATCCCCGCGATACTGCCGTTAGGTATTACTTCGCGGGGCTGGTTAGCCTTTAGGCTGTATTCGTCAAGCCTGCTCTCCCAAGATGTTCAATTCTCCTTAGGTCATTTTGCACATTCGTGATGAACCCACTTATTTCTGACCAGTCTTCCTCCGACTGGATCATACACTCTATAATGCATAATGGGCTTGGCAACGTCATATTTGTTGGGCTGAAACGCCGACAGTTGAAAATTGCGTGCTCTACATCTTCCTCTTAATCCCTACAGATAGGACAAAGTGGGAAGTCGTCATGCTTAAATCTGTACAGATACTTTCTGTACCCTCATGTCATGACCCGTTAAAAACTGGGTAATATGATAATTTATCTCTCCATGTTTTTTATTTATCCATGTTTCAATCTTTGGGATAAGTATATACGTCCATCTGCCTTTGGATGAGTTCTCCCATCTATTCCGCCAAATGGCTAATGATGCTAGCCTTTCTTCGTTCGTGATACCTGGAATATCTCGTTGCCATTGATTTCCGTTCCTTCTGCAATAGACTCGTTTCATTTCGTCCGCTAGTATATCGATCGGTATCATACCAGCTACGACGCATGCTGTATCTTCCGAAATTGTCCGAAAACCACTTATTGTTCTTAGAGAGCTCAGCCTGTATACACGTGACAATTTCTTTCGGCACTCCTTTGCCGCCAAAGCTCCAGCCCAGATTGGGGCAGCGTAAAGCAAGACTGAGCTTACTACTCTAGACAGTAACACAGTTCGACCATATCTTGGTCTACCAATATTTGGCATTGCCTGGATACTAGACGCCATTTCTTTAACATAGTCCATGTGAGCTCTGAAGTTCAGTCTGTTGTCTATCATTATACCCAGATATTTAATTGACGACTTCCTTTTTATTATTTGGTTGCCTACTTGTATATTCGCATGTTCGACAACCTTTCGACTACTAATTAGTACCGCCTCCGTTTTTTGTGCAGCTAATTCAAGACCAGCCGATCTTAGCCATTGGTTTCTTGTGGCCACCGCTTCATTAGTAACCGTCTCGATTTCCTGAATATGTTTCGCCACTGTAGCTATCGCAATATCGTCTGCGTGCCCCACTACTTTTACTCCTGATGGGAATGATATCCTCAGTATTCCGTCATACATGATATTCCACAGTATAGGTCCTAGCACAGATCCTTGTGAAACACCTGCCGAGATGTTGTAGTATTTTAATCCCTCGTCGCTTTCATACTCCAGCTTTCTATTTTTGAAGTAACTGTCGATTATTCTTCGTATATATTTCGGTGCATTCATTCTTGCCAGAGAGCCTTTTATGTGCATCCAGTTAGCAGACTTAAATGCGATTTTTACATCTAGTGTAACCACTGCACAATATTGTTTCGCACCTCCTTTCCATCTTATGCCTTGTATTGCTTCCGCTGCAATGTCTACCACCATTTTAATGGCACTTACGGTGGATCGAGCTTTTCAAAACCCGAATTGGTAATTTGACAGTGCTCCCTTCTCTTGCGCGATGGGCAGTAACCTGTTGTAGATTACACGCTTCAGTATTTTGCCCATTGTGTCAAGCAGGCAGATTATTTCCTTTCGACAGCAGAACTAACCTCTGTAGTTTCCACTGATCTGGAAATATTCCTTCTTCTAAACATTTTTGGATTACTTCGACGAAGATTTCCGGTCTTCTGTAGACTGCCGTTTTCAAAGCTTTATTGGTAATACCGCCGGCTCCTGGTGCTTTTTTGTCGCCTACTTTCTTACATGCTTTAAGCACTGGTGCGATTTCTTCACTATTCGCTTCGCCGTCATCATATGTGAAAATTACCTGCCGCTGTGGAAATATCGTCTTTATAATGCTATCCAGCATTACAAGGCATGATATCTGTGGTGATCTTTGGCCTTTCAGCTTCGTCATTACAGTTCAATAAGCAGTGCCCCAAGGGTTTATATCTGTTTCGTCACATATATTTTTAAAATAAGTTCTTTTACTGTTTTTGATCGCCTTCTGCAGAGATTTCCGCGCATTTCTAAAAGCTTCGAGCAGCTGTAAGAATCCAGGTCTTCCCCTAGATCGCTGAACTTTACGTCTGGCTTTTAAACATTCACTACTAAGAGCTTTGATTTCTTCGTTCTACCAATAGCATGGTGAGCCTTGTTTGCTGGGCTTCCTTCTGGCCATTGCTGCGTCACAAGCAGAAGTTAACAAATATGTTAATTGGCTTGCTGCATTTTCTGTCGTCCCGGGCGTCAGATTATGTTTAGTCAATATTTCTTCAAATGCGTCCTTATCGAACAGTGTGTCTTTCCATCAAGGGCCGGTTGTTTTACCTCTCTGACGTAATCTGTTTTTTTCTATTTCAAACATTACTGCTTGGTGATCACTGTGCGTATAGTCTTCACTAACCCGCCAATGGTGTGTGTGTGTATGTGTGCGTGTGTATGTACGTGTATGCGGTATGCTGCTATGCGTCTACATACTACTAGAATCCTTGCAAAGAAACTAATCACGCAATTGATTCATTTAAACAGGCGCGATCTCCAGCCCCTCTCCCCTGCCGCACCCCCAAAAGGCATGAGCATGGGTGCAATTGCGGGCGTTCATCGCACATAGAGTGATGAATGAGATGTGAAATGAATGAGAAAACTTTGCTTGCAGCTTTTAGTTACACATACATACATAATATGATTGTGTGTGTTTTTGCATCTGCGTAGTGTGGGTGTGCGAGATAATGTCAGTCGATAATTTTAACATTTAAATTCAAAATGAAGTTGCAACTGCAACAACAGCGCGCGCTATTCTTCCGCGAAATTGCATGGCAGCAATTGTATAGAGAGAAAGAGAGACGAAGAGAGAGAAAATCAGCGAGTAAGACAACGTTCCTTGGGAATGGCAGCAGCTGCATATTTCATTATATCAATAATGAAATTTTTTCTTTATAAAATACCATCAAGTTGTGTGCTTGCTGCTCTACTACTGAAATTGTCACAAAAGTATGTCACTAGTGTCTGATGATTACTATTATGAAGGAATCGCAAGGGAAAAAGTTGTAGTGAAATTAAAATACTCGTTTTTTTTTTTTTTTAAATTCATAGTATGTTATTATGTAAAATGTTGAGTTGACATTAAAGAGAGGTTGCAATTAAATTATATTACTTACTTACTTGAGACTCGCCTAGTACAACTTTAATATCGCTACGGGGGAAGTGTTCATGAGTTATGTCGACGAACTTGTGGAAGTAATCTTTGGTCGGGACATGGACACAAATCAGGCTGATGGTAATTTCGTTGAACGATAATTTGCGAAGGGGTGTCCAATAGTGTAGTGTTACATGGAACATTTTTAACTACCAGAAAGTATATCGTAGTCTAAGAGTCTAAAATGTTTCTTTGCGTTTTTCACTGGTTCTGTCCTGAAGGATATCATGCATTCACAACATCATGTTGCTTACTTCCAGTTACTATTCTCAGAAAGTGTTATAAAATGTGATGAGCAAAATTCTTTGCTCTAATTTAAATTCCCCGTAAAGGAATATGGCAAGCAACTTGGATTGGAAGAGAGACTAAACTGTGGTACATTTGTTACCGAGGTGTATTTGACTTAGCCAGTTACGGTATAAACATGCCTTATGAGCCAAAAAAATTATACTCTTAACGTTCTCTTATTTCATTTAAAGAAACTTCAAGAAGTTTGACAGTTCTTCTTCAACTCGTCATGAAGTAACTCGTGTTTTTGTGTTTCAGCTATCGCTATAGCATTTGGCAAATATTCCCCATATCGCAGGATCATGCCTACAACATAATTGATATAAATATTAGCGGATTCTAGGGGGAAGGGGTGTTGTGCTTTTTATATATTGTTTTTTAGTTAGCTAATAGTTATAGTAAAACAACAATTCGAAGAGTAATTGATGAAAAAAGTGAAACAGAGTTAAGTACGCATTGTTCTTTTTTGAACCTATAACTTTGGCATTAATTTTTTTCATTAAAATAATTTTATTTCTAATCATTTTTTTTTTAACTATAGTTTGAGCTTTTGGTAGAAAAAGTTGAATATTAATTTCACAACAACATCCGCTTTGTTTTTTCAGATTTAAAAAGGATCCAAAAAAAAAAGAAGAAAATCCTTTTTTTAGATCCTTTTTAAATTAAATATAATAAATAATTCTTAAAAAAAGAAACCCCTAAGTAAAAATTACACTGTGCCACAATTTGACTCTTTACAAAATCAAATGGCGAATGGATAACTTTTTACGGGTAATTCGGGGTCGCTGATTCTGACCCTGTACTCAGATTTCTTCTATCATGTCTGGGATCACCGGTATGGGGGCCAAAACCCATAATTTTGGTATAGACCAATATAATGTCCATGTTTCAAAGCTAAGAGAAAGTTGTTTATCATGAAAGGAAGAAAAAAAATTACTCAGACAGCAACAGTCCACCAACCACCCTTACCCACACTTTTGGGTGTTATGAAATTGCCAGAAGAAGAAGATAGAAGTTTAGGTAGCAAAAAACTTTTGCAAAAGAAATGACTATATGAGTGAGGCAACCTTCGATCTAAATCTAATTCTTGCATATCATTCGTATCGTTAACATATGTAGTTCCATTCCGCTTTTCAATAGTGTTAATATTCTTTTCAGTTAATACTATCAACATCCCATCTTAACATGCAAACCTTTATAACCTTTCTTGGTATGGCTCATTTTTTTTAACCTATTCATTTTTTTTACAGCATTCCGATTAATAACCAAAGTTCTTGAGTAAACATTAATTGTGTACCACAAATGATAGGCTGAGAGGAAAAGCGGGTTAAAATTGTGTGAGTGTCAGTGCAAGAATGGCATAAGTAATATGGTTTGGAGTGCAAATGAAACGCCTTAAAAGTAAGAGCAAAAATGGTATAACATTTCTTTCAGAGCAAGAACAGCATAGTTTTTTACTCCGTTTTCGCTCTGAACATATTTCGTTTCACTTTTACTCTGAACATATTTCGTTTTGGTTTAACTCTTAAGTAAAATTATTCCACTTTTTTCTGAACGTAGAAGTTATACCACTTTTCCTCTCAGCCTCTCAAATAATAGAGAAAATACTACTTAATAAAAAAATTATTGCATCGGAGGTGTCACACCCACTAACTCAAGCCTACCCATATTTTACCCATCGAATTCTATTGACAAATCATATTTTCATTCCAAATCTTAGTACTACAACACAAATAGTTCCTGATATGTCATTACATGTTATTTTAAATCGCATAGAAGAGTTACCATTACGTGATAAAATGGTTGGTTTCTTATTTATATAAAGTACCAAAAATTGTATCAGCCGATAGTTTGAACGATTGTTTTTAAAAACTATCGATAGACTAATATCGATATCATATATCGATAGACATATATCGATACTATCGATAGACTATCGATGTTTAGCCAACACTAGTATGCGGTTTCGAAGTCTAAAAAACAGTATACTACCGTGAAAAACTGTATAGATACGAGCGCTATGTATGTATACGACAAGGAAATCTTGGAAATATTCATATATACTGGCAACCTCGTACAGTACAGCAAGCCTGATTCACTCTCCAATGTACCTAGGAACTTAAACCACCTCCAGAACTTTTCTGTCCTGATTGTCTCTTGTGGTACCGCCAATTCAAGCATTGCATCGCAAGGGTGCGGCGTGCATCAAAGTAGATTTACTTAAGGTAGCAAGCAAGTTATTTACCAGCTGCCTGGGTCTTCCGATATTTGGCATCAACCTTGACAGTCAGGCAGTCTCTCGCGCCGGTTTTAACGCAGATCTAGCAGGATGCCGATGTATTTTATATGTGGATTGGACTAAATGTTTTGTCCACTAATTGTCAGTTGTTCAACTTTTCCCGACTACTCATAGGAACCGCTTCCGTTTTATGGTCCACCAGTCGGAACCAATAATTTTGCAGCCATGTTCTCACACTTTTTTTTTGAAAAATTCTATTTATTTATTGGTAATATCGCAAATATTTAAGTGACAGTTGGCAACGTTCCGTTACGCTAGTTGATAATTGAGCCTTTCCAATAGATCAAAGGTGTCTTTAATTTTATGCGTCTCACACCTCAAGACTAGCAAGAGGTTTAGAGCTAGTTCATTGGGATGACTTTGTAATTTATCAAGATATTTTTTCCTGTAGACAGAGATTTCCTCTTTTATTAGAGGCACTTTGAAGACCGAGTGGATAGTATCATTTTTAATATTCCAGGGGCTCCTGAGACTATTGGTTTCACTGTTTTCTGAGGTTCTGATAACCCCCTCCCTCCGCGAAATCTGGAAACTTTATTCTAATTTTTTAGATTAATTGATGGAAAAAAAGTCAAAATAAAATCTATTTAACGATATCTTTTACTTCCATCGGTTTTTTTTTCTAAAAAATCAAATATAAAAAATAAATTTGAAATCTTAGCTACCCTATGCGATCAAATCCGAATTGTTTTCTTCGACATGAGGTTTGACTACGGATTCAAAAAGAGAAGGTGAACTGAGCATTCCTGCATTCAGAGTTTTTCTAGGTCAGTAACTGTTTTTGATTTACAGTTTCGTCCTGAATCAGTTTGAAAAGTTTAAAAATTAATAAAAATAGAAAAAATTATCGGATCCTTGTAAAATTAGACTTGCTTGAACCCCATTATTTCCTAAAACGTGACGGGATGGCAAGTTTTTGACCTCAGATTCGTGTTCAACGTGAAAAATTCTTTCGCAAAAACTCCATCTTATTAGCAAAACCCATCTTAAAATTAATTTTTTAACGCATTATTGCTCAGAGCACCACGACTTGAAAGATCTCTTTCAATGCTGTGACTTCACGAATTTAGGGAATATAAGCCAACCTCATCCGGGTTCCTTATCATTGATAATGGCTCAAATTCCCAATGATGATCATTTGAAAAAAATTAGCCTCTACAATTTTTGGTAATTTTTTTGAGGTTGGGTACATCATCAGTAGTGGGAAGTCAATGAGTTAATGAAATTATGTCCCTCACGATATAAAAAAATGCACTAGAATGCACATTGAATAATATTTATTTGAAAAAAAAATTTAATTTGATTATTCTGGAAATTTTTTGTCACTTTTGGCCATTTTTTTGAGGTTAAGATTAAAAAAAATCAGAAAATTTTTCCTAAAATTTTAACTTTATAGGGCCCATCAAATGCATCATCGTATTTATTTTATTGTATTTAAAAATCAGTTTGATAAAAATTATTTATGAATATTTTCTTCGAATGAAAACCTCGCCCCCCCTGGCTACGGCCCTGCAGTGAGGGGTACCTCACAGTTTACACTTTGAAGTAGAATGAGGTGAAACTTTTAGCATACACTTTTTCCTCTTTTTCACCTAGACAAAAATAGCTCTAGTTTTTTTTATCCGCTTTTGCTGAAACACACACACACACTCACATAATAATCATCAGCTTGAAATTGTAATAAATTTTCAATCAGCAAAATCGCGTGCGGAATTGAAAATTTCATTAAAAACTTAAAATCTGCCATTCGAGGAGTAAAATAATAGAAAATTGAAGAAATAAAACAAAGCAAAAAGTAGAGAATGGAGTACAAGTAAAACAGGAAATAGCTGTGTGTGTGTGCGTGTGTGTGTATTACTACTAAAAAGACAACAACCATAAAGAACAATGGTAATGAAAGTTGGAAAATGCCGAACGAAATACAAGAAAACAAATCACGTTTTAATTTTGTTTAACTAAATGGGGAAAATTGCAAAACGCAAAACGAGAAGAACGCGAGTTACATGCCGCCACCGTCTCCGCCAACAACCGCCGCTTCAGCTGAGCATCAGAGTAGAGCATGATGATGTGCAATTCGCAGACACCATGAACATTTTGCACTGTCATTCTGTTTACAATTAAACAGCAACAAAAACAACAATAAAATGAAAAGAGAAAAACAGAAATTGAAAGAAAAACACAAAAAGGAAATTGTACTCGAGTTGCAAAGTAAGAAGAAGTGACGTCAAAATAAGAATTGAAGTTGCTGCTTGTTGAAAATTAAAAAATTAAATTTTCTCATTTCCCTCATAGTCGGATTGGATTTTCATTTTGTAAATATGACAGCGGCACGTAAAAAATCGTATACTTTATAATTTTCTTCGCTCGTTTCTGTGTGTGGATCTCTTTAATTTGTTTTTCATCGCCCTAATCCGCTTTAACAAGTAGATAGCTATAGATTGTTAGAGTGGTAGGTTAAAGTATAACAAGCCTACAACGAAAACCAATAACAAGTAGGTGTTTCCCCCGTGTTTCAAATTAGAATTTGTATAATTCTAATCAACTTACAACATCATAGTTGATGATAGAGATAAAAATCTTTAGTGCTGCAGCATATGCTCTACTTACTTTGTAAGCGGCTTCAATTGAAAGTGAGGAAACAGAAAAACACATAAATAATTATTGCAATATCATGTTGTATGTGTCTGCCTGCTCCAGCGAAGACAATCTTAAGATAATAGAAATGGGCGTATCAGCAGACATACTTATACATGAGGTAGGATATAAATTCATGTACAAATAATAACAAGGGCATAAATTCTAAATTTTAATTATATTTAATAATAGTGTTTATTTGAAATATCTGTTAACATACGAATTGGGTTTTTTATGGTCGCCGCTTTTTGATGGCATAGTTATAATTAAATATTAAAAATTGCTTGCTACCTATTAACTTTTGAGAGACTCTTCTTTCGACTTCTCTCTATTTGGAGGCAGCTCCTCTTTTATTTCAGCCCCATATTTTCATTCCTATTTTATCATCTTTCGATGCTCCGCCATGGTATTTGTGGCGATTCCTTAAGGAGTTACGTGCACTTAGAATTAAAAAAAAAATATTTTTGTTTTGCATTTTCTTAAAGTATTTCAAGTCCCAATAGTATTTTTTAAATTCCAAATCGATCCGATAATAAGTTTTAAAGATACCCTACAATAACTGTAGGGCTCTTCTAGTGGTGGAACTTTAAACGGATCTTTTTTTTTTTTTAATTAAGTATTCCAATACGGTGATCACAATATTTGAAAAAACCATTAGATGGATTTAGTTGAAGTTTTTACAGCATATTCTAAGCATTAAAAACTTAAGTCTTCGAGAACGAAGGCTTTTCTTTTACCAAAACTTCCATTTTTATGAATAATTATCAACCGATATAAAAAAAAAAATATTTACAGGCGGCCAATCTTCGAAACTTAAAAACAAAAAACTAAAATGAGTCCCTTCTGCACTCGTCACATGATGTGATAACATACTTTACGTATTGTTGTTTACTTCATTATAAAAGTTTTAATTTTTATACCATATTCCAAAAAGTGCAAAATCCATGTGTTTTTTTAGTTTTTCACAAGTTTATGGGAATTAACCACCAGACCAAGACGGGAATCGAACCCGCAACCTTCTGGATGAAAGGCTAGTGCACTTTCCACTAGACTATCGAGGTCGTCCAACCATAATATTTACATATTAAATAATAAAAGTGCGGTATACTTTTAGAGCCTTATTTTAAATATTAAAAATCCACCTATCTTATTCCATTAACAGCACAGCATACTTTCGGGATGCAATTCACCACTCTTCACCTGGCTGTACGAAAGTTTTACATAACCGCCACTACATTTAGATACAAAATAATTAAAATACTGTATGCTTTTAGAATCATATTTTTAATAATATACGTTCCTAAATGACATGGTCACAAAATACAAAAAAACCCACACACTTATAAACTCACACATGCTAAGTATGAAACCTCACACGACATCGACGTAACATTTGATTTTAATTTCCATCAATTCACTCCACTATAAATTTTCCTTCAGCTCCGAGATGCTATTACATCTAAAAATACTTTCGATCAAGATGAACCAATAAGGAGTACTAAAATAAATTTATAGCTGGTGTAAGCTCCACAGTTTCCAGGGTCATTACAAAAAAGTTTGTCTTTTTAGTCTGGTTTAAAATTCTTCATTGTTGAAATTGCTTTATTAAACTTGAATTGTCGATGATGGCCGCTAGACGATACCGCCTACAATGATCACAGCGGTGACAGCGCTGATGATGGCCGCTGTTGGCAATATGATGTTGGCTGATAATGAACACAGTGGTGTTTCCGTGGTGACCGGAAGTTTTGATTTTTATTCAAACGATTTAACATACTAAAGATAAACATTTGACTACTATTTTGTGAAATTTTCATAACAAAATTTTGAAAATTCGGCCATTGGGACCTTATCTCCTGTGATCTCTCAGAATAAATTTCCCTTGGCATTGTCAAAATAACTTATGATAGGTTTGATTTGAAATTAAAAATTAAAATATTAGTAGCTTATATAGGATATTGAAAGATTAAGAACTATCACTAAGATCACTGATGAGGAATTGTGGCGGATTCCGAAACGGCCGTCTGATTTGCCCGTCTCTATATACATTGTTGTTGTGATGACTACATTTGTTCATTAAGCCTGTTTATATATAACTTCAAATAACGAAATTGACATGAACTTAAGTCATGACTTTGAAAATTAACCTCTAGATTTAATTTTCATAGTCTCCTAAAAAAAAAAAAAAAATAAAATTATTTCTGTTAGTAAATATGAATGTATAGCTCGTGCATAGACGAAGGAAAAAATAATGATAATGACAAAAAAATCCTTCGTTCAAGCTAGGGTAGCCAGAAGTACTGATTTGATCAGTACATGTCCTGATTATTTTTTTAAGTACCGAGTTTTTGAGATCTTGACATCAGTACGAAAATGTATTGATTTTGTACTGAGTTTTTCAAATTAGTATCTTAAGAGTTTTTATGGTTAACTTTAATGATCTTAAAATCGTTTTTGTAGACAGTTTCACCCTGTTTGTTTCTTTTCCTTATTGTTTATGAAATAAAATACATAAGCGCTGCTGCTATCGAGAGGAGAAAAACAATATTTGCTTGAAGAAAAGTCGATTGACGTAAGTTTTTAAATAAGTGCAAGAATTTATTATTAATTGAATTTGATTATCGTCCTCAGCTCTCACAATTCTCTTAATATGGAAACTGATACGTAATCAATATTGTCTACTAACGAATAAAAAAAATGTAGAAGGAACACATAAAATCGGAGAAAAAGTTTCAGGACCTTTATATCACTATAATACATTGAAATTACTAGGTAATGAGACTGCATTGATTTTCACTGATTTCCAACGCCTAAGGTACTTATTTCGTGGTTCAAAAATCTGGCTACTCTAGTTCAAGCATTAGTAAATCTTATCTTGAAGAAGTGTGCATAATTTGAACAAGATCGGTTCATTATTTTTAAAGAAATCATGTGAACCGAATTCATAAACAGGCTTTTGAGAAAAACGCGATTAAAGTTTTGAGTTGAAATAACATCTGGCCGAGTGAGCGGAACTTCCAAATGTTCTATCTCCTAGACTTTTACATTAATTGACTTAAATCTTTTGGAAAATATTCTAGACATATTATACTAATTAATAAGGCAATAAAAAATTGTTTTTTGTTTAATTTTCAAACCCCTTAATATCTTCGATATTATGTATGAAAATTAGTGTTCGACCGAATAATCGGCTTCGGCTATTCGGCCTAAAATTGCACCTTCGGCATCGGCTTCGGCTTCGGCAAAAAATGGCCGAAGTATTTAGCCGAAGCCGAAGATTATTAGCATTTTAGTTTACAATAATTTTTACTATTGATTGGCAGTAAAAATTGATACAAATAAATAAATGTGAAGTGGTTATATAAAGTATTTACATTACAATTTCTGTGTTATATTTTCTCCGTTTGCTTGTTCCATTTTTACTTTTGAAGTAACCCACAGATTTACAACCGTACAAACAGTAATCAGTGTGTTTCTTTTAATGAACAACCTGCTGCACCTAATACAATTTGAGGCAGCAGAAGCAAGCCAAACTTTTTTTTGACTTTTTAAGGAAGACGTGAAGCGTATTGAAAAGAAGCGTGAATTGTAAGAAAAGCTGACATTTTCCATTACTGGCGCTTCACTTTTTTTTTTGCTTTCAAGGAGGTAAAAAAAATTGAAAATTGTTTTGGCTAAAATCGCTCTAGAATATATGTGTAAAGGGATTCTTTGAAATTCGCAGTCGATTGAAAGTTACTGATGTTTATTTGAAGGCCTTGATACAGCTGTCATGCATATTTGAACTTTGAAACTAGTTTTTCTCAAAACAGCATTTTTCGAAATGGCTGCCATGATATATCCAAAACTTATGAACTGATTTTAAATTTTCATCGTATTTTTAATGCATCAGTAGTTCTACTCCGTCCGAACCAGGATCATTGTGATATCTCTTAATGTGTTTTGTTTAAATTGAAATAGTTAAAAAAATGACAAAAATCAAATACTTATTTTCAAAACTAGATAGATAAAAATATAAACTGTTAATGACTTAACTAAAAGAACATAAGTACAGTAACGCTATCCCTAAAATTGAATTTTCAATTTTACCTAACCCTCTAGCTCCCAAGCGTGCCTCTAGACAGCCTTCATCAAAACGGGTTTAATTACCACCTTAATAGTTTTTTGTTGCAAATATGGAATTTCCCAAGCTTTTTAAAAAATGCATTAGTTATGTGTTATTATGATGTTAGCGACAGTCAAAGTCAAAATTTGTCAAAAACAAAAAAATTAGTTATTTTGAAAAAAAAAAAAAAAAAAAAATACTTCCCTTCATACTTGCCAGATAAAAAAACTAGCTGTGAGTAGCAAAGAAATTAAATTTTTTATACAAAATATTGAGTTATTTAAAAAAAATTTCCGGCTTTGAGATCAGATTTATGCTTTTTACATTAAAATTTAGCAATCCCAATTTTTTTTAAATCAGTCAAACATTTGGGAACTAGAGGGTTCTGGTTGCGGCTACAGGTCTATCGATTAATACGCTGAATCAATCTTTGATTTTAGATAAGCAGAATCATGGGAGCCTTGGCCAACTTTTTTTTTTGACACAGGTTTCGTTCAAGACAGTCGTTTAATAGATATATAGTCAATGTAACTTTATATTTTGACGTAAACAAATTTTTAAATGATTCTTGAAATAAATAATATTTGTCAGCTCCTTCGACAGTGAACAGTTATTTAGTGTTACTGGTCAGCTTTTTATTTGGAGTATCTACTATTTATATATTTCTGTCCGAAGTTCGACTCTGCCAGACTTAACGCCTTCATATTTTAATTTCAACAGGCAAATTTCAGTTGTTAAAAAGTCGGTAAATTTGGTAAGTTTACCATACTTCTTGAAAATCCCTGTGTTAGATTTACTCCGAAAGAACTTGAGTTTAATGTATAGCAAGACACAGCAAACTAAATGAAGAGTTCATTCTATAATTCAATAATTATGCCAATCTCTGATGAATTTCAAGGCTTAAGTTATATACAACTGCTAGAAATTTACACTACATTATTTCTGAGTTTGAATACCGATAATTACAGCGATTTTCACGCCAAAGGTGTTGGTTGCTTTAGTCCTCTGGCCAAAAATTTTTCTTCTTGATTTTAAGTTTTTCACACGATAAAAAGTAATCAATCAAAATAATAAATGAATACAATGTGAGCCTTCTCTCATCTTACTACAAAGGAATGTAACACTTAATTATTTATAGAAAGGAAAAAAATCTGCAGATGATATATGGGAAATTTGAAAATATTTTGAGTTTTGGAAAATGCAGGAAGAGTTTAAATTTAAACACAAATCAAACTTGTCTCTTTTCAGCTCATGTTTCAATTGACATAAATCTAATCAAAACTGAAGTGAGGCTGTTTCACTCCTGCTCTCTCTCTCTCACTCTCTTGGAGTGTAATTGCCATAAATCTTTTAGAGTACACCAAACCAAAAATAAATTCTCTCTCTCTTCTCGGCTTATTATTGAAATCACCATTTATCACATGCATACATACATACATGCATGTTTAAATATTTAAATATTTAAATATCAAAATGGGCGTGTGAGCTGCAAACCTCCTCGTCCTCTCAATAATAAAAGCAACTACAAAAGAAAGAGTTCTCATACTCAAATGTGCATAGTTGCATTTTGTTTTTGTTTTTGTTTTTCACAACGAAACTAATTTGAGATTTATCTGCGTCAATGCTCGCCTTTTTTCTTCCCAATTTTCTTCTACAATTTTCATCTTCTTTTATATTTGGTTTTCAAAACTTATGTTAGTAAATTTGAAAAATCTGTTGCTGCTGTTATTGTCGTTGTTGCTGCTGCTGCTGCTGGCGATGGTGGTGTCGGCGTCGTCGGCATTTTTAAGCATAATATTTCACAATAATTGATGTTCATTCAATCGCACTGACAGTATCAAGCCATATCGCGCTGTTATATGTAGCCAAAAGAAGACAGTGTCTGGTATTGCTGCCGCTGTTTGAAAACAATTTTCCATTCTTTGCTTCGCTTTGGTATCAATTTTCATTATATTTATCTATAGTATATAAATTCCCCCTTCAGTCCGTCTGCAATTTCTTCTAGACAACTACTTACTACATGCATACATATACAGCAAAATACCATAACGCAGCTAGTGAATTTTTCTCATAAATGATGATTTCCTTCACTGCTGCATTATAGTACAAACACTCGCTCGCAGCGTTATCCTTACGATGTGCACGATGCCTTGACTTTCAACATTTTGGCATTGACTTTGAGAATGTGAAATTTCTTACGTCTTGACTGCTTCGACTACTTTCATACTATCGTAATAAGAAAAATATTCGTCTTTGTATGTGCGTGCATGTGTGTGTGTGTGTGTTCAAAAGATTCACCACCATAAACGCATACATATACTCATATAGAGAGAGTACTACATACATAAGGCAATTGTTAATATCCTTTTCTGTCTGGGTGGATATTACTCAGCGTTTGCTGTTGTTGCTGTTGCTATTATTGCTATTTTTGTTTTTGTTGTTGTCGTTGTTGTTGCTGTTATTATTCGGAATGTGGCTTTGTGCATAATTGAGTGTGCAATGTTATTATGATGGAAAAATTTTTCATTTTAATGCATTTTCATTTTCCATTTTCATGTATTCATGAGCAGCGCGTTGCGTTGAGCTGCGTTGATATTATCGTGTGTCGATTACTTTCTGCATTATTATGTTGATTCTCTAGCATATAATTTCTTTGTTTTGTATTCGTTTTTTATCTGGAAATATAAATTAAAATAATTTTATAAAAGAGAAAATTAACAATATAAATACTTATTTTCTTTTGCTAGCCTTTTTTAGAGTTTACAAAAAGTCTTAGAGAAGACAGCGTAAAAAGTTCTCTTTTTTGGTCTTAAATGTAAAAACACTAAGTCAAGAATTGTTTTGATTTGAAAATTGTATTTCGAGCATCAACTACTCTGAATTGGTCCAGTATGCGTCGAACTAAACAAACTTATAGTTTATCATAATTTCCTGCAGTTGCTCCGAGTTGTTAACCCTTCTGTTACATTAAGAAAAAATCACACTTGTGATATTAAGGTCACGGAATGACCTGGCCAGTGTTTTGTATGCATATCGTATGATAACTCATAATTTGGTATTAAAATTTTAAAACTTTCCTCGTCACCACTAGTGTTGATTCGATACACACATAGTATCGATACTTTTACTCATTACTTGTATCAAATAAAAGTATCGATGCCACCGAAAATATCGGAAAAAAGTATCGAATATATACTTGCATCGAAGACTCGTTTTTTTTGTTTAAGTGGTTCTCGAGGAACACACTCGACTACACTACACTACTAAGCACAAGTTTTTCGCCAATACATCATGGTTTTGAGATATTTCCACTGGAAACACCTGAATCATATAGAAATGACGTTAACTTAAGTATATGATATTTATTATGTTTAGATGGGAATTGCTAGATTTCTAATTTATAATAGAAGGAAAACTAATCAACAGATTATAGTTTGTTAAAAATATTTTGTTTTAATGAAAAGGTTTCAGTAAACATTTTGTTCTACATACATAGCCGGCAATATTTTCTAGAACTTCAATACTGTACTGCAATATTTTCATACATTGGAATATTTCAATATGAACTGAAATATTTTGAATGCATATTGAATAATTCAGCAGTAGTATTTCGAAATATATTATTAATTGCTGTAAAATATTGCAATACGACTAACAATCTTAAATATTGTATAGCAATTATAAACCAATGTTTTCCAAAAGTATCGAGTATCCCATACTGACCCTTGTTGTCGATACCAAGTAGGTATCGAGTAAAAAAATTACTTGAATCGAATGAAAAGTATCGAGTATTTACTCATATTTACTTGTATCGAATCATCACTAGTCACCACTCGTTATATAGTCGTCGGAAGATTCGTTGCCCGTAAACTTTTCCACTAAATAGTTTTCGCACCCAAACGTCACTAGACTCATTAATATACCTGTCTTCTTTTGGCTTTCTGTCAAAAGATGTGGCCGCTGCGACAAAATACATAACAAATTTAAAATACTTACTGAAACTAGTCATCTTTGCATTTTATAAAAAGTAATAATTATCTTATCATTTACGCAAAAAACAAAATCGCAAAAAAAGGCGGCAACATTTGACGTATAAAAAAGGTAATGGTCACTGAATGACCTTATGGTACATACACGTAAGTTTTGTCACTTACTTTATAAAACAAAAAGCTTCTTTTTATACTTTTTCGGAGGGTTTCCCCTCGATGCGGGAATTTACAAAAGGAAACCTCAAAATTATGTTTATTTTAGGAAATATAGGCAAATTAAGCAAAAAATAGTCACGAAATGACCTTAATGTAACAGAAGGGTTAAAGCAATTTTAGTATATAAGAATATGGGAATTTAACCTCTGACCGTCCAATTTTTGTTTTCGATGAAACAATCATCACAAACCAATTTTGGGTTGAGGAATACGAAATTAAAATTATATTGTCAAAAAAGTGAATAGGTAACCCTCCATGTGTTAACCCTTAAATACCCACTGGTCACTGCAGTGACCAACCACTTCCGCGGCTGCGTGTGCCGCTATTTTACGTTCGCCATTTAAAATAAACATCTGATCTTACTGACTAAAGTTTTCTTTATCGATACGTATAAATAAGAATAGAAAAATGACAGCTGTCGTACAGTTACAGTTATTTTTAGCTCGAAAAGCATGTTTTGCAAAAATTTTAAACAACTAACTGAAAAAAAGGTGTTATTATTTTCGAATTTTGTGTAATAAATATATTGCCGTGTGGACAAATTTGTGGCAGACGGTATGGGATAACACCAAATAACTGTTTTTAAAAATTATTGCGAATGTATCTTAATTTATTCTCCAGATAATCGCCAAAGGTTACTACAGAGGTCAACCATGTAAATTAAAATAACTGCACCTTTAACTAATTTATTTGAGAACACGTAGAACAAACGTTGTTCGGAATCACAAATACTATCTCTGGGTATGTTTTTAATTGAAATCGGACGTATTGGGCGTTTAAGGGTTAATGCATCCATCCACCCGTTTTTAGACGTTGCACTAGGGGCAGAATTAAAAAAATTGGCTATCGCAGTTTGAACCCCAAAGTATATGGATTTACTGTCTATAGATGCCTCAATATATTTTATACACAGGATATTCTAATAAGGCGAAGGAACTGGCTGTGCGAGCGTTGAAAGTTGTAATATCCTGTCTGTAGTATTAACACTGATTAGAAGGTGTTACACATAAAGTGTAATAACTTGGCAACTATTAAAATTAGACCTTTATTTTTGGTCTAATTTTAAAGAAAAAACTTTACACTATTAATGGATGTGATAAAAAATTAATTTACCATTTTCTTATACCTTAAAAATGTAATGAAAAAATAATAAAATTTTTTTAGCATTTTATTTCTTTTAATGGATGAGAAAAAAAACCTCCGATTTGTTCAGGGTGAACATAATAACCATCATACTTTGTAAACTATCTACTTTAAAATAAGGTATAAGAGTTTAACAGCTTTTTGCTGTAACTTTAATAACAAGAGAAAAGATGACATCACATAGTATTTGTTAAAATCATAAGTAGTTATTTAATCTATTTTAAATGGTAATAAGAGAAAAATTGGTGTACGGAGTCAGTCTAAGGCCTTATTGACTCTGCATGAAAAACTTTTTAATCTGACATTTTTTGAATTTGGGTTTATTTTTACTGAAACCAAGTTTACACATTACCGCTCCATCAACCCTCGTAATGGATAAAAAAAAACTTTTTTTCGAAAAAGGCGAAAAAGACTCATGATGGTTGCCGTCAAAGGGTTAATAAGTTAGAGGAAAATATTCTACGAAAAATTCTACTATAAATTGCTGAACATACAAACAAGTTCTCAGGCAAAACTAACAAGTTACGTTATGGTTTATTATACTTAACCTGTTAAAAATGAGCAAACTTTAGGCCTTCAAAAGAAAAATTAGACGTAAACTTTTAAAACGCTGAGACCCGTATAATTTTTTTTTCCGATTTCTAAGAACCTTGTTATTTTCTTGTGTGTTGAACTGTGTAATTTGACGAAACTTTCTAAAATTATTTTATGTAGTCGACCAAATCATTTTGAAAGCTTTTTCAACTTTGATTTGATTTATATTTATAATAAAAAAATTTATTAATTACATTGTACAACAGCAAAATAGTATCTGAGTTGTGGCCCTTTTTTGCTAGAGTATTTTTGACGGCTGATCACGAGTCTGTAAAAAAAAATTTCGGGTCTCGTCAGGTTGCGGGTTTCTTTGTAAATCTTAGAGTATATATGAAAATTTGATAATACTGGAAAACAGTGAAAATATAACAATATAACCATTAAACTAATTCGAGGTCGCTGAACACGAAAATCATATTAATTTTTTTTTCTATGGTTAAGTTTTCGAGATATGACAAAATAACGGTTTTTCAAGTTATAGTTTCACATACAGGCTAATATCTCTTTACCTATAGTATCGAGCGACACAAGTTATATATCATAGGAATATATTTATATTACGCGTCTTATGCTGCCTTGTTAAAATCGGATTATAAATGACTGAGGCAGAGATGCTGAAAGTTCAATTTTGGTGTGATTTTTGAGAAATTTTCACCCAAGTCGTGGGCTAAGTTTTCTTTCACACAAATTAAAATCTGAAGTTTTATTTTTTTAATCGATAGACCATTTCATTATAAAATTTTAAAGCATAAAACTATAGTAATCGGTTAAAAAATGACAAAGTAATCAAGGATTGAGTAAAAATAAAATCTTCTCGGAAATTCGAAATTTGTCTCAAAATTCATTCTGCTGTAGAAAATGATGAGCCACCACTTTAACTTTTGCAATTTTTCTATGTCGGGTCTTCCGTGATCAAGAACCAGCAGTAGTCTGCCATCATGCCGTCATCCCTGAAACCTTGATTTCATAAATTAATAAATTTATGGGAGTATCGAAAAAACTCGTTTGCAAATCAAAACACTAAAATTAATTTTGCATTTGGAACCTAATTTACAATATTCATGTCCTGATTTTTACAACAAATCCAGTTTTACTTCAATAAAAAAATCAAAGCACAAAAAAATATGTAAATTTTAATGAACCAACAGAAGAACGTTAATGAAATGGACAATAACGAGGCGGATACCTCAATACAATCTCCGATGTGTGAACTATTTAGGAAAATAGACAAGTACACCATCGCGGTGTCAAACGACGCTTGGACTAACCTACATGACTGTATAGTTTCACGGGCCTTGTGGCCAAGGCTAGACAGGAAAAAACCAAACGTCCTCTTAGGGCACAACAAATCTGCAGTGCGTCTGCTCACAGGAGTCATAACTGGACATTGTGCTATTGCACCAATGCTTCAACGGTGGTGTATTCCAATGAGCGGACTGTGCAGAAGTTGTCATAATGAAGAAGAGACAGAATCGATTCTTCACTTTCTATGTCAATGTCCAAGGCTGCAGATGAGCCGACTTCAATGTTTGGGGTCACGCTTTTTCAATAGTCTAACAGAGATAACGAAAGTGGAACTATAGGATCATCTTACCTTCATCCGGAGAACCAAATGGTTCAATAAAGACATTACCTCGACTGCTGATGGAAACCGTGGTTAGAGACGTGCCTCCTCCGCGCAATTAAATGAGGGCAATCACAATGGACAATTAAGTCTCCGAGTGGAAGTGCGGGTATATATATATATTCGCACACGCCATCCAAACCTAACCTAACCTAACAGAAGCACAGGATACAGAAGCATAACTTATAACCCCTACCAGTACTAGACTCGATTTTATTTGCATTTTTTAATATTTTATTATTATATTTATTTACATATCGTTTTTTTCTAAAGTTTTTGTTAATTTAATTTTCCTATTTAGTCCAGTCATTATAAAGATTTATATCATAAAAATTCTGAACTGAGATTTTTCTTCAGTAATTATTTGTGGGGGTATGATAGGTTCAAAAACCACAAAAATCAGTCCTGGGGTTGCAGAACGACCCCCCCACCCCCTCCCAAAAAATCCCCCCCTTTGGTGAAAAAAGTCTCTTTTTTACTAATAACTGGTTAACCGTTGGAGATATCAAAAAATTACTTACCACAAAAAAAAGCTTCAGTGATTTTCTAAAAAAAAGGTCTTAAATAATTTGTTTGTATATGTCATAGTTTTAGAGATATTCAGTATTTAAGAAATTGTAAATTTAGTACTTTGGATGAAGTGTGGATGCGCGCGCATCTTTGTTTATTTGAATTTTTGAGTGCGGAGCCTATAGGAAAAATTGAATTACTCGAAAACCAAACAAGCTAGGAAGAAAAATCAAAAAGGGGTTTGAAGAGGATATAAACTTCAGCATCCTCTGCCATTTTCATTGACAAAAATAACAATATAGTATAGTTGCCTGTTGGTTTTTACTACTTTTACTATTTGCAGGCCTAATAAAAATTACTGGTTTCACTATATGTTATGTTTTAGTTTCAAATTTATTTATTTATTTATTCATCTACTTGGCTTAGCCCTTACAGACAATGCACTTAAAACTAGAGTAAAATTACAAAGAATCAATATGTATACATAAATTTAATTTAAAAGATATTCTATTGAGTGTAAAATCTATGTGGATAGCCAAAGAATTATACAAAGACACACATCTTGAAAGACACATGGCTACCTTAGTCAGATCTATGAAAAGTTGTAAAAAATAAATGCCGCTTTAGACTTGTTTTCTTTTTTAAAGTATCCTGGATTCTAGTCCAAAAAATCTGTTCACATTTTCACAGTTTAAGGCAATTGCTGAAGACTTTCGGCATTGTTGTTTGCAAATGTCATAATTTCAAATGATCGTAAAGTTCCAATGAAGGAGCAAGTTTTTCTATTGCACTATCAAAGATACTACCTTGATATCGACGTCTATGAAACTGAACAACTTAGTAAAAGGGCAGGACACTAACACTCTTGATACATATAAATTTTGGAAAAGATACCATTAAAGAAATTAAAGAAATCATTATACGATTAGGCTGAAGTTTTTACAGTTCCGATCACCGAAAATATTTTTTTCTCTTCATATTATTGTGTAGGGAAGAAAAGCAGACATGCTTCAGTTTATTATTTTTAACAAAAGTTTATCTTTTAAGAGTAGCTTTGGCTAAATACAATAGCTTTGAATTTTTTGACAAGCTAAATAGTAACCGCAACCAACTGAACACAGGCTTCGCATGCATTTTCAAAGGATAAAGCAAGTTGAATAAAAATATTACAAGTTAATCAACTTTACGCTTTAATAACTTCACAGCTATTCCAAAGTTCACTTTTATTTCTCTAAAAAACTGCATTTTGAATTTTTAAAATGTCTAAAGTTTTAAGATTTTCAGCTGCTTACATCAATACAAAAATGAAACCAAATTTTCAGTTTGAAACTTCTTCAGCATCTGCAAATTGCATTGCAATTGTGATGCACTGAATCTCAATACTGTACGTGTACATAACTACACTATTTATCTATTTTATGTAGATCGGCTCAAAAATGTGTCATAGTTAACTCATTCAAATCACATACATACATAGCAATAGATAGTGTCTGTACTACCTACGACTATATGAACAGGACTTCGAGATACTTAAATATTACGAGCACACACTTGTATACAATTTTCAAAACTCAAAAATTTTAAGTAATATGCACATATTTAGTGTTGCTTTTTTTTTTTTGTTAGTTTGTTTTGAATATGTCCGTACCCTTGTGTAAATTTCTATTCTTGGAATAATTTTTCGTAACATACTCAATTCTACTTCATTTAACTAATTCCAATGATATTTCTTGGTCTGCAAATACACAGTGAAAAGAGATGATGAGGATGACGAGAATAATGATGAAGATTGTTATACAAAAAAGAGTAAAAGAAAAAGCCTCTTAAGCCAAACATAGAAGATCTACATATGCACACATTCAAAATATAAAAAGGATAATCTGCATTTGGTATAAGTGCCTTTCAATGTTTCCACAGACTAAGCAGAAGCATACATACATATACATACTCGTATATTTTTGTGTGTGTGTGTGTCTACTTAGCATACATACGAGAACATAGCCATGTGTGCTTGATACTACTGCCATTCCAACTACTAACTATTACTACCAACAACTACATATGTACTTCAAATTTACTAATTCCCTACTGCTTCAATCTGTTGTTTGCAGTTCATTTAAATTTTAAAATTTGTAATTTTTGTTTTGGAGAATGTCTGACCGTTCCTACTATAAAATGTTGTGAAACTAAGATTTCTTTAAATGTATTTGTAAGAGATTTGTCTCCATGTCCTTTTTTCATTATTGACTAAACCAAATACAAAAAAAAAATGTCAGGAACTTCTATTTTTGAACATTGAACACTTACATATTTTTATCGTAAATACCTAACCACTTGAATTGTAACTAAATACGTATTTGTTTTTAAAGTAAGCTAGTAAAATAAAACAATAATAAAATATTCAAGTATGTACCTGTACTGCTTGGTATAGAATGAAAAGTGACATTGTTGAAATTAATTTAATTTGCATGATTTCATTTGTGTCAATCTTCGAGAGACAAGAAAATATTTCTCAAAAGAGTTTTGTATAAATTCAAATTTTGAATTGATTTTTACCAGCATTCAAAATATGTACCTACTGTGGTGTGTACAGTTGCACAGTAGGAAATATTTCCGATGATGGCAATTTTTCAATTATCTTTAATTTAAGAAAAGACTCATAATAATATCTCAAGAATTTTTTGAGTTATGCTGCACGGCAGTTTCAAAAATATGGTTTTGAGAAAAACGCGTTTGAAAATTCAGGCATGCATGATTGCTGTACCACCGCTCCAAGTTCTACATCTATAACTTTAAATCGACTATGAATTAAAAAGAATCCGTTTGCACACATATACTAGAGATGATTTAAATGATATAGAAGCGATTTAAATGAAAAACAAAATTTTTTGATTTTTTTGACCCTCAACATATTAAGGGGGTAGTACCATCTACAGGTCCTAAAAAATCGATATTTTCCGTTTTTTTTTTTTTTTTTGGTAAAACTTATTCAGTTTATTGAGCAACTAATTAGCACATCTGAAATACTTTATTTTATTTTTTTTCTGGTATCCGTGACGCCAAAAAGCTTTTCAATGCTTGTCACGATTGTCGTTCGTATGATCTGAAACAAAATACGAAATTTTTAACTGAGCGAGATCCATTGCACAGCGTGTTGTGTTTAAAATATCTGAGTGAAATTTCAGATCGATCGTCCGAATAGTTTATTTTTTATCGTGCCCTCCAATTGAAAAAAGTACAAACCGGAAAAAAACGTTTAAAGCTTGAACTACAACTTATTATATAAAATTTACATTTTTGTACTTACTTACATACATAATCCCTTCGGATACCTCGAATTCTTTTTCGACAGCTGCCTTTTCACTCCTTTCATTTCGAAATTTCAAAACGGTAAGTGCCAACTGGTTTAAATCTAAATTGTCCCAGGAGGCCACGTCACACAGTGGGAATTGAAAAGTTGCCCAAATCAATTTTTTAACGAAATTACGTTTTTAGCATTGAAAACCACGCTCATCTCCAATACAATTTACAAAGAATTGAATCAAGAAAACTACGAGAGAAAATTCAATTAAATAAAATTCGTCCAACTTATTTTAGGTCCTTTTAAATTTAGACTTATTTGAAAGCGATATTTTATTAGGTATATAGGGAGTTTTTCCACCACCAGATAGCTCGTTAGAAACGATTAAATTTACAAAAAGAGTAAAAAATGGAGATAATGATGGTAAAATAAGAGGCAGATGATTTTCTTAAAAAATTTCCGTAATACAATATTATCAATAGCATAGCAGAATTTAGCCTTGACAAGACCCTCTGTTTCACTTCTCCATCATTACTTATTTTTTTACTCTTCGTAAATTCAACCTGTCGCTGTAGGTCAAAATTTATAATAATTCGGCATTACTTTTTTTTTTTATTAATTTCTAGACTTTTCAAACTCAGTCATTGGACAAAAGTTTCAAATAAAAAGTTCTTAGCCTTACCTACGTAAAAAAAAACTCTGGAAGCAGCATTCCTCAGCAGAACTTCCTTCCACTTTAAAATCCGAAGTAAAAACTTATGTCAAAAATATATATAAAAAAAAAAATTAAAATAAATTTGAATTGAAATTGTGCTACATGGCCAAAAACGCAATTTTCAGGGGTTTCAACCCCATTTTTCTAAAACGTGACGTAATGGGAAGTTTTTGACCTCAGATTCGTGTTCAGCATGAAAAATTCATTCGCAAACACTAGGAACAATATTGTTTACCAAACCCATGCAGGACAGTGTTATTGAATAAGCTTCAAAGTTCTTAATCTTAAAATATATTTAATCCTTTAACCCATTATTGCTCAGAGCACCCGACTCGGAAGATTTCAATGCTGTGACTGCACGAATTTAGGGAATATATCCCAGCCTCATCCGGGCTCCCCATCATTGATAATGGCCCAAATTCCCACTGATAATCATTTGAAATAAATTAGTCTCTGACTATTTTTGGCATTTTTGATCATTTTTTTGAAGTTGGGTTCATTATCAGTAATGGCAAGTCAATGAGTTATCGAAATTATGTCTTTCACGATAAAAAATGTATTGGATTCCACATTGAATAATATTTATTTGAAAAAATTTAAATTGATTATTCTGTGAATTTTTTTTGTCATTTTCGGCCATTTTTTTTAAGTTAAGATTTAAAAAATTCGGAAACAAAAATTTTTCCTAAAGCTTTAAGACATTTATCCACTTTTCTCCCTAGTCTGATAGGGTCCATCAAATGCATCATCGTATTTAATTTATTGTATTTAAACACCAGTTTTATAAAAATTTTATTTGAATATTTTCGTCGAATGAAAACCCCCCCGAAAAAAAAATTCTGGCTACGACCCTGTTGCACAGTATTATTGAGGAACATTTACAAAAAAAGCATTTGATTCATATTAGAATTATAAACGTTCCGGCTCTTTTTTCTTAATGGAGTTTTCACCGCAAAATCATCTTAACTCTTCGGAGGGCGCGCTCTGAAAAGTTGCACGAGAGGCGCGGCGCTGCAATTTAGCCGCAAGGTGAATTTCATTGTATCGACTGCAATTTTTCTTATAAAATATTTAAAAAATCATTAATGTAAAACAACTGATTGCTTCTTAGTGATATTGAAATATATTTTAAGCAGTTTTTTTGAAATATTTATTTGTCATCGTTTTGGTTTTGAAAAAATTTCATCAAGCTACCCTTGAATTTTTTTGTTACACGAGAGGGCGCGCTGCGGCAAATTAGCCGCAAAAGCGAGATAGCAATTTTCAAACACAAATAGCAGCTAAACGATGTAACGCAGAAACCAACGGCTAACGGTAAATCACTCTGCACTCAAAACTTACAAAGTCACTTAAGTGGCAGCGGTCGGCTACTATGATTTGTGTTTTAAAAACACAAAATAAACAGTTTGCGGCTATTTTGCCGCGGCGCGCCCTCCGAAGAGTTAAAGAAGGAAAAAAGTTTCGTCAGGTAACACTGCTCTGCATAAGTTTTGCGAATAACATAGTCATAACCTCACTCCCTGCTTTAAGGGCGCGTGCGAACAGTTCAGTCTTTAATTTCTGATATTAGCGAAGTTTGTAGCACGTCAGGCTTCAGCACAAATTTACAAAAATGGCCGAAAACGCTGATTTCAGGAATTTCAAACGGAAACGTAACGTGATGGAAAGTTTTTGACCACAGATTCGTGTTCAGCATTAAAAATTCATTTTAAATCACTAGAAGCCATCTTATTCGTATAAGAAAAATTAAAATTTGCAGGGCAGTGTAATTAATAAATCTGGCAGGTGATTTAACGATTTCGAAAAAAAAACTATTTTTTGATAAAATGCCGACAGTTGAAACTTAAAAATGCAATGTTTGCCATATAAATTGGAATTGAATTGCGAACTTTTAATAAATGTAGTCGTTGGATTTTTATTTCGTCCGTTAATTAAAGTTTCTAAAGCAATGAATTTTTGTATAAATTATCGGATCAAATCTAAAATTTTCGGAGACAATCTTAAAATGTAATTCTTTAATTGAAAATGTTTTTTTTCGTATCTAAGTCGTCGTTCTTCATTAAGCATAATCTTCTGATCTTTAGTAGGGTCCATCAGTTTTACAAAAATTAATTATGAATATTTCCTTCCCCTGATAATTCGTATCGTTTTTCTAGAGCTTCTCATTTCCGGCATTAATCGCATTAAATATGGCCACACTAAAATTAAAAATTTCCACTGAAAATTTCTTCTATACCTGATATGGACAATAAAATCCCTGGTTTCTCAGCTGTGTGAGTTAGCGCATTATCGTGATGAACAAATAGTGACGTAGTTTCTCTTTTCTCTGGTTTTCTAACATATTTTACCTAATAGTTACCGTCTGACTATTTTCCAAGGAAATATCAGCAGCAATTTTTGCCGTAATAAATTAAATTGACATCACCACCTTTATTGGCAATTTCAGGAGGGCCAAGGCCGATCTTTTCGTATCCATTCATGTTGTGTGAGTTATATTTATACACGAATTGAAGGAGCCTACAGTTTTATGATGAATTCGAACGGTGAAGTGAAAAGCTTTTCATAGGCATTTTTTTACTCTTGGAGGTTTGCCATTGCTAGCCAAGAGAAGGTGCCGTATTAAAAAATTTTTATTTTCTAATTTTGATTTTTTGAGCGTTCCGAGATATGAACCCGGGTACATCTGCGTAGCAGTCCAACACACTCACCAGGGTCGATCTGTATATTTTGAGCTTCATACCATTAATATTCCGAGTAATATTTTCAAATTTTTAATGAAATATTGGACGCAACATGCACGTGCCCGTTTTTGACTGTCATTTAAATTGCGTGCAACCGAATAGATTTCATCTGGAGAAGATCTTCTAATATATTCGTGACACAGCCATTGCACTCGAACCTTGTTTATCACGTACCATCTCTTGGGTCAATCTTTGATCTTTGTCAATTTTAGCCATCACCAGCGTCACATTTGTAATGTCAATCGGCGTTTATGAGAGTCGTTCTTCATAAAAATATATTCCGATTAAAAATCTTTGAAACCACTGGGAAATAGTCACGAGGAATTGCACTCAGTTGGTAGTTCTAAGCACTAAAGGATGCAGAGACTTCCTAAGGTTTGGTTTTAATGTGTTCGTCCCTTTTAGTTTGGCTAGCGATCATAATGTATGAGATTTCATCGGCTGGAGGGAGTTGGGTTAACCCCGAACGCCCCATCCTTCCCTTGGGTCCACTAGTGGTCCCATAAGCATTTGCGGACATTATTTTGCTTGTTATAAGCAAAAGTTTTACAATACTTGGTTTGTGTCAAATTAAAAATAAAGTTGCTTAGTCTGAATTTACATAGAACCGTTTTACTGAGATTTCTCTGGCCGATGTTTTGTTAGATGCGAGGAAAATGAGAAGAAGTTGAAATAATTCATAATAAAAATTATTTAATTTCTTTTACTTATTACTAACGATGTCATTCGAAGTGTCTTAAAAATATTTTTATTTATAAATTTTGCCAATAGCTTCACAATGCCATATTTTCCTAATGGCTACATTTAACTGCTTATGTGTGTGTGTGTGTGCATAACTACCTGTATATATTTTTGTTCTAGTGTCTTAATATTTCACTTGGCAAAAAATTGGAAAAATGTCACATTTTAGCTGCCAGTAAATATTAACAAGGATAGAAAACACATACATTTATATATACCTATACAAGCAACAATAAGAACCAATCGACTACCTAAACTTACCTGCCTAACTATCTATCCAGCTTACCTATGCATATACAAGTAAGTATGCTCCTAAACGTAGTACGTGTTTGGTGTATGTAGAAGGAATGAATGCTAGACAGGCCAACATGCTTTAGTCTACAGATTAGTCTAATTGATAAAAATGTAGTTTTTTGCGTAATTTGTGTCAGCAGCAAAAAGCAACAGAAGCAACAGCAGCGAGTGCTGACTGACAATGAAAATGGAATGGGCAAAAGCATTCTATGCGCCCGCCTACTTTTGTGTGTGCTCTAAGCCTTATGCCTACTGTCATTCATGTCCTTTTTCTTATTTCTCTTATGCCTTTTTTCTTTTTTGTTTAGTTCTTTTAGCCATCTTTCGGCTAGAACGACATTTGTATACATAACTACAGAATTAAGTTGACTTGAGTCGAGTTGTAGTAGATCGATTGTGAATTGTTACTTTGCTTTTGTTTTAACATAAACAAATGGCGCTTAAGTATAACGTAAGAAGAAAAGGTTGTATACACATTATGCTTACTATGACATTATGTTGCAAATACATACATACATACATACATGTGTATGGATTTGTGTGTATTTATGTTTGAAGGTAGTCTGACAAAATGACTTGACACCGTTCCAATTTAATATGAAAATAAAAACAAAAAAATATTCGCAGATGTGTTTTTTTTTGTTTATGTTCAGTGCTGTCAATGTTTTTGTTGTTTTTCGTTTTGCTGTTGTTGTTGGTTGTTCATTTTGCTGTTGTTGTTGGTTGCTGTTGCTGGCGATGTTTACAAGATATGTTGTTTGAAATTTATTAGTTACCATGTTGTCAATGTTGTGAATGACATTGACTTTGACATTGAAAATGTTACTTAATTTTTGAGTGTATGCAGGGCCGTGAAGAGAAAAATCGGGCCTGGGTGAGGGCTTTTACATTATTTTCAAAATGCATGACTTATTTGAATATAATTTAGAAGCATTTATTTTCTTTCTATGAGAACATTTGTTTTATCCTCAATTGACAGGCTGAGAGTAAAAGCGAGCTAAAATTTATATAAGAGCAAAAGTGAAATAATTTAGAGTGTCAGTGCAAGAATGGCATAAGTAATACGGTTTAGAGTGAAAATGAAACGCCTGAAAAGTAAGAACAAAAATTGTATAACAATTCTTTCACAGCAAAAACAGCATAGTTTTTTATTCCGTTTTCGCTCTGAACATAGTTCGTTTCACTTTTGCTCTGAACATATTTCGTTTTGCTTTTGCTTTTAAGTAAAATTATTCCATTTTTTTCTGAACGTAGAAGTTATACCACTTTTCCTTTCAGCCTCTCAATTTTCAATTATATTTGAAAAAGGAATTCTCAGCGAGATAAATAAAATTCGTTCTTTTCATTCTTTTGCTGAAGCGAAGGAATAATAACATTAAAATTTAATTCGGATTCGAAGCAGAGAGTTACCAGTCCTAAGATGAGCATATGTGAGGAACCAACCAGATCATTGCAAATTTTTTATTCTGGTAAGAACGCCAAGCGCTTTGGCAACAGATACCGGCAAATTACAAAAGGCTCGGAGAGCCACGTAAACATTTGGAAAAATCGCATTTATATATTTATCGTTGATTTAAAAAAAAAAATGCTTAAGATCACCTTGAAACATCGATGAAAGAATACATGTATTTGAGATGAATCTTTTAATTCGGCAATTCGTCAGATATATCTGCTGAATTTTCTCTATGAAATTGGGCACTTTATCTCTGATCTCCTCGTTAGAAATTTCGACAAATAATTAAAAATTTTATTCAAATTCTTCGCAGCGTCGTAATTTCTGCAGTAACTGAATTAAACTTAACCCTTAAATACCCACTGGTCAATGCAGTGACCAACCATTTCAGCAGCTACCTACTGCAGTGATCAACCACTTCTGCAGCTACCTGTGACGCTATTTTACGTTCACGATTTTAAATAAACATTGATCTTACTGTCTAAATTTTTTTTTTCGATACTTACTAATACGAATGGGAAAATGACAACAGTTACAGTTATTTTGAACACGGAATGTTTTGCATAAACTTAAAATAGTGTGTTAATTTTTAAGTTAAAAACCATTTGAGGAGCTCAAAATCAAAACGTAATAAAATTAAAATTGAATTGAAATATCTTTGAGAAGGTTCACTTGTTTAACATTTTCAAAAAATCAAATTTTTCTAAAATATGTGAAAAATGATTTCCCAGAAGGATTTGTATAGATCCATGAATCGCAGTTTTCAAGTTGTTGTACAAGGATTGTGCAAAATGTATTCAATGTATCAAGTGAGCAGTTTTTATACAAACGAAATTTCTTTTCAAAGTCCGCCATTTTCATAATTTTACAAAATTTTGAAAACACCATGAATTATTTTGCCATAATTCTGGTATTTTTCAACGAATAAACTCACTCAAACGCATCATAACACTAAGTAAATTATCCTTATTAACCGTTTGACCAGTAGGATGAAACTCTTTGTGGACAAAAACATCACGGTAATCGATGAAAACGGTCAGCAAGACTTTGATTTTGGAACGGCTTTGGCGTGGAATTTTGGTTTTAGATTCGTCTTTAGCACGATTTTAGTTTGATTGCTGAAGTGTTTCTGGACTGTAAGCATAAAACCATGTTTCATCTCCTGTAATTATGATTTGTAAAGCATCATCGCCTATTAAAAGCATCAACAACAAATTCTTTTTTTTGCTCAACAAATTTTTCCATACTGAAAACCGCAGAAAATACTTTTATTGACTTGGGAAAAATGCTTATAGCGTCGTAAACTAACGGTACAAATGGCGTATAAATTTGTTAGATGGACAACCTAATACGATTATGGAGCGATTTTTGAATTCAAGAATCAAACTTGTCATAGGGTCTTCGAAGACAAAGTCAATACTACCCAGTAAAAAATACTTGGGGTCACTAAAAGACAAATTCACAATATTGGATTTTGGGCCTCTATATCAGGAATATAAAAGCGATACAGAAAATCTCAGTAAAGGGTCAGAATCAGCTGCCCCAAATCCTCATTAAATAGTTTTTCGTTTCCCATTTCGTTTTGTAAGGTGTCAAAATTTCGGGCAGTGTAATGGTATTGAAGCAATGAGCAGGCAGCCGAGCTTGCTAGAAAAAGAGCAGCGACCACTTTCGTGGGACCTGAACCCTTCTGTGGAATAGGGGATAGCGTAATTAGGGAAGTACTCAGGCAGGAGGAGAAGAACAAGAGGCAAGAACTCTTTAATAATCTTTCGGGACTGAGGCAATCCAAAAAGCTTCTAGGTAACTATAACAAGAATAGATACGCATTCTGCATTGGTCTCAACAAAAACAGTCTGCGTATATTAGCTGGTATTCTGACTGGGCTCAGAGAACACCTTTGCAAGATAGGGGTTGAGCAAAGCTCAATTTGTAGGTTTTGTAATGAGGAAGATGAATCATCAGAACATATCTTAGCTCAGTGTGGAGCACTGATCCACAAAAGAATGAAATATCTGGGTATGTACGAAGTGCCCAGTACAGAACTAGCATCCATAGATCAGGGCGCAATACTCAATTTCTTGAGGGAGACTGGACTGGATGAGGCACTCTAGGCAAATCAGACTAGATAGAGAAGAGGGACGTACAATAGATCTTTTAGGTTGCGGTACAAAAACATAAACCTCTCTAATACAATACAATACAATGGTATTGAAACAAATTTGGAATCCAGTACTGAACCAGATTAAAACTTAACGAACGATGTAATGGCGACCGTCAACCTCAAACTGATATTAAAATGATTTGACTAACTAATTAAAGTCAACAAGCAATAACGTTCAATTCATAGTAAGTTCTAATTATAACAAGTTCAAGTTAAAATATCTAAGACTTTTTTCAAATATTGACATTCACTGAAACTACAAACATGGGGAACTACAATACATACATAAATCTGACAGATGTGTGTGAACCTAAATAAATATTAAATTTTAAATTTCAACAACTTTGTATGGTTTTCATTTTTTCTTTGTTTCATTAAATTTCTCCGTCAATCTTTATGGTTCAATTTAATTTCGTATAAATAAATTGCTTTGTAATAATTTATCACGAAATTAAATAGACAAACAAATAGAAAAAAAAAGAATAAACAGAGACTAAAGCCCAATAGGATACAACAATGCGATAAATGCAATAAGGGAAAGGATTGACGGAACAGCAGCAACCTATACCAATAAATGTCAGTGACATAAGCACACATATGCACGTGTATGTATGCGTATGTAAACCCTAATTCCCAGGTGAGCCTCAAGCGTATAAATATTTTAAATTAAAAAAACATAACAATTAAACGAAAACGTTTCATTTCGTCTCTATAAATCCAGAACTGCTAAACCTTTTTCATATTTTTTTTTTTTATGCTGTGCCACTTTTCACTTCAATGGAAAAGTTCATTTAAATGAGACCAAAAATGAGACCCTCATTTCACTTTGTATAGTTTGTACTTATTATACAACAATTGCTTGCTGTTGACAATTAAAGGCTGGTTGACTGACTGGCTGTCTAGCTGACTGGATGAAACGTCTATGTTTGGAATGAATAGCACTGTGTGCCTGTGTATCTATATATCTGCCTAGTTGGCTGCCTCTTTCTTTCTTCCTATGCAATGGTGGTATATGCTGTCATATACCAACCACACAGACAAGCATATACCTGCACATGCAAATGTGTGTGTATCCCAATATTGCAGCCACAACGCACTTTTCTTTCTTGCTTGCATGCTTCTTAATTATGCACAAAGTATACGAGTTGGAATAATGATAAAGATAAAAAAAAAAAAATGCTGTATAACAATTGCATCCCTCGAGGCATACACTTAAAAATTATAGCATACGCAATTGCCTTCATTGCAGCCCCTTTTTCAACAACCGGAGTAGTGTAGTGTCGCATAGCATTTCCACACATACATACTTTCATATATCCTTTATTGATTAATTTATGCAATTTACTCGTTTTATTTTTCTCATTTATTGTTGTCGTTGTTTGGTCGTTCCTTGAGGCATTCCGGTTTGTATATTTAATTTTCTCATAAACATACGAGGACATACTTTATGTGCACCTCATTTATAATACTTACTTTTCGTCTGTTTGTTTTATTTGTATTGCCCTTATTGCCTTCATGTCTGGCCTGCCTACCTTCCCATCATGTAATTTTTATTCCTGTATTGTTATGCAAGCAACCATGCAAATTCTTACCTAAATATTATTTTGATTATGATTTTTGTTATTGATATCCTTTTTATTTCATAAATTTCAACAATAGCTCACCATGATTTACACGATTAGCTTTGAACAAAACAAAAACAAAAAAAAAAAAAAAGAAGTGATAATCTTTCTGGTTGTTTGACGGATTATAAATGTTAACGAATCATGAGATGATGAGATTCTTTGGATTTCACTACGTACATCAGGAATTTTTGTGATTTTTCGCAAAATTAAAAAAACAAATATTTTTCTACTTATTATGTAACGTGAATTTTTGCTTAATAAAATTAAATATTGCTAAAGAATTATCCACCATAGTAATCTGGAGGAATCAGAACTAAAGGTTACGAAATACATAGATTCAGAAATTGAAAATGAACTGAAAGTAAATGTGAAAAGTTACTCAAATAATTTCAAGTTCTTGACGAAGTTATACATGTACACTCAAAAAAAAGTGCAATGTAAAATTGATATTTTTGTAATATTATTTTCAATGTAAAAACAAAAATTTTAGTTTTACGGCACAAAATATCAGACTGATCTGTTTTGTGTTGTATTAACATTAAAACTATCATATTAATAATAATCTGTTTTACATTGTCATATTAAATTATAATGTTAAAATTACATTCAAAATGTTCTCATTACTTAATACGTTTTCATGTAAAATTGATATTATTCTGTGTAAATTTAACATTCAAAATGTAAACAAGCTAGTTTAGCATTGAAAATTAAGACTGGTAATACTTTTTGAATAAGTATAACATAAAAATTTAAACTGACAACACTTTTTAATTGTGAAATAGTTTTGCGTTTCGTCGGGTGAGAGTGAACGTTTCTATTTATTTGCAGTCACAATAATAGTTTAAAAACAGTATGAAAAAAAATTTGTGAAAAAGTGTTCAAATAAAAATAAAAGAATAAAATAAACTAAAACGTGTTTTAAAAATTTTACTTTTTCGGAATTATTTATGTTTTGCAATATCAGTTATACATTGTTGTCATGTCAATTCAACATTATTGTCATATCAATATTACATTAAAATAATTTATTTCTTTTACATTTTTAATGTTAAAATTGCATTGTTTTCGCATCATTTATACATTTTTTAGTAATGTTATAATTACATTTTGTAATGTCAATTTTGATATTTTTTAATGTTGGCTGAATATTGTAAACAAAAAATGTTATTTTTACAGCTGTTTCATGTACTTTTTTTTTTTTTTTGAGTGTATAGCCAGTGAAGAAGTGATTTACTTTTTCATCAGTCGAACTTACTACTCAGAGTCAGTAATTTGGATTTGGTATATTAGATAGCAGTGCTTAGATGTTTGTCACTTGCATATTTCAAATTTCGGCAAATGCCCAAAAAAAAAATTCGCACGTAGTGATATAAGGTTAGGGAGCGATTTGCTCCCACTGTGTGCCATTAGAGTGGCTCTTAAAATTGAAGTTGAGAATTAAATTGAACGCACCCCCTAGAAAGATGACAATGGTCAAAAAAATTATTGCCTCGAAGTTTCACAAAAATCGGATGAGATTTGAACTGTCGCAAAGGGATTGAAGTTCATAAAATGCTTTTTCAGTACAAAATATTTTTTTGTTTATTATACTGTACGGCAGTCGGCTGGGGAATTGAAACCAAGTTTTTCTGAAAGCTTGGGTTGTATATAGAAAAGTGATTTCTCAATTTTCCCAGGTTTGCAATTTTAAGCGATTTTTTTCATTTTGAAATTGCTGCTTTAATCTATCTAGTATCATTTAAATGCAAATATTTTTACCATCAAAAGGTCTTTCTGGGGATTTTCGGGTACGAAGAATCTGAATCTGCAATTTATTTTTACCAACAACGACCGCTGGGGTGCGTTTTGGTGCAAAAACCATGAAAAATTCCATATTTTTACGGTTTTTTCGGCTAAGAAGGTCATAAAATCAGATTTGATGTACGTGATACTCATTTTTTTTCTTTTAATTAAGCCAAATAACTTTCTAAAATGTGTCATTGATGTACAACCACTTCTAGATGTACTGACGACAATTAAAAAGTCCTGTTTTCTCATAAACTACATTTATTCTTATTTTTTATTGTGTACAGAATTCATGTTGTATTCGTATGGTAAACTGATGAAAGCGTTCGCCTATACCTATGGAAAAACGATGCAGAGAAAAAAAAACTAAACTCTATGATTGCCGATATTTGGTGGTGGCTAAAATCCTCTCGTACCCGAAAACCCCCAGAAAGACCTTTTGGTGGTAAATATATTTGCATTTAAATAAAACTACTCCGACGCGAACATAGACTAAAGCAGCAACTTCAAAATGAAAAAAAATCGCTTAAAATCGCAAACCTGGAAAAATTGAGAAATTGATTTTCTATATATAACCCAAGCTTTCAGAAAAACTTGGTTCATCAAATCCCCAGCCGACTGGCGTACAGAATAATGAAAAAAAAAATAATAATATTTTGTACTGAAAACGCATTTTATGAATTTCAATCCCTTTGCGACAGTTCAAATCTTATCCGATTTTTGTAAAACTTCGAGGCAATAATTTTTTTGACCATTGTCATCTTTCTAGGGGATGCGTTGAATTTAATTTTTGATTTCAGTTTTACTCATACAATGAGGAGCCACGCTAGTGTGCCATCTCAATCCAATGCAAATTCTCTTGGTATGTCAAAATGTAAATTGAGTGAATACGCCATCCGATGTGACTATTTCGAAACGATTTCAAAAATTCCAGCATAGACATTTTCCTGTGGAAGACGGCTGTTGTGCAGGACAGCCTGAACACCTGCTTTGACCGACAATAAAAATGTAGCTCTGTTTTGAAGGATAAAATTGACGAAGATTTAAGGTTGACCCCAGACATTGTTGAATAAGAAGACAGAGTTAATATTTTAATCCAATTTTATTCTTAAATTCTAAAAAATGTAGTGTAGAGTGATTTAATATAACTAACCGTACTCGATGAGTGTTAGGGCGAAAAGAAGAAGAAATATCAAAAGAACAGTTTGATTTAGTAAGACACGGTAATTACAAAGAGTGAGTGTGATAGCTTACAAGTGAGTAGGTATGATATCTAGTGTGATAAAAAAAAAGTAAAATACGATAGTGTTATAGATGATGGCTGTCGCCAAATGGCTCCCTAATTTTTTAATTGGTCTGGAAATTTTACTTGACGCCCTGATCTAGTTCCGGCATGCGGTTTGTTTTTTGTAGGCTCACATATTGGTTTCATTTGTTCCACGTCTCTTTGTTCCGCTTGATTGGTTTTGATTACGAAGTCTGGTTTCAGTCGATCGATACTGACCGTATCAATTTTTTCATCGATGTCGATTTTAAACAATTTCTCGCCATTATGTATAAGTTAAAACGGACCTTTGCATGGTGCTTGTAATGGTAATTTGTGTGGATCAATTCGTATAAACCCGTATTTGCAGTTCTTGAGTTTCGGATGAACAAAAAATTTGGGTTAATCGTGATAGTTCGGTTCGCGCGGACGAATATTGTTCATCAGTTGATACAGATTTGTGATAAATTCTAGATCAATCGGTTTCTTAGATGGCTCTTTGAAGAACTGTCCAGGCAAAGTTAGTGGTTTTTTGAGCTCTGCTGGTGATGCACCCAGATCTTCCTTAATTTCTGTGCGAAGTCCCAACAACCCAATTGGAAGCTCGTCGAACCAATTGTTGAATGAAGTTGTCTTTAAATGTCGAATGCCAAGCATATCGTTAAGTTGGTTGAATAACTGACTCTCAAATTGTCTCCCTCCGTCGGTTAATATGCGAATCGGAATTCCAAACCGAGAGATCCAAATATAAATTAGTGCTTTCGTAACCATTACTGCAGTAATGTCAGCTATCGACACTGCTTCGGTCCATCTTGTATTTCAATCGATGACGGTGAAATTCAGGTAATGGTCCGACCAAATCTATATTTATGTGTTCGAATCGATTATATGTGGATTCATATGGTGTTAGTGGTGCTTTTGAATGCCGAAAACTTTAGTTTTCTGGCAAGCGATGCATTGAATTACGAATTGCTTGCACTATTTACGTATATTGGATTATACAAACCGTTGTTGCACCAGTTTTATAGTTTAACTTACACCAGGATGACTGAAATCATGAACTTTTGCTATAATTAAAGAACGAAAATTTATAGGAATGAATGGTCTAATACTATTATCTGACACATCGCAAATTAAATTAGTGTCGCTGTCTGGAATTTTTTTCGAAGCGATTTCATATAATGGAGGAATTGAGATGGTTTCTGATCGCCCATATCAGCATTTTAAATCAATTTGCAAAACTTTTCAGTGCTGCTTTCGGCATAAATCGATATAAGAGCTGATTTTAGTTTTTCGTAGTGGCCGGCTTCGAACGGTATCGAACGTATCCGTCGTGCAATTGAGGTTCGCGCTCACGTAGTAATATTTCGCTTTTTCGTTTGTTATTTTATGTGCTACGAATTGCGATTCGATGACTATGAACCATGGCTCCGGGTCATTTTCGTAAAATGCCTGTATTCTTACCTCTGACACTTGAAACATTTGTCGATGCGTACTAGGATTTTTAACCTTTAACTATGGAGGTGAATTTTTTACTTTTTAACGTTACTAAAAAATTTTAGTAAAAAAAATATTTTTGGATAATTATTTGTTCTTTGAAAACAAGCTAATAACATTTTTAATTAAAATAAATCTAAAATTTTAAAACTTTTTTTTTTAAGTTCAACAAAACTGGTACGTTATTTCACAAGGTGGTGTAAAATTTACCACCAGCTCCACAATTAAAGGTTAAAATGAAACTTATTTAGCGAGGGTAAATCGAAAATTTCGCAACGAATGTTGCGTTGTTGTTGCACTTATACGGAACTAATAAGAAACGAAGTTATACTGTTGTTAATGTTTAGCCAACGAAGCCATATGGGGATCGGCTGCATACTTTCATGCAGAGATTCGACTTCTTGTAGTTGAGTGTGCTTTAATGAAAGAGCTTGATTCCATATAGCTGCTTTCCTTTCATGTATTATATTTATGTGCTACGTCATATTTGTGCCGATAAATGTAGAGAGTATTAATAGAAAAAAGCTTTAGAAAATAGAAAGAGTGCAAAAGCTTCAACAACTCTCAATTGGAAAATCGCGTTTTTGTTGCACTCTAACAAAACCAGTAAGAAACGAAGTTATGCAGTTGCTATTCGGCTACATACAATCAAGCAGAGAGACAAATTCTCGCAGTTTTATCGCATGTGCTTTAGTGAGAGAGTTGATATAGAAGTCTAGGCTTGATTGCATAAATATAACTGAACTTTCCTTTCATGTGTTATATACGTGTACTAAGTCGTGTTTGTGCCGATAAGTGTAGAGAATATCAACAGAGGAAAAGCAACAACAAAATAGAGAGAAGAGGACTGCAAAAACTTCAACAGAATATTTTATAAATGTTTTCTACTAAATAACAAAAAGATTTCACTTCTACTCAGTGTTGCCAGAATTTTTTTTTGGAAAACGTCCAAAACAACTTTGAAAAGCGTCATTTGACCGTTCAAATAGTCATTTTAAGTAACAAAACAAAAACATGATTTAAAGTTATTTTTATTAATTTCAAAATATAATCATTTATTTAATTGTTTGCTGCTATTACAAGTTTCCAATTTATGTACAATGTCTTTTATAATTGAAAAAAAAAAAAATGGAATGCGTACTATGTATATGCCTCTCGAATTCGCTATGTCGGACTAGACTCGCTTTACCTTAAAAGTAAGTTGCATATTTTGCAAAAACCTGCATGCTTTCAGGCACCTACAAATATAAAGATGCAATATTTTAAAATACCTAGTACTTCTTCCTCAACTACTAATTCCGTATCTTCTATCAAGTCTACTTCATCTGCACATTCTATTTCATAAGTCCATTCTGCGCCTTTTTCTTTTTTTAAGGATGTAGTCTGGTGTTCGAGTTTCAAAAAATCTATTATTTTTTTTTAATATATTTCAAAAGTACAATATTTTGAGAGCGTACTGTTTCAGACCAAAATTCAAAATAATAACGAAGTTTTAGCACATAGCCGAGAGTTTTAAAGCGTTTTTCTCAAAACAATCTTTTTTTTGATTCGTCCAAAGGTCTGAAAGAATACGATTGGGCTGAAATTTTAATATGTTAAACTACACGCCAATGGCTCTCGCAGGTAACAGAATTATTTATTTTTAATCATTTCATATTTTTTACCCCATTTTTCAACAAAAAACAAAGTGATTTTTGAAACTTTTTTCAGAAGTACGCCATTTTGTTATTTCTGAATAAAAATGTTTAAATCTATTACCTGCCAGGATGACATGCCCACAGAACAGTACTTTATTTAAATTTTTTGGTTCTGATGATTTCAACTACCGTAATCACCCGAGTCCCATACCTTTTTTTTAAAAATAAATTATTTTCGTAAAATAAACTCCAAAAATTTTTCTTTGTACAATGAAAGAAGCCAGTAATAACATATAAAAAATTTAAATGATTGTTTTTTATTTTGTTATAATAAAAAATTCCCGAAATATCCCTGAAAATTAGGCCGGAACACCAGACTACATTCTTAAATTTTTCTTACTTGAAATAACCCAAAAGAACGTAATAACAAAACACGGCCAGTATTAAAACTTACTCAATTTTATTACAAATTTACGCATTTTTTAGTTTTAGCATTTTTGAATGGTTTTCTCTTTCCTTTTTTTAATATAAAAAATCAAAAATTAAACTAAATCAGTTGTAATTTTTAGTATAGTGTTTTATTCCTTGTCACATATTTGTAGGCATTCTTTTCCAGTTTCCTTTTTTCTGAAATCGTCCAAATGACGTAGCGGTCGTCCATCTGGCAACGCTGCTTCTACTGTGAGTGCTAACTTTTGTTTGTGGCTCGTGTCGCTGCTGCCCTACAGCTCGAAGTTGTTCTTGCACAAATTGTAATTGCGTACGTACTTCGTCCATTACTTCGACGTTGGTAACAATGGTTGAAGAATTCTTTTTGATTTAGGTATTGTTTATAAAGTGACGACTCAACTTTTTACATAAGTCTTTCAAGCCTTATTTTATCGAAAGGCAGCACAAAATCAAGAAGGATAGAAAAACGAAAATACTCTAATTAGAAAGTTTGACTGAATGCCGTTGGCTTCCTGACGCAACTATAGTAGATAGTTCTCACATAACGCAATGAGTATTTAAAAGAAATTTTTTTATTACTTTTGAGATGATATGGAAATAAATTAAGTCCGCATTTTTAAATAAGTAATAAAGGATATGTAGACCTAACGATTATGCGCGTACATGCGATAATAAGAAAATCTTATGAATTTTAATAGGTTTCTCATTTTTATTATAATATTATTTTATGGTATTTCTTATTTGTATAACATACACAAGAAAATTTTATGTATTTGTAAAGTAATAAATATTAAAGAAACAAAATTTTTGGTTGACATTTCATGACACGAATTTAAATATTTTTGCTTTGCTTGTTTATTTGCTCGCTTGTCTCTTTTAAGTGCATTTTAACAAGGCTCTAATTTTTATCACTCACAAATGTGTGTAGATCTTATTTCACATGAGGAATAGACATGTGTGTGTGTGAAATATAATTTTATAACTTTGAAATTCATGCTACATATATTTAGGTTGTTATTGAAACCAGTGATGGATCTAAGTTTTTAGGGAGGCAGGCTGAATTTACTTACAGAAAAGAAGTTGGAACACAACCAATTTAAAGAACAGTAAAGAATTAGTCAATTTTTTTTCATCGCGGATTTCAAATATGTTTTCAAAAGTATTGGAAAATCAGAACTTTTGGTAATATTTATAAATTGTCTGGGTCGAATACAACCAAAAATTCAGACGCAAATTCAGAAAAAAATGAGACTAATAAAGATTCAAATAGAGACTGAAATAGGGACCGTACCAAACCTCAGACTAATATTGAGATGAAAAATCAGACCTTATTTAGACCGAAATTTGGAATCGAAATCAACCCAAAACTGAACCAACTGCAAAACTCAAACAAAATTTAGACAAAAAAAATTCAGACCAAAAATCAGAATGATTTCAAACCAAAACCAGACTGAATCTAAAACAAAAAATCTGTCCAAATTCTGACCAAAATTCAAACCAAATTTAGCTTAAAAATCATATAAAATACAGACAAAAAGCAGACCAAAATTAAAACCAATATTCGGGCCTAACCCAAAAATGAGGCCAACTGCAAATCAAAACTCAGTCCAAATTCTGCTTAAAACTCAAACCAAGTTCAGACCAGAACTAAACATAAAACTCACTCTGAGATTCGTACCAAATTTCACCCAAATCTCAGGTCAAACTTCAGGCAAAATTTAGTCGAAAATCAGAAAAAATTTAGAGCAAAAAAAAAAAAAAGCAGAGTAAAGACACAAAACCAGACCATAATTTCTGCCGAATTCAGAACAAAACTCAAGACTAAAATCTTATCAAATTTTGATAAAAACCAGACCAAAGTTTTAATTAAAATTCAAACTTAAAAATCAAGCTAACTCCAGATCAAAACTCATTCCGAATTCCAATAAAAACTCCGACCAAAAATTAAATGAAACTTTACTCCCAATTTAGAACGAAATTGAAACTAAAGTTCAGATCACAAATTGGAACAACTTTTGATCAAAGCTCAATCCAAATTCAAATAAAAATTTAGGTGAAATTCAGACCATAAATCTAATCAATCTTAGACCAAAAAAGGAGAACCAAGTTCAGACCAAAAATTAAATCAGGCAAAATTTAGACTTGATTTAGACCAAAAAAACACACCAGTATTTTTATCAATATTTTGACATAATTCAGACAAAAAATCAGACTGAAATCTAGATTAAGCTCAGTCCAAAAATCAGAGGAAACTTTGTTCTACAAAAACCAGACTTATGATAAGACAAAATTTAGACCAGAAAGAATATCAAAAACGAGAATATGTATAAACTCATCCAGAGATTACATAGTAATATTCTCAAAGTTTTTCTAAGAAAAGAAAGAAATTTTGAAATATTACAGCTATTCACAGTTTTAGAAGAAGCGGCAGTGCGCTCCTCCTCTCCTGGATCCGTCACTGTCCGAAACTGAATACATATCATGAAAATGATTTTTATTACTTGCAACCAAAAATTCACATGCAACTCAAACGATTACAGAATATACATAAAATTCAAAATCATGTTGAACAAAATAGAAAAAACGAAAATAAACGTTTTGAATATATTTTAAAAACAACCAAAAAAATTTTGACTTTAATAATTAAATAAATAATTAAATATGCTAACTAGATATAAACAAACACAAAAGGAAATGATCTTACAAAAAAAAAAAAAAAAAAACAATGAGAAAAAATTAAAATACAAACACCTTTTTCCAATTCACTCAAAATCAATTCTTCAAAAATATGTGAGACTTAAATTTCACCGTAATTTAAATGAGTTCAAAAATCAAATGAAATTTGGTAAGAGCAAAAGAACAAGCAGCTAACAAAAAAACGAAAAAAAAACAAAAGCTATTAAAAAAGAATCTTGTATTACCAATAAAATAAAACCAAAAATCGAAAAGCAGAAACAAAAAAAAAAAAAAAAAAGGCAAGCAGCGACAAGGTCAGCAGCGTTTGAATTATTCTAAAAGTAAAATGCCGACCACAGCCAGTCCAGGCGGCATACGACCGCATGACAGGCAGAACGGAGAGAGGAACACATACAAATACAATTTCTATTGCCTAGACAAACGCCATATGGCAATCTTCCAAATATTAGCAGCTAGAACCGATATCAGCAACAGCAGCAGTGACAGCGCACAGTAACAGGCAACGGCTGTGGCTGACGTTGTGCATGACCTGCCCGACGACAACATTCAACCAACGATAGCAAAGTCATGGTAAGTCAGGGTAACATTTTAAACAATTTTTCAATTTTTTCAATGCTAGATTTAACTAAGAAACAGTATGGACAGCCAGACAGACAGACAGACAGACAACCAGACCGACAGCCTAAATGACAAATACCTAATGCTGCATGCTGTTTGAATGCATTAAACATATGCTACTCTTTTTACTTTCCAATTATGCGTATCCACTCCTTTATCTTCACATATATATGTGTGTGGCTGTGTGTGTGTGTTTATGTGTACCTTTTTCGGGTTATTGTGCAGCGGCCCCTGCAAAGTCATAACTTCTTTTTATTCTTCTTTGTTTTATATGTAGAAAGAATTAAAATTAGTTTCAGTTTCATTTTTTCTTTATATCAAACTATTTTCATGTCTACTTAATGGTGCAACATGTTCTTTTTCCAAAAAAGAACAAAAAAAAAAACAAAAAAAAAAAGAACAAACCGCGCCTTAAATTAAATACGAAATGAAATTTCTTGTTCTCTGCGTAGAAGAGAGAAAAAAATGTACTATGTAAGTCGTAATAAATTCATGATTTGAGGTAATAGGATGCTTTTTCAAAGCAAACCGTAACCAATGAGTTTAAAAAAAATATGTAAAAGAAAAAGAAAATTCTACATGCTCATCTCTTGCTAGAAATATATAGCTAGAATTTTTCATTTTCACATCACATAAAAAGTAAAACCTTAGTAGAATAAGACGCTGACAGACATAAGCAAGCATGACGTTTGAGAAATACATAAATGTATACGGTAATGAAAATAAATCTTAGTTTTACAAGTTTTGAAAGAATGCAAGAAGCAATGAGGCGCATGAAAAAGGTTTTTCATGTTGTTGTTTTTTTAAATTACCCTCTACCTACACAACCTACTCAAAAATACCAAAAACTAAAAACTTAAAAAAAAAATAAAAATCGTATAAAAAATACATTTTAAATTTGTAACACTTATTAAAATTGGAATATCTCTTTAGGACTTATGCTTGTGTGAAATTTATATGCTGGCATTTCAATATTATTCACTATGTAAAATAGAATACCCTCTAGAAACGCTCAACTGCTGACTGACTTGTGTGCTATCTTAAAAACCCTAAGCGCTATCTATTTTTAATACTTGATTTTTAACACACTTTCAAAGATAGAAAAATGATCTGATATGATATTGATATACATAAATAAATACATAACAGGCATATGCTTATAAACGCATGATCATGATCTTGATCACACTGTTACTGACGATCACTCCACTAACGAGTTGTTACACAAAGTGTCAGTTTCAATATCCTCTCGAAAAACCAAAAAAAAATCCAAAAACATAAAAACTAAAATAAAGCATAAAAAACTATAATTCTAAAGTGGTTTAAGTGTTTTTCTTACATTTCAGCAATCATCCTTTTTCTTCGACTTCTTCTTATGGTTTTTTTTTCCTATGAATTCAAGTACGAATCCTTAATTCTAAGAAAACTATTTTTAATTTTTTCCTTATTGATTTAGCATTAGAGAATTTGATACATTTTCCTTTTTTGGGTTTCATGTGTCAGTTGGTCGATTTTATTTTTTTCTTACAGTTTTAAACGTTTTGTTGTTTTCAGTTTCTCTAACTCTTAGTAGCGCAGCTGATGACGTGTGTTAATTTGATTTGATAGTTACAAAAATCACACACACTCAAAAACGATAAATATGTAATGTATACCTACGCAATACAACATTTTTAATTGATAGGTACTCGTTTTTTTCTTTACTTATGTGGTTTCTTGAGTGATCATCTAATTAAGAATTAAGCAGAAGGTCTGAAAATTTGATTGTGGAAGAATAACTGCATTATTTTAACTAATCAAATAAAATTTAAGCGTGATGAAATTAATGCTAAGAAAAATCAAAACTTCTTATAAAGGGTTTTCCATTAAGGACATAACAATTTCATCTATTAATAAAACACAGAATTTTTTGACATATTGAGCTCAAATTTATTATAGGTGTAGTGCAAGTATTACATTTTATGAATGAAATTCGATTACGGTTATATGACCACCACGAGCCCGTTTACAGCGAACCGATTTAAAGCAATTTAAAGTCGATCATAAAAAGTAGAAATTTTGAGCTAAAAGTCGATTAAACATTCCTACAAGATAATTGGAGGAATGACAATGAGTTACTCTCCGACCCCATTATTTATTTTTCACTTAATAAATATTATATATTATGAAAACAAAATCCAAAATGTCTAACAAAATGTAATAGATCTTAAAATTTTCCTATTTATTACAACCTTGTGTTTGAGGGCTGCTTGAAATGAGTCAGAAATGCTGAATTTCATTTGACACTTTTTATATGGCGAAATTCTGCATTTCAGACGCGCTTCAACGAATCGATTGATGCTTGAAATGCGCTCTCGTATGTCAGCACTATTATAAAGAAAAATATTTTATTTTCTTCATTAACCAGAAGAAGTGACTTTCCGAATATCCCCCTTCTGAGGCAAGCCAGTGATGGGCATTCAGACAGAAAGTGAATGAAACGTGAATGAAAACATAAACAATACACTCTCTTAATGTATAATCCTATTTTATTTAGGTAATATCTGAGCGCATAATGCCCAGACATATAGCCCACTGGTAAACTAAATATCCGATTCCGTGAGAGCGCTTTAGCTCTTCTGAAACCAGAAACTAAAAACCAATTCTCAGACCATTTCTTCTTAGTCTATTCCTCAAAAAATAGATTTTGAAGAGATCCAGCCGAGTCTACAAACTCTAGTCAGCTACAGTGGCGTGCCTAGCATTTACTGATGAGGCAAGTCCAGTGAATTTTTTTTACCAAACCTAAAAAGCTAAAATTAGCAATAAGGATGGAATGTTCTAGATCCCGATTTAAGCACTGTAGAAGGAAAATGGGAGCGCTGTTTGGACTTTACCAACGTTTTAAGACGTGTTAAAATATTAAAATTAAAAATACAAAATGAGCAAATAAATTCAGGAGGTGAACGTAGAAAGAGATATACTATTTTTAAACTAAACGATAATTTGTTTTGATATAAATCTTATTAATAAGTATGCAAATTATCAAATATAAGAAAAATGTCAACGGAGTGAAAAAATGCAAATTGCAAAGTAACTAAATGTATTGATGTATGTAAATAAAAAAAACTATTATTTGAAAAACCTTGTTTTGCTTCATTTTTATTTGAACCTGAACTGGATTTTTTCCTTGATCCTGAACACGAACCCAAATTTAACCGGTTCGAAACTCTGCTAAAATCGAATGGCGCAAAAATATAGGAGTAAAAGAAAATGGAGCAAATACTTTCCAAATGACAAACAAAAACAGAAAGCCAGCTTTTAAGTTCTGTATAAAACCAAACATAGTAGTAGAAAATTGGTATGCTGCTACTTTTTTTGGAACTGCACATCCTAAAAAAGCTATTGAACTTCCTATTAGAATAAGCGAGATAGCATGTTATGAAAATATACATTTTCAAATTTTAAAAGCCAACTTGATGAACTGCGATAGCATGAATGCTTGTGTGTATTCTATATAATCCACATTTAAGTTTTTGTTAGTACATATAAGAGCTATTGAAAAACAGGGTAATACAAATAAAAATTTTTAAAAGAAAATTATTTTTCAGTTAAAACAAAAGTAGTAATTTTGTAAGTACAAATTGTACAAATTTTCAATTCGTCAATTCTTAGGCAAGCCCGACTTTTGGGCTTATATGTACGTACCGCCACTGGTCAGCTCGTTCATCGGCAGCCTCATTACTACCAATGTTACCCTGGCCGGGTAGATAGATAAGTGCTGGAGGCTCTCAAAGAACTCTTTCAGAGTTCTATGGCAGTCCTCTGGCTATTCGAAAAAATTAAAGTAACTGCGTCTTTTAAAAGTATGCGGTAGTTTATATTTGCACAAGTCTCAATTGCACATATTTCGGCTACAAAAACACTGGGCTATACACTTATTGGAATTTAGATTCTAGTAGTGGGTCTAACGACACCGGCACCGGATTTGCAATCCATCTTCGAGCCGTCTGTATATCAATTAAGGCCAAAGAGGCCGAAGTTAGGTCTTTGATCAGCCACATCAGACCCGTAAGATAATAGAATATTAAATTTCCTACCGATACATAGATCCCTAATCATATAATTCTATACGCAGTTGATTTAAATGTTAGGAATTTCTCAGGAATGCTCAGATTACCAAAATAACTTTGTAGTAAGAAAAGTTTCTTACAGGCCCAAAAAGTGCTAGTGACCTTTGTGTAAACTTTGTTTATAGGGTTTCAATTCATTCGTTAGCAAAGAATAATCCGCGAGTATTTGACTTCATAAGAGTACATCCGTGTCTTGAATGGAAAGAGAAACGAAGTTAAATTTTTTGCGTCTAGTGAAGGGAATGGGAAGAGTTTATTACGATGGGCCCTCTGAGACTCACCAATCGAAAACCAGTTGGAAAACAGTTCGTAATAGAGAAATATACTTCTAATAATCGAGGAAACATACTTCTCAGAAACTATAATTGCTAAATCATCCGAAAAACCAATGGTTTTACATCCAAACTCATTTGGTTTGCTTAAAAAAAATCATCGATTACCAAGGACCATATTAGATATAAGCTTTAATGTAAATGGTGGTTTTGCCAAGTGTCGATTCGATTTCATGCTTTTTTGGTGTCAGGTCCACTTAGGCAATGCTTTGAGAGTCAAGAGCTCTACAAATTAAACCGACCACAGTATTATCGAAGGCATCTTCAATGTCAAGGAAGGCAAAAACCACAATCTCTTTAGATTGAAAAGTTATTCGATTTTAATAACGGAACAATCTAATGCAACTTTGTTCGATTCACCTTTAGTGTATGCAAACTCTGTTCCATAAAGCGGTATCGAGTTGGGAAGTTTGTATCTAATGTGTAATTCAAGAAACCTTTCAATGGTTTCAAGCAAGGCAGATGTAAGGCTTATAGGCCTGTATGATTTAAGAATTCCAGACGCCTGTCGCATTTTTTGGGAATGATTGCGACTACCGCTTCCTCCAAGAACTTGGAATAATTACCCGATTGAAATAAACCTTAAATATTTATGTTATTATAGAATAATGTCCAGTCAATTTTTCAAGGATACGGCAAAAATTCCGTCACCTCCGGTGAATTTGTTAAGTTGAGAAGATGGAAAGAGGTCATAATTGCGTCCCTGAAAAACAGGGCATGCAAATGGTATTGAATTTATTAGAAGAACTCAAAGGCGGAAAGAGAATTTCCGATATTTTTTTTTTTTATATCTTATTTTCTTTCATTTAATTTTCATAACAATCTGTGAGGGTTTTCTTTTCATACATTTTTCTAATCTTCTTATTAAAAATATTTTTTTTTTAATATTGGTTCTTGAAGAATCTAAAGATAATGTATGGTTTATAATTATGGTACGATATTTTATTTAAAACTTCAGAACGAAAACGACCAAAAGTAGAATTGTTTACGTAAAGTCATCACAAGTCCCATTGCTAATGGAAAATTTCATTCATTCATTCTCTACGGCGGATTTCAACAACAACTGGAGCCAGTTCTATGCTATGCTATTAGTGAACGACCTAATCGGTTTCGGCTTCGGTTCTTCGACTATTCGGCCTAAAATTTCACCTTCAACTTCGGCTTCGGAAGTTCAACTTTGGCGGAAGTATTTTGCCGCAGCCGAAGATTATAAGCATTTTATTTTATAATAATTTTTACTATAGATTGACAGTAAAAATTTATACAAATAAATAAACGTGAAGTGGTTATATAAAGTATTTACATTACAATTTCTGTGTTATATTTTCTCCGTTTGCATGGAAAATGGAGTTTTTACTTTTGAAATAACCCACAGATTTACTACCGTACAAACAGTAATCAGTGATTTTTTTTAACGAACTACCTGCTGGAGCTAATAGAATTAGAGACAGCAGAAGCGTGCAAAACTTTTTTACTTTTTAAGGAAGACCTGAAGCGTATTGAAAAGAAGCGTGAATTGTTAGAAAAGCCGACATTTTCCATTACTGGCGCTTCACTTTTTTTTTTTTGCTTTCAAGGAGGTTAAAAAAAAATTGAAAATTTTTTTGGCTATAATCGCTCTAGAATATATGTGTAAAGGGATTCTTTGTTGTTTATTTGCAGGCCCTGATACAGCAGTCATGCATATTTGAACTTTGAAACTAGTTTTTCTCAAAACAGCATTTTTCGAATTGGCTGCCATGATATCTCCAAAACTAATAAACTGATTGCGCTTAAATTTTCATCGTATCTTCAATGCATCTGTAGTTCTACTCCGTCCGAACCAGGATCATTGTGATATCTCTCAATGTTTTTTATTTAAATTGAAATAGTTTAAAAAAATGGCCAAAATCAAATACTTATTTTCTAAACTAGATAGATAAAAATACAAACTTTTAATGACTTAACTAAAACAACATAAGTACAATAAGACTATCCCAAAAATGTAATTTTCAATTTAATTACCGTCTTAATAGTTTTTTGTTGCTACATTTTATCACATCGTTTATGAAATTTCCCCAGCTTTTAAAAAAAATGCATTAGTTATGTGTTATTATAATGTTAGCAACAGTCGAAGTCAAAATTTGTCACAAACAGCAAAATTAATTATTTTGTTTGAATTTGAGGTACAAAAAAAAAAAATAATAATTAAAATACTTCCCTTTATACTTGCCAGATAAAAAAACTAGCTATGAGTAGCTAGGAATTTAAATTTTTTATACAAAATATTTAGTTATTTTAAAAAAATTGAAAAAAAGTTTATTCAACAACAAACACTTTTAGGCATTCAACTTTTCCGTCTTCATAAAACCACACCCATTAAGTTTTATGCTTTTTACATTAAAATTTTTCAATCCCAATTTTTTTGTAAATCAATCAAAAATTTTATGAACTAGAGGGTTCTGGTTCCGGCTACAGCTCTATCGATTAATACGCTGATTCAATCTTTGATTTTAGATAAGCAGAATCATGGCAGCCACAGGTTTCGTTGAACGACGGTCGTTCTACAGATATATAGTCGATGTTACTGTATATTGTATGACATAAACAAATTTTTAAATGATTCTTGAAATAAATGATATTTTTCAGCTCCTTCGACAGTGAACAGTTATTTAGTGTTACTGGTCAGCTTTTTATTTGGAGTACCTACTATTTATATTTTTCTGTATATGCTTTCAAATACATAGGTAAAAAATATTTCATTTACTTTCAGATTTTTATTTTTTTTTATTTTAAAAATCCTTCGGTCTTCGGCTTCTGCTTCGGCCGAAGGTTAGATGAATGACCGAATTTCGGCTTCGGCCAAAAAATCATATTCGGTCGGACATTATATGCTATGACTGATGTTACACGGTCAATGTTTTGCTGTCAATGTTTTTTGTTTTTACTCTCTCTCGTTTTGTTTGATGCCTTGTTACACTATCAGTTTTTTGCTTAATGTTATTTTTTAATACTTTTATCGGCAACTATGTTTTTCCAACTAAAAAGTATTTAATTGGAATGGAATCGGATGGAAAATAATTATAATGACAATATGAGATAATGTTGGTGGAAATAGCAACAAATTATACAAAAAAAGACTGCATTTATATATAAAAAACGCAGAAAAATAATCTTTAAAATTTGCGAACTATTAAACTCCGCCACTTTGTTACTTGGCTATTGAATTACCATGTTTTCATAAAAATTGTTATATATTTTTTTTAACAGCACTCATTTTCCAAACAAATAAAAGCAAAACAACGCAAAGGGTGGCAAAGAAAAAAAAATTATTTAAAAGTTAGTAAAAAGTGTAGTATTTTTCATAAAATATTAGTATTTCCAATAAAATGCAACAGTGTATCTTCAGCAACCCCATTTTATTTGAAGTGATGCAGGTTTTTTCGTCAGTAAATAAATTTTAAGTGAAATGTGTTCATCCTCTCTTTTGCTCAGTGTTCATTTTTCAAAGCAACAACAATTTCACTGTTTGACAGCAAAACATTGATCGTGTAACATCGCCCTATGTCTTTGTGATGAACATTAGAAAACCATCTGGGATACACTGCTCGATGGGTTTTACGAATTGTCCCATATTTCACGAACTGTTCAATAACAGGTGATTGGTGACTTGGGATTATAAGTACGGCAAACAGCAGTCCATGTTATAGAGCTGAAAAAGCGTACGCCAGCTAGTCTATCCCCAGAAAGACCAAAAATTTCAGCAAAAAATGAAGAAGTGTCGATTTGCTTCACAAGTTTTAAAAAAAATGGTTGAAAAACCAGTAAAAAGGGAAACTGTGTCGCTATTGTTTACATCATGATAATTATTTCGCCCCTTACATTTTTTTTTATTCATGACCTACCAACGGTAGTTTGGGGTCAAATTCCCCCCTACCCCTCTTCCCGAAGAAAATCTCATATACATTTTGATGCACTAGTAGTTGAAATTTATGTACTACAAAAAACTCCTAATGATTCATTGCTTTTTAAAAGTTACAGGTAAGCATATTCATAGGCAAACAGTCAAACAGACAAATTAAAGTTTATAATCTTGCATACGGCAAATGTAAGTACAAGAAAGTATCTTTTGTTTTTATTATTTAGAAATATTTCACAATTAAAAATGCTTAGTAAAATGAATGCATTTATAAATGCATATACATACATATATTACATCCAAGATGATATTAATTTATATTTCTCTTATGCACAGTAAGCATATTTTATATTTTAAATCGAAATTTAAGACTTTAAATCATAACAGGATTAGATGTGAAAAACTGATTATAATATGACTTTGTATGCAATAAGCGCATATACAAATTCATACAAATATATACATATGTATATGCATTTAAATGTATATTTATGTGTATATGTAAAATATCTGTCTATCTAGTCTTCCACTGTCAAAAGCAATTATTCAAACAAAAGCACTTGACAATTATGGCATACATACGACAAGTAGTACATAAACATTTGTACATATGTATATATCTGCATATATAAATATATACATACATCTATATTCAACACAGATATAAGATTCACCTATACATGCAAATGTACTACATACATACATACGTATCTAGGTACAACAACAAAAAATTCGTATAATTTAGCACACATTTTGCGCAATTAAATTCAAATGTGGATAGGTACTGACTGAGAGTACAAAAGTACGAGAGTATTTTGTGTAAATGTCAGTTTTGTTATGTGTATTTGAATGCGTGTAAATATATAAATGTGTATGTGTGTATGTATGTATGCAAATTGCAATGAATAAATGTTAAATGGAAATATTTATACATACGTAAATCATATACACACATACAAACACACAGGCAGCACCGAACAAAAAAAATAAAATATTTGCAAAAGACAGCTATTAAGTACATACATATTAAAGCGGAAACGGAAATGATGCATGTATGTAAGAACCACCTATGTGTTTGTAAGTAAATTAAAGGTGACCCAAAAATTTTAGATTCTTTGAAGAGGCATTCCATTTTTTTTAAGATGTGGAACAAACAAAAATAAAAAAATCGTTCTAACGGCATTCCTCAACAGCCGGATCATTGTTTCGTCTCATTTATAAAATAAAATTCTGCAGAAAAATAATAAATACTTTACCTGATTTTACATTCTAACATGAAACAATTTGAATTCTAACAAATTTGTATATTTAGTCAACCAAAGAATATATATTATTTCTTCCAACAATTAATCCAGTATAAAAAGATCATAAATTTTTTTTTTTCAAGCCTTAAAAAGTTGGACCTAGGTAATTTTGAGCCCAACTACTTTTTGATAGGACATATTTTCCTCAAAGACTAATTGTTGGTTATTTCAAATGCCTATATAAAGGCATTACAGAAAAACAAAAATTTTAGTCTGTCAAAGATCAATTTCTGGGAAAAAGTTGGACTTAGGTGGTTTTGATCTTCAATGACTTCACTAATTTTTGAAGGGGATTTTTTTTCTCCTAAGAATATTTATTATTTTTCCAACAATTAATCCAGTACAAGGGATTAAAAGAAATTTTGTTTGTTTTCAAGGGTTAATTTCTTTTAAAAAAAGTTGGGCCTAGGTAATTTTGATCCTCTGTAACCCCAGCTTCATTTCGATGGGGAACATTTCTTATTAAAATCTAATGATAGGTTTCGAGTTCGTTTATCCGATATAGTCATATATCGAATAGAGGCTTCATTTCACACCCGAAAGGGTGAGTAAAAGGGATTGGGGAGTGTTGCTATCTATGTAAATTTTTTCCTTCCTTCCATGATAAACAACTTTCTGTTAGCTATAAAATATGTACAAATTTTATATTGGTACCGCGCATACCAAAATTATGACTTTTGGCCCCCATACCGGGGATCCCAGATGTGATAGAGAAAATCTGAATATAGGGTCGGATTCAGCAACCCCGAATTACTCTTACCGAATTACCAAAATATTGATTACGATTTAATAGGAAATAGTGCGTAGCCCTCCAATCTGATCCGATCCGCTCTAAACTCACTTTCCCTCCACATTCACTTTACCCAGCCCTAACCTCCGCCCCCACCAAACAATACACTCAACCTCCACGCTTACACACATACATCTGCAATAACAACAACAACAACAACAACAGCAACAACAACAGCAACAACAACTGCAATCTAACACGCTGACCGCATACTAAGCACACGACAAAAACAACAGCTACAACAACTGCAATCTAACACACTGACCGCATACAAGCACACGACAAATACAACAAACATTCACGCTAACCTAAGGCAAGGAGAAGGAGCAGTTTTCACGGTTACCACACTCAAATCGTAAAATAAGAGCATGAGAACTGCCCCTGCTGGAGTAAGGCAAGGAGAAGGAGCAGTTCACATGGTTCTCACGCTCAAATCGTATTAGATAAGAGCTTGGGAACCGTGAGAACTGCTCCTGCTCCTGCCCCAGAACCCCCATATTTATACTACTATAAATAAGAGAAATTTTCCCCGAAAAGATTTTCAGACCTCCTCCCTCATTCTCTTTCCCTGACTCCATTCCCAAAAAACAAATGCTTTCTGAATCCACCACTATTTGTGGAGATGCAGCCTATTGAGTTGTGGTAATACATTATTCGCTGGCTTCATCACGATCATGACAAGATTTTAGAGGAATAAGAGTTACTCCCATTACTTTTTTTTTTGCACCCACTGAAACGTTCTTTTCGAAACTATCGTTTATTTGTTTCGTAACCTTGCATCATTTTTTTACGTAAAAAAATTAACTTGTTAACAATTCAAATCGCCCAAAGATTCATCTTTTGTATTATAGATAATAGTGCGGCAAAGTTGCCACTCACCAATACGAACTCAGGGGAATGAGGTGGGGTAGTTTTTTATTTTCTTTAAGTGCACGTACGAAAAATGAGCTCGATCGGACATCATTCACACTTCCTACGATTTTTCGTATATCTGTTCAATTTCTGTTGAAATTCGTAAACTTTGAATGCGTTGCGTTTTGGTATATTCCGATTTCAACAATTTTCGCTTGAGTTCGTATTGACGAGTGGCAACTCGTTTTTCGTCATTTCTCGCTTTGGTCTAATATGTGTGTATGTATTTGGTATTTAAAGTTAAAAAGCCTTAATAATTGTGAGCAATTTTTAGATAAATAAATGTGAAACCTTAAATTAGCTATAACTCTATAACTAAGCAAATAAATGCCCATTATTGCTCACCAACTATATCGAAAACTTGAGCAGGAAACGTCAGTTTGGATTATAAGAAAATTCTTTAATTGAGAGCAGGATTCAAAATAAGGCTTGACTAATCAAATTTGTACAGTTGATGCTTTAAAAATTCACCAAAAACCCATGTATCAACTAATTCTGAAAGTAAGCTCTGCTTATTATACTTGTCGACAAAAATAAAATTTTGGCTGGTACAAACCGTAAGGTAAATTTTTAATAGTTTTCCTGGAACTGAATCTCACCTTGAAAGTTTACCATTACCTCAGGTTTTTGTTAGTAAATTAAAAAAATCTCGTATTTGATTACTTTTCCTCAAATGTAGCGAGTAATCCAGACGTTTTATATTGTATTCAAGTAATTGAACTTTGGTCGGTCACTCCAATTCCTCGGGGTAAGGGCACATTACTTCTACATCTCATAAGGTAGACACACAAAAATGTAATTTTTTTGAGAGTAGAAATTGCATTATTCCAGAATTTTCCAAAAATTTGATTTAAGGTGAAAGTGCTCATTATTGCCCATATTACGAAAACTTGCTACTAAGATCATCTTTTCATGAAAAGTAAAACTTAAAGTAAATTTAAATTAGTAAAAGCTAATGCTGAAAATGTAGACGCCAGAATGCTTGGATTTCTCATCTATTGAAGTGATAACTGTTTACTACAGTAGTTTCAATGAAAAGAAAAGAAAACTAAGCTTACACTTAGGAGACAATAAAAATAAAAAATTTACAAAAATCTTCATTTCGATTCCATTACAGGGAATTATATTTTGTAATTAAAAATATATCAATTTCTTATAGGAATTGAAAATGTAATTGAAAAGAAAGGAATTTATTAGCAAAAAAAAAAAAAAATTTCGGAAAACATTGTAAAATGCTTCTAATAAGCCGTTACGAGAGAAGTGACCCAAATTGTATACGTAATGGCTTATTAGCCCAGTCGGTAGAGTAAAAAATGCACAAAAAGTTCATAAAAATTCTTAACTGCGATTTTTTTTTTTCAGTAATTGTTAGTGGGGGTATGATAGATGGAAAAACCACAAAAATCAGTTCTGGGGTTGCAGAACGACTCGCAAGGTTGTCAATGAAAATCATTGACAACGGATGATTTTTTGTATACGAAAATAACAATATAGTATAGTTGACTGTTGGTTTTTACTACTTTTACTATTTGCAGGCCTAAAAACTCCTCACCCAATTGGACAGGAGGTGTGTCTTTCGAGACTCGCTGATTCAATTACTTTCTAAGGTTATATTGCCTTATAAAATTTCTTATTAAATTTTTATAAAATTTTAACCTGTTGCCTTATATTTACTATTACTTTCAATGCTTAATATTCCACTACATATACAAACATATGTACGCATGTATTTATGAAACTGTGTCTATGTGGTGTGCGTTGCTGCATTTCGATGTTCTAAGCAAAATTTTTTTTTTCCCGCTACAGTTTTAAGTGTTTTTTTTTTTTGGTTTTTTTCTTTCATATTTGCAACAAGAAAAGTAATAAAATTTACCTACACAACGCACACACGCACACAAAAATTTAGAGAAGCACTTACAACTACACACAAATTTTTGGTACATTCAAAATTTATGCTTTGCTTTACGTTTTTTTTTTTGTTAGTAGTTGCTTTACAAGGGAAAAAGCAACAAAAATAATATAGTACTTACAAATGTAAAGTGAAAATATGCACATGTAACTGTCATAAATACATATATATGTGAACATTAGCGGATCCTAGGGGGACAATTTCATGCATTATGTTTGTTGGGCATGATTAAAAACCAAAAAAAAAAAAAAATGATGGGGACAAACAAATGAAAACCCCTCCTTGTGAGATCTCTGGATCCTCTAGTGTATGTATGTATAAATATATGTGTGTATGTATTTATAAAAATATATCTGCATATGTATTCTGACAGGACATATTTACACATGTATGCATGTGTAATTGTTTTCTTTTTTTAATAAAATTAAATTTATGGCATTTTTTTTATTTGTAATTCTTGCATATGTATTTGTAGATTTATATTTATATGTAAAATATGCATTTTTATGGTTTTGTAACAAAAATTTATGTATATATGTACATGTATGTATGTATGTATATACATACATACATAGATACATATAAACTATGGGCGAGAGAAGATGGCAACAGACTAAAGTTTTATGTATTTATTTTCTTTAAAACTGTAGCATTATTTATTAAAAGTTTTAGTCAGTACTGGAAATATATATTATAATTACAAAATTTTAAGCATCAAATATTTATGCTATTATAATTAAGCATTGTAAAAATTTTTTAATTTTTTGTTTCCACTTTGGTGCCCACTTATTGAATTAAAATCCCGAATAGCCTATATCCAAACAGAGAAACCATTACCACAATACCCAAAGAGTTTTTTTAAATCCGGCTAGTAGTTTCAAAGATTACCTCAGACATACATTCAAACTTTGAAATTATCAAATATTTTTAGGCATGTCAAGAAAAATACCTGCACCTAATTGTATTGTAATATCACTAACGCTTATAAAGCTTAATTTTATTTAGTTCATATGTCAGGTTTTGGTCTAGCGGAGTTTATTCTAAAAAAACATACAGGCAGACAATTTAATAAGGTATCATGATTACTCTCTTCCTAAAAGCTTCAGGCTTCGGACAAAAATTTTACAGTTCTGTACAACAGCGCCGAGTACTTGAACGAAAAATTTGAAAAAAAAAACCTTTTTCTCATACTGAAACCATGATGCAAAAAAAAGTAGATTTTTTGAGTCTCCAAAATGTATTTAAAAAAAATTATTAGTTAAGACAAATACTGCACATGAAAAAATTATCGTTCAAGTACTCCGTATTGTAACTAGGAAAAAAATTTAAAAAAAAGAAGATGAATTGGTCAAGTAGTTTTTGAGATATCGCGGTCACCACAAAGGCATTTTCCAAAAACCATCGTTGGGAGAAAATTACGTTTAAAGTTTTGAGTGCACTTTATTCATGAACAGTAGCGCGCTACAATTGGAGTTGCTACTTACGATCTACTGCTCGGATTGACTTGAAATTTTGAACATAAACTCTTGAAAGCAGAAGCCAGAAATTTTTTTCGGGGGGGTTTTCATTCGAAGAAAATATTCATAAATAGTTTTTATCAAACTGATTTTTAAATACAATAAATTAAATCAATGATACATTTGATGGACCCTATAAAATTCAAATTTTATGAAAAATTTTCCGATTTTTTTTAATTTTAACCTAAAAAAAATGGCCAAAAGTGACAAAAAATTCCCAGAATAAACAAATTAAATTTTTTCAAATGAATATTATTCAATATGCATTCTAATGCATTTTTTTTATCGTGAGGGACATAATTTCATTAACTCATTGACTTCCCACTACTGATGTTGTACCCAACCTCAAAAAAATTACCAAAAATAGTAGAGGCTCATTTTTTTCAAATGATCATCATTGAGAATTTGAGCCATTATCAATGATAAGGAACCCGGATGAGGTTGGCTTATATATTTCCTAAATTCGTGAAGTCACAGCATTGAAAGAGATTTTTCTAGTCGTGAAATAAATAAGATGGAGTAAAATAAATAATATGGAGGTTTTGCGAAAGAATTTTTCACGTTGAACACGAATCTGAGTTCTAAAACTTCCCATCACGTTTTAGGAAAATAATGAAGTTCAAGCAAGTCTAATTTTACAAGGATCCGATAATTTTTTCTGTTTTTATTAATTTTTAAACTTTTCAGGACTTTTTCAAACTGATTCAGGACGAAACCTGAAATCAAAAACAGTTACTGATCCAGAAAAACTATGAATGCAGGAGTGCTCAGTGTCACCGTCTCTTTTTTTTGAATCCGTAGCCAAACCTCATGTCGAAGAAAACAAATCGGGTTTGATCGCATAGTGTAACTAAGATTTCAAATTTATTTTTTATATTTGACTTTTGAGAAAAAAAACCGATGGAAGTAAAAAATATCGTTAAATAGATTTTATTTTGACTTTTTTCCATCCATTGGCAATTAATCTCAAAAATTAGAATAAAGTTTCCACATTTCGGGGTTTGGGGTTTCTGAGCCCCCTCCCCTCTAAATACGGCCTTGCTTGAAAGTATGTTTGTTCGAAATAAGTCATAAAATTTTTTTCGATTTTCGAGGAAACGACGTTAATTTGCTGTGCAAATTATATTGTGACAGATGACAAATCATGGATCTATGCGTATGAGCCAGAAAGTAAACAGCAGTCGACGTTATGAGTGTTTCAAAATAAGCAAAATCCAACAAAAGTTGTTTGCGCTCGAAGCTCTGTAAAGCAAATGGTCGCTTGTTTCTTTGAAAATATTTTTATATATAATATTTTCTTTTTGTTCTCAGACATCAAAAAATAACTGCGACTTGCGACGCCTGAAGAAGCGGTTGATGCGTTCAAAAACCATGTTTTGGAAGTGCCTCAAGTGGAATGGAAAAACTATTTTGACAATTGGTTTAAACGGTTGCAAAAGTGTAAGAGAATATTTTGAAAAACAATGAGCTATAGCCGAAACTTAACTGAGTTTTACTAGATTTGGTCAAAAAACACAACATTAACAGATACAGAAAAATCAATTCTCTTGAAAACAAATGCATTCAGAAAAGTATAAAGCCAAAACACTTTAATAATATTTTAAAAGAATTCGATGTAATGTGATGAGCGAAAACCTTAAAGCAGCGTCGATTGCTTTAGTTAATTAATCTGCTTAAATATTTAACTGAGACTGGTAGAACAACATTATTCGCATATTTGCACCGCATCCTAGCACACTACCGCAATTAGAAGCGGTTCACTTATAACTCAGCACGTTCCAAAGGAGTGCCGAGACCAATACACCCAGGGGTGCAGTTTTTTGAATTCAAAAGTATCCTAGTCCGGAGTTCATTATCCTGTATTTTAACATGTGGTCAAATTAGTCCGTGTGCGAGTTATATGTACAACATGTAGGTCCCATCAACCATTTCAGGACTACCATAGGAGTCAGCCAGAGGAAACCAGAGGAGATAGCAAAAAATCGAACCTCGATTCGTATTCTCTGACCCATATTTATTGTTAGTTTTTCATCAAAAATAGAAGACCTGTACATTCATGGGTCACCGGCGACCCATGTGGCCCTAAATTTTTTACGAGCTCTTTTAGTACATTTTTATTAAATATTTTTTTTTTTTTTAAAGATTTTACAATTCTTCACTTAATCCTTTCTTGGCTATAGGGAAACTATAAGCGATAGATCGATGTATAAAGTTTTTAGAAAGTTTCTATTGATGGCTTTAGGTCCACCGGTGACCCATAGCAAAACTTAATTTCCAAAAAAAAAAGTAAATAAATGTTTGAAAAAATCGGAGATCATGTTCGAGTAAATAGTAAATTGGAAATTTAGTGGCACAGCAAGACGTTGGTACTAATTTTTGCACAGTATGTGGAAACTATTAAAAAAATTGGAGTGACGCTATTCATGCAAAAGAGATGAATAATGTTCGGACAGGGCAGGACAAGTAGTTTGGAATATATTTTGGCCAGAGCCTGGCTCCTACACAGCCATTTTTTTCTGAACAAAATCCAAACTAACACGTTTAACGCGTCCATGATCGTAAGTAAACGAGAGGAAATAGCTCAAAACCGAATCCGGATTCGTATTCTCTGACCCACATTTCTTGTTATATTTTTTCATCACATCAGAAATTTTATGTCTCTGAAAGTTATGGGTCACCGGTTACCATATGGCAGTTAATTTTTAATGAACTTTGCCAGTACATTTTAATTAAATATTTTGTTAAAGATAGACACATTTACTTAGTATTAATTCTTCACTTGACTTAGAAACGATAGAGCAAAACTGAGTTTAAGTTCGCATTCTCTGACCCCCATTTCATTGTATTTCAGGTCGATAAAAATTTCAAAATATAGGAAATCATTTTTGATTTGGAAAATTTGTTTTGCAAATTTCTTTCAAATTTGGCAGTTCACATTTCTAATTAATTATTAAAATTATTAGGCTTTGAATGAACAATGATGCCAGAAGAATGTCAAAAAGTTTATAGAACTAGCAGATCAGACGATCGTTTCGGAACCTGTTACTGTTCCTCATCAGTGATCTTAGTTAGATAGTTTCCTAATTTCAACAATCTATATAAGCGAAAATACTATAAAGTAAATGAGAATTACAAAAACAGTTATTTTTACTGAATAGTATTATTGAAAGGAACTACCACTACCAGGGCCGTAGCCAGGATTTTTTTTCGGGGGGAGGGGGGAGAGGGAGGGTTTTTCATTCGACGAAAATATTCAAATAAAACTTTTATGAAACTGATGTTTAAATACGATGATGTACTCTATCAGACTAGGGAGAATTTTCCGAATTTTCTTAATCTTAACCTAAAAAAATGGCCGAAAATGACAAAAAAAATTCACAGAATAATCAATTAAAGTTTAAATTAAATATTATTCAATGTGGATTCGAATACATTTTTTATCGTGAAAGACATAATTTCGATAACTCATTGACTTGCCATTACTGATAATGAACCCAACCTCAAAAAAAATGATCAAAAATGCCAAAAATAGTCAGAGACTAATTTTTTTCAAATGATTACAGTGGGAGTTTGGGCCATTATCAATGATGGGGAGCCAGGATGAGGTTGGCGTATATTCCCCAAAATTCGTGTATCACAGCATTGAAATCTTCCGAGTCGGGTGTTTTGAGCAATAATGGGTTAAAGAATTAAATATATTTTAAGATGAAGAACTTTGAAGCTTATTCAATAACACTATCCTGCATCGGTTTGGTGAACAATATTGTTCCTAGTGTTTGCAAATTAATTTTTCATGCTGAACACTAATCTGAGGTCAATCTTAGAAAAATGAAAATACCGTTTTTGGCCATGTAGCACAACTTCGTACGATTTAAATTCAAATTTATTTTTAAAATTTTCTCTTTTATTTGACTTTTTAGAAAGTAACCGATTAAAAAATATTTAAAAATCGTTCAATAGATTTTATTTGGACTTTTTTTTCCATCCACTGGCAATTAATATCAAAAAATAGGAAAAAGTTTTCACATTTCGGGGGGGGGGGGGGGGCAGAACCCCCAAACATCCCCCTAAATACGGCCTTGACCACTACCGTTCTATATATAATTTCTACCAATCTTCTTTGACACTTATATTAATCATGGAAATCATGTTTGAGTAAATAGTTTTCCTTACAACTTTGGTGTATTTGGATAAATGTTGTAAAAATTGTGTGCGATTGAAAATAGTGAAAAAATTATTCTTTTGTTTACTTAAGGTCACTCTGGTGGTAATCAATCAGGTACAAACCCCAATCTTTTTTTAATATAATAACTAAAAATCAATCAATCTCCGGATGTTTATCAAAATTTATTGAAATCGTTGCAATAGCAACGCATTTTAGGTCGCCCGTGACCAATGATCCCGAAAGGGTTAAGACAAAAAATTTGTCTTAATTTGAGACTAGGCAAGTTATACTCTTAAGGAAATTTTTACAAATGTGTTCTTTCCCGCTTCTTTGTTTTTTTTAATTGTCAGAATTACCTTAACTAAGAAAATGATTAACTACATAAACCAGAGTTATCTCTCATACTCGTAAGTCCCGTGGTTCAACTTTAAACTTTAAAATTGTTATTCTGATTAAGTTCGAAAAACGGTACTCTGATTGTTTTTTCTCACTTTTCCTCACTAACATATATACTAAGAATTCTTATATATTATTCTCACTACCTCACTCTCTGCCTTCTCCCCCATTTTTCTTTACTTGCAGTATATAATTTTGTTATTGTTTTTTGTCAGACCGCAAACTTTTTTTTCTTTTAAATAAGAATTTTATGTATGGCGCCAAATTGCTTGCAAAAAAAATTGTAGTGTACCAAGTTTAAGGGACACGTCTTTGCCACATTGCCAACATTTTACAATACACCATCGTCATCAGTCGCAATAGCAGCAACAACAGCACGAGCAACATCACATTCAAGCTACCCTTAATATTTATATGCATATTTTTTCTTATACTTGTACTTAGTCTCTCGCTTAGCTTGTTATTGTTGCTGTTATGCAGAATTTTCTAATGTGTTCGCATTAAATTTAATAGAAGAAATTTTTTTACTTTCGTGTTTTTTTTTTTTTTTTTTTTGTTATTAACATTTTTATTTTTTCTCTCCAAAATTTTCATATATGTAGGTAGTATAAAGCAAACATCACCAGCTCCCGAAAAAGAAATAGAAAAAAAAATCACATATCGTGCACGAAATGTGTCAAAAATGAAATCACGTTGAAGCTGAACGTTGTTGTTGTTGCACACATATTTCTGTTCCTCCCGTTCGTTGTGGTTATTAAAGTTAAGCACATATTTTCACTTATGTATGTAGATATAGATTTTTTTTTATTTTTACACAGAGAACAATATCTAACTAGTACTAGCAACTTTTCAGCTCATACCTTAACTTCTATTTCCTCGTCTTTTTCTTCTTCTTTTTCTACTACTTTATTTATTACGCAGTTCCCTTTTCTCGTTTATTTTTATATGGCAGCAGTAGCAACAGCTATAGAAACGCATTTAAGATGCTAAGTATGTGCGTGTATGGTGCATGTGCGTGTGAATGTGTGTGTACATGTCCATGTGCATGTGTGAGAGATACCATGCATACTTAAGTAGTTGTAGGTGTAAGCGTACTCCGTACTCTACAGAAATGTATGTATATGTTTATAAAATATGTAATGCATGTTTGTTGTTGTGTGTGTGTAGGTGTGACATTGTGTCAAGCGACTGTAGCATGCAACATTTTTCATATTTAATTTTTTGATTGCATACACATTTAACATGAGAAATGAGAAATACCAAAATAGAATATTAAAGTAAAAATACTTTACACAAAACAACAACAAAGATTTTCCTCCATTTTAATGCAATAAATTTAATAGTCTCTTTGCAGCAGTAGCTTTAAAAAATTACATAAAATTTAAATTTTGAGAAAATTATTTATTAAAAATTACCCATGGCATGATTTGATCTTGTTGGTGAAACTTTTGCTTAGTTCACCAGAACTAAGTATACACAGAAGGATTCACTGAATTGACTGAATTAAATATATCCGGGTAAGCATATTTCAGCTATTCAAAATATAGATTAAACTACAAATTGCAAATTTTACAATCGTTGAATATAATCAGACCGAGCTTGAAACTGATTTTCGGATAATTTAATATATAAAACTAGCTGACCCGGCAAACGTTGTTTTGCCTTTTCTGCGAAAAAGCGCGAAAATTAAAAATGAATCAAGCACTTGATATTTAAAATTGAAAATTCATAATGACACTTCAGGCTTCCATTGAATTTAAAAAAAAAATTCTAGATTTAAAAATGTGTCTCATTATTGACACAATTGACATTTGCAAAAATATTTAACTTGCAGAACTGTACATTAAAAACAGGGAATCATTATAAATAAAAATCTCAAATCAATATTGTTTTAATTAAATTTTGGAAATGAAAGTTTACCTTGCATCTGGATGACCAGAAAATGAAACATTTTTATTGTATTTTCACCGATGTGAACTCAACGACGTGTACGAAAACAACTCAAGTCTGATAGCGAAGAACGTAGTGGATACTTACAAAAAAAAGAAGACCGTTAGGCGCATCAGTGAGTGACCTTCGACGAAAACAAAGCCATATCGGCTGATGATACCGTTTGAGCAAAATTATTAACCCAGTTGATGCTAAAGGGGTCATTCAGAAGTTGGATAGAAATTCCAGCATATCTGTGGTAAAAAGGAATAACTTTTAAGTGTTTTTTTTTTTTTGTTGAACAATTTTATTAGATTTCAGTTGAATTATAGAAACAATATTTCAGGAGGCTCTATATTCATATCAAAAACCATTCTTGAAATTATGTCTCAAACCTATAATTATAAATTATATATCAAAAATTATTTAAAAATTGAACCAATTTGATATTTGTTATAAATATAGCATTTCTTACAGCGCCACCTAACGGATTTTAAGACCCTGCTTAAGATATTTCATAAAGTAGTAGAAATAATAGTAGAAAAAGGAATGGAAAAAGTAGTAGAAAATAGCAGTAAAAAAGTAGAAGAAAATAGTTGTAAAAAAGGTAGTAGGAAAAAGAATAGAAAATTATATTAAAAATTGTTATAAAAAAGTAGAAAAAAGAAAGCAGAAAAAGTAGTAGAAAAATAGTTTAACATAGTAGTACAAAAATAGTAAAAATGGAGTAAAAAGAGTGGTAGAAATAATAATAAAAAACAGTAGTAGAAATTTTTTTAAAAAAGTAGTGAAAAATTGCTACTTTTTTCTGATATGACTGAATTCTCCATACATAACAAGTTTCTGCGTCCACTGCTAGCCAAAATTTCACAACATAACGCTCCGGATTCACCGGCATGTGTTGTCGAAACTTACAACGGCCGTGAAATCCACACAGTTGCTCGTCGATTGTCAAGCGTAGGATTGTAGTACATCCTCAGTTTTTCAGCTCAAATTGTCCAAATGACCTGTACTACCGCAAATTTGTTTGGGTCACTATGCGTGGCACTTCGACGACTAAAGGCGTCATCAAATCGTAACACATTTCCAAGTCGTTTGAACTTACTCAGTGACATAATAGCTCGAAAGATCGGCCCACCATATTATTGAGTTGCAGAAATGAGTGAAATTTCTGACAAAATTTGCCACATTTTGGAATTTTACTTCGCCACAAAAAAAAAAAAAAAGTGAGGTGCATACACGTATAAAATTTTAGCTGCTTATAGTTAAAGTTCTTTTTAAAAAAAGTCTTTTTTAAAAAACCCAAGAGATATTTTAACTGCTCAACCCGATAATCCTATCAAATTGCTGCGGGTGTAGTATTCTACACTCATAGTCTAAAGTTAGAAGTCTTCCGCGTAAAGAGCCCCATTTATTGCAAATAAACGTAACTAAACGTTTTTATGCGTGGTTCGACTAGACTGACAAAGTCGGAAAATTCAAACTCAATCGCCTGTGTTTTTTTTTCCAGATATACTAAGTAACAGAACGACAACGTGTAGAAAACTACACCAACGACTGACTACTTTTAAGGAGGGTTGGATCCTCTTTGCACACGCTTACCATATCTTTCTTGGGTTTTTGTTTATACTGCAGCATAATTTTTTTTCAGAACCAGCTTTATTTTACATTTTCTGCAAATTTTCAGCCTACAAAATATTTCAAAATGTTGTAGAACTCAAACTGTAAAATCAACATATCAAATTTTGAGATGATTGTGCAAGCGAATTTTAAGTTTTTCTTCACAGAATGTGGACAGATTTATTGGGAAACAGTTTTTAGTTCTCAATTTGCAGTTTTTGTGGGCTTTCTTTAGAAACGGGCAAAAAACAAAGCAGAAAGTTAATGCATGTCATAAGTTATCTACTAACGCGCGGTTCACGCCAAACTGGCACGCTTTGTTGGGGTCACCACGTCACCCCTAGTCATCAGAACAACAAATTTTTTACTGGGATTTGTTTACAATACCGTTACCGTTAGTTGATAAATTTTTCATATTAATTGATCGCAAGTTCGTGATTGTGTGCACAATGGAAGCTGCAAATAGAAAATTGATTGTGAACAAATTTATTGAAAATCGGTCGTGGTCTGGTTCAAAGATTGCGAAAGTGTTAAATATCTCCAAAAGAACGGTATGTAGAGTTATAAAACGTTATAAAGAAACTCTTAGTGTTGAAAGAGCTAAAAAAGTTGTGAACAAAACGGGAACCACCAACCTAAAATTAAAGGCAAAGATCTTGAGGTCCATCAAAAGCAATCCCGGACTATCGGATAGCGATCGTGCCAAAAAAATTCAATACCAGCAAAAGTACTGCTAGACGAATACGCATAAAAGCTGGGCTAAAGTGCTATCGTGCTACAAAATATCCAAATAGAACAGACAAACAGAATTCGCTGGCCAAAAAACGTGCTCGTCTTCTTTATAATAATGTTTTGACCAAATTCAATGGATGCATTATTGTGGATGACGAATCATACGTAAAATTTGATCTTAAACAGCTTCCAGGTCAAAAATTTTATATGGCAACGAATCGTGGTAATGTACCCTCAAAATTCAATTACATAAAAATGGATAAATTTGCAAAGAAAGCAATGGTGTGGCAGGCTATTGGCAGCTGTGGTCTCAAATCCAGGGCATTTGTGACATCCTCTTCTATGACGTCTGATATTTACATCAAAGGGTGCCTTTCGAAACGACTATTGCCATTTGTTCGTCACCACCATTCGCCAGTGAAGTTTTGGTCTGATTTAGCCAGTTGCCACTACTCTAAGAAAACCATGGATTGGTATCAGACAAATAAAGTAGATGTAGTGCCCAAATATATGAATCCACCCAATTGCCCCCAGCTTTGACCGATCGAAAAATACTGGGCTATTACAAAATATATTGCAAGTTGAAGAAAAATGCAGGTATTGTCAAAAATGTGAATTCAATGTTACTAAAATGGAACCAAATAGCCGCAAAAGTATCCAGAGCGGATGTTCAAAGGTTGATGGGGTCCATTAAAAGGAATACCCAGAACTTTTTGCACAACAAAGAAATTTAAATCTTTTAATATTATAGTATTAAAACACAATATTAAACTTAACTTTTTTAATGCATTATTTGTTATTCTGAGTGTTCTGGTTAAAAAGATACAGCAACTTTCCTGCGTGCCAATTTTGCGTGAACCGCGCTTTAAACAAAATAAATAAAATGCGGACTCGTTAGAATGCCTCAGTAATTCCAATAATCTGAATAATATTTGTAGAAAATTGCATTACTCTGTCTATGTTCATTCTTAAGGTACAGATTTAAATGATGCAAAATTTACCACAGAGAACCCTAACCAATTTAATATTCATGCATACAGGCACACACTTTCAACTTGTACTTTTGCACATAAAAATATGCAATGAAAAAGAAAAAACAAAACGTTTAAAAGCACATTCAATATACGCACACATACAACAACACACGCCCACGTTCTCTTTCTCACACTCACATTCTTTCCTAGCTTGGCATTTCTACAGCTACAACTTTAAACCGGATGCAGCGCAGTCAGAGTCAGTGGCAGCAACAGTCATGGGTAAAAGCGGTAAAGGCTGAAAATGTTGGCCTACTATCAAAGCAATATTGCATACAAACATCAAAAGTAAAGTAAAGCAGCAGTAAAGTAAAGTTGTGTGAGAATTGTGTAACTAGAACGACAACAGGAAACTCTTGTAAACTGTAATGAAAGAAAAAAAAAAAGAATAAAATTCAAAAAAAAAAAAAAAAAATATGTAAGACAAAAAGAAAGAAAAATAGCAGCTGCAGAAAAATTGCAATAAACACACACACACACAGAAGCAAATTGAGTTCAACAACGACGACGACGACAATAACTACAACTAAAGCCAGCAACACAAGAATGTTGTGACGTTCAAAAGAACTTTAGCTTGAGGTTAACGTGATAGAATCCAGCAGCAGTTAGAGCAACAGCAGCAGCAAGTAAATAGCATGTTGCCGGAGATGCACTTGGTATGCTGAACTACTTTTAGAACAAATTGTGTAAAAAGAAAAGGGAAACACTCATTTTCTTTTCCAGTTGATGTTACAGAAGAAAAATTTAAAGTTTTGTGGAGAAAAAAAAAAGAAAAGCTAAATTTAAGATCATGTTCTATTTGATAATGAAACTCTTGATATTTTATTTTTTTGTTTAAAGATATTTATTTTATTTTATTTGAATATTTTAATGATTTTTTTTAATTTTTTTTTTTTTTATTATTTTTTTTTTTTTTTTGTGTGAATATTTTATATATTTTTCTTCAGCAATAACTTCGTATTCAAGCGTTTAAGGCGGCAACAAACATTTTGCTACTTTCTTATATTTCGTTAAAACAATACTAAATAATTGTGAGAGAAAATGAAAAATTCTGCCTGAAAATGAAAAGGAAATTTATTGCTATAGGAAAAAAAGGAAATTTCTCTTTTAAAAATGTTTCATTTTCGCTCTTTCAAATATATTGCATGAAAAAGAGAGTGCAAATAGAGAGAATATAAATAAAGAGAGAGTAGAAATAAAATGAGTATAAATACAGAGTGTGAGAATAGAGAGATTATAAATAGAGAAATAGAAAGAGAGAATGCTTGTGTATGGGAAATTTTATTTGTTTTTGTTGGTAAGTAATTTTTGTATTTTTAAATTAAATACTTTAGTTTTTTAATTTTATTTTTAAATATTTTTTCAATATTACTTCCATTTTTATGAATTATTTTTGAAAAATATTTTCTCTGTTTTTCAAAAATTATAAATATCCTTTAATAACTGTGCCGATTTGGAGCTCATTTCGAAACAAAAATTTTCCTTTAGTATTTTGCTTCTCTGAAATGTATTTTCTTTCGCATAAAATCTTATGGAATTTTTCTCTAAAATTTCCTGCACTTGTACAAATAATCAAGGCTTATTTATACTAAAAGAGCGTGAACTTAATACAAAAGTATTAATTTCCTTTTGGTTACTGTAAGAGAAGAAAATTCTAAAGAGTCAGAAACTAAAATTTTTACAATAACAATAAATTTCCCATTATTTTTCGGACAAACTTCAAGCTCCTTACTTTTCGAACACTCACAATTTCTCTCTCTCTCTCTCTGTGTCTCTATGTTTACTAAATGAAATATTCATTAGTGCTGTCATTTTTTTCAAATGTCAAAATATTTATATACATTCTCTCTCACTTTCTCTGTTAACTAAAAGAGTGGTGAGTTTTCTTCACAGAAGAATAATATTTTTCTATTTATTCTGCTGCTTCTTCTTTATCATCAAATTGAGAAAATGTTTACATACATTTAACGCCAGAACGTCTGCCATTGAAATGTGTGCACCACATATACACACACAAACACTTATACAAATACATACAACAGTGTCACCATCACCACCATCAGCATGAACAGCAGCAGGAGAACACAACAAGCCATGCCATGCCACGCCATGCTAGGCTATCAAGATACTACTCTACTTACAAGACTCTTACTCTACTCTACTTGCATGAATGCCGTCGTCTACCTAACCTAACATAATTTTAAAGCCAATTTTCATCATTTGACATTTAAAGATGCCTAAGGGTGCTGTAGAAAGTACAACAAGGAAGAAGAAAATAAATGCTCATGCTGTGCGCTTTAAGTAAAATCAGATTTTTTTTTCTTCTTCTTCTTATTGTCAATTGTGAGAAATGTAAAGAAAAACTATTAAACATTTTTTAAGTAAAATTTCAGCTGACATATTCGTATAATTTTTTGCTACATATTACCTTATTTTTGATCACAAAGAATGATAGCAATTCAAGCTGTGATAATATGGTACTATGTATTTCCTAGTTATCAGTATCGAAATCTTTCTTTAATAGTAACATAGTTCATATATGCAAGTATATCTTCAGAGAGTTGCTTTTGTTTTTGATCTACAAAAACACGTGCATAAACAGTGGCATGCAGTGAAAAACAAAAAAAAACAATTCAGTTGTAGAAGAACCAATTCCTTGAATTAATTTTATTTTTTGGTATGTATTTTGTGAAGAAATATGATAGCCAGACAAGCATGAAAACCTAAAAATTTCATTGACTAATGAAAAATCACGTATGGTACCTCAAAAACTTTCACCCATGGAGTGATCACAGCGCTTGGCTGTTGAAAGCGAAATGCTGAAATAAGTCAGACTGTTAACCTTGGAAATAAATCACTCAGCAATTTTTTTAATTGAATTTCAAAATTTCGTTATGTTTTAGAAAAAATGTTTAACAAAAAAAAATCGAAAATTTGTTTGCGGGGACTTGACCCACCTAATTATATGTAATTGAGCATGCTGACACCGAATACGTAGCCCAAATAATCCCTTTAAATCAGGTTTTTCTCTAACTTAATAATCTAACTTAACCCAGGTAACTTATGAGTTGAATATTGTATTAAATTTTTTAAAACGCAGCTGCATATCTAGCAAATTGCCTAAGAATTCATATACCATAAAAAAAGCTGCGAAAATCACGAATTTTGTAGCTGTTTTTTGGGCATTTTCCTCCATAGACTACACATTCTTTTGATATAGTTATAAAGCAAATTAATCTGAACGAATTTCGAACCACTTTTGGGATATGGGCAATACTAAATATTATAGAGTTTGATAAAAGTTATAACAATATAATATAAGCTAAATTTCAAAAAATTTAAGTGCTCATAATAATAGGCCCTGCAAAGCGTTGATGGTCCCTATATAGCGTTTAGATTGAACTGTTTTTACCGTCTCAGCGAATTTCGATACCAGCATATGCATACCGAGGATTGCTGTGATTCCTAATGGGACTTAAGCTTTATCGTCTTGAGACAAAAAAAAAAAGTACTGGATACACCATTAAGAGCTTAATTGCAACTGTGAACAATTTTTATTTATATTGTTTATTGGATTCTGGTCTGGAAATATAAATTGGCATGTCTTTCGTTTTCTCATATTTTTGCATGCGGCCGAAAATAAATAACAGAACGACTTAGATTGCCTTAAACGGTCATATTAATTGGAAAAAGTTTTGATTAACTCCCTCTTTCAAATTGCATTTCCAGATACCTTGCAGCTATTTTGGTGGAGGTTCCCACTGCAATTAGAAAGCAGAAAAGTGCTCTGGGGTTTCCTTATTTTGCTGTGGACTCGCATAAAATCCTACCCTGAGTTTGATCAATAGTCAATGCCGTCAGTCTAATAAAAAATGTGTACTCGGTTGGGATACTAATGCCCTAATGCACTATTTGGAGAAGCAAGAGCATTAACGAACGCTGTGACAATCTTCTAAATTACTTGGTATCTAGTAGTTTACATATTGTAAATAGGTTTTGCGAACCCACTTTCATTACTGCAGTCCTGTCTGATTCTTTTGTGAACTGGAGAGTCACATATTCAATTGATTCAACAGTCGTACTTCATGCGAAGTCAATTAATCCAAAGGAACTAATTTGAGTCTGTTTCTAGCCATTGTGGGGTCTAAGATTGACTCCATTCTCTCTCTTTTATTGCAGTAGTATTAGTGGGTAAGAAAAAAACAAGTGAGGTGGGCGTGGTTTTAATCCGATTTTCCTAAGATTTTGTGCATTAGCTTCGTTGCTCATAAAAACAATGTGTACCAAATTTCATTAGCCTACAATAACTCTTTCTATTTTTGTCTGTTCACAACATGAACTCGCGACACTGTGCTACGCCCATATTCCCAATCTTGACCATTTTTGTTTTCAGTAGCTACTTCACAAAAATTCAAGTTTATTACTTCAATAGTTTTTGAGATATTGTAATTTTTTGATTCAGCTTGTGTGGGAAGTGGGCGTGTCCGTTAACCGATTTGGTTGAAATTCGAAATATTTCTTAATCTTTACCTTAAAAATAACTGCGCAAAATTTCATTGGCCAACCAGTACTCCTTCTATTTTTGTCCACCGGTTGTATGGAGACGCTACACTGTGCGTCGTAGGTATGGGTAGAGAAAACTTAAGAATTTTAGGAAGAGGTAAAGTTCTGATGTGGGGAAAATCGGTTAAGTGAGCGTGGTGCTTCTTATATAAGTGAGATTTTCAAAGAGTGACATAGAAGGAAATTCTAAATAAAATTACCAAATTCGGCATACTTCATCAAAATATTCTCTATAACAATTGTTGTTTCAACATCTGGCAACAGCCATGCCTAGCTCCCATATAAGTGACATTTTCAACGAATAATAAACAACGAAATATTGGTACAATTCAACAAGGTTTTGGTACAGAGTTGTTATTACTATTAAAATCGCGTAATACTTAACCACGCCTACCTACCACTAAATGCAAGCATATTTTTTTTTGAGAGGGTGTGTGCGGTAAATAATGTTTAGCCACTCCCGAACTTTAGAGTATTGAATTTTTTTATAGTCTTTCATTCAAGACGATCGAACATCGAATGAAAATTATTTTTCAGAAATATCAAATCAAATACAAATAACAATTGTAAAGTATTGTGTAAAAAGTATATGCAAAGTATATAGAGTAAAGTACATTCTGTTGATAGAAATGCATTTACAACACGCCTCCTCAACAGGATTTTCTTTACGACGATAAGCTCATACGTTGTATACAAAGACTGTGCTTAATTTTAGCAAGGGATTTCGTCAAAACATCAGCGATCATCTTGTCTGTGGAGAGGTATTGAATATCAAAGATATTTTTTTTTTGAATTGCATCTCTAATGAAGTGGTATCTATAGTCGATATGTTTTGTTCTAGAATGGTGTCCATAGTTTTTTGCCATACACTTTGCACTTTGAGAATCACAGTGAAAATTTGTAGGATTTTTCGATTTGGAACCAAGTTCATCAAGCAAGTAATTCAAGTAACTAGCTTCTTTTGCCGCATCAGAGAGTGTCATATACTCGGACTCAGCACTTAAAGTAGCAACTACGCGTTGTTTCTTGGACGACTCCCTTGATATTATTGCACCTGCAAGGATAGAACAAAAACCAGTTTGTGATTTTCTATCATTTAAGTCTTCTGCCCAATTTGTGTCCACAAAACCAACAAGTAATCCTTAGTTGTTTTCAAATCTATATATATAAAATAGAGGCTGTTAAATGTTTAGTCCTAATAGGTTTCTATATTACGCAACGGATTGTCATGAAATTTAGTATGTAATTGCTTTGGACATTTGTCGAGTTAAGTCGATATTTATTTTAAGTTAATTTCAAGTAGTTTCTTTAATATAGACCATTATTTGGACCAAAGTCAGATTTTTTATAAAATTTTGCTACTTAATGCAAAATGCTGCTTAAACTATAAGAGGTACATTCAAATTATGTATAGAAAGATTATAGATCTTAATGTTTGCTAAAATAAAGTCAGTGGTGGAATACAGCTAAAGTTAATAGTTTACCTGTAAAATGCATTTTTATATTAAAAATTTGTTCCCCTAACATTTGTTTTTGTAAATATTTATGTTTTTCCTAATAACAATGATTTTTATTTCATTTCTTTTCATTTCTCCTCTAAATCGCTCCCTGTGATTTCCACCACACAAACACAAAGCAGAAAAGAATGCGTATGAGCTTTGCGTTTGAAATTCTTTTTCATTTGCATGAATGTAACGACATACATTCTGTCAAATAAGTACCCGGAAATTCTCATTTTAAATTTTCCCTCTGAGAATATTACCAAGTTGGCACAACTGTCAACCACTATTCTGTGAATTTTTATTGCTATGTGTCATTTAGTTTGGTTACGGCGTCATTAAGAACAAGTCAACCTTTTGTGTGCGTTGCGATTTCGGTTTCGGCTCATTTTTGGCGCGCCATTCCGATGATTGTTGACTTGTTTGCATGTCGTACTTGAAAACCCATGTCTCGTCACCAGTTATGATGCGTTCGATGAACGTTGGATCGGAATTTACGCGTTCAAGCATGTCTTCAGCCACCTTACTGCGATTCACTTTTTGAAGAAAATTCAGATCTTTTGGCATCAATCGCTCTGAGACTTTCCGCATACCCAAAACGTGTCGTTTTGGCACAAGAAATTTCGTTTGAAACACAAAATTTCACACAAACTCTTTGTTCGATATTTTTTGATCCATAGTAAAAATCGCAACGCACACAAAAGGTTGACTTGTTCTTAATGATGCCGTAACCAAACTAAATGACACATAGCAATAAAAATTCACAGAATAGTGGTTGACAGTTGTGCCAACCTGGGAAAAAAATTTTTTTGAAATATTCTCAGAGGGAAAATTTAAAATGAGAATTTCCGGGTACTTATTTGACAGAATGTATTACTAATTTGATCACAATATTTCATAGTGGTGTGTGGAGGAGTTGGTTAGAAGGAAGGGTAAAGTAGTGGACGTAGGAAGGAATTGTATAATAGTGAATTCGAATCCCATTTGGGGTGGATCAAATAATTTTTTTTTTCAATATATATATTTTTTTTTTTCGGTGTGGTGGAAAAAAAATAAATATACAACAAAAAACAAATACCGACAAAGGTGAATATAAAACATGCAAACACACAAAAGGAATTATTATATATTACTAATGTGATCACGTCCTTTTGTGTAGGTTTGTGGCTTAGTGAGTTAAAAAGGAGATTAAAGCTTTGGTTGTCCAAAGATATTGTAAATTTTTTTGGTGTCATGAGTTCGAATCCCACTACAGGTGAACCCACCAAGTGATTCTTTTTTTATACAAGTAATTAATTTTTTTTATACTATTATATAAAACTATAACTTGATTTTTGGGTATATTTCCACAACCAGAGATTTAGTACAAGGATGTTAATTGGCAATGTAATGCCGCAGGAAAAAGGTCTGTGAAATTGAAAAAAGGGGACATGGCATCTTCTATATAATCTGAGTTTTAGCCATGGAATATCTCAGTATTCATTTGTGGCACGTCTCTAAAAAACGTTATTTGTCAATGGCATTCTATGAAAAAATATGGATAGGCGTGGCCTTTTCCGTTCAACTCTAATGCTTTTATATATATTTTTTAGAAACTATTTTTAGTTCAGTACTAAGATTTGGAATTTGGTGGGTAAAGTATGGGTAGACTTGAGTTAGTGACTGCTACACCTCGGTTATATACGGTATATTTCCTAAATTATTTATGGTAGGAGAGCATTGATTGCCAATGGAAAATGCCAGAAAAAAAAATTAATGGAATAAATAAAATATACGTGACACCTCCCATGCAAAGAAAATGTTTGAAACTGTAAAAAATGTGCCCTGTACCGAAAATTTTAGAAACCTACACTGCAATCTTTTCTTTTAGTTTAAATTACAAATTCTCGAAACTGTACTCCAAATACAAAAATGTTTTTTGCTTCTCCTGTAAAATTTGAAAAATGTTAGGGCTTTAGCAAGCAAGCAAGCAATCAAAATTTAGTTTTAAAGGATGTATGTTGATAGCTATTTGAGAGCCATAGTAAGAAAGATGGTGAAGGCTTGTATGTTAAGATGGGATGTTGATAGCAATAATTCAGAAGAATGTTGACACCATTACACATGTGGAAGTGGAACTACTCATGTAAATGACATGAATGATTAGTGCAATGATTCGATTTTGATCGGAGACTGGCACGCTCATATAGATATAACTTTTGCAAAAGTTTTAGTTGTTGTAATTTTTGCATTATCCCTACTTTGCCAGGTCCGCCCAACGAAGCTAGTACTTAATAATTTGCATTGCTGAATTCCAATGTTGTACTCTTGGGTCTTGCGAAAATTGAGATAACATCAACTGAGCAACTGATATCAGGTCTACTGAATAACGCAAGATCTAGCAAATATCTAATAACTTCCTGATATTTTGTCTTGTTGACAGCTTCTGCTTTCTCTCGAATTTTTGGATTCTTCTTTTTCTTTTATTTTTTTTTTTAAATCTTCCTTTTTGATTTCTTAATTTCTAGTCGCTTTTTGTTTCTGTTTTTTTTTTATTGCTTCACAGGATATAAGTACGAGTACGTGCCTTTTTTAACGTTTTACAGGAAATGCCCCTTTCCTTTTTTTTATTTTCAGGAATACGCTTTTTAATGCTTTAAAGGATATGCCTTTTATTTCAAAGGATTCATTCCCATTTTACTTTTTTTTAGGATATACTTCTGGTTAGGGTCTGGGCCTATAACCTATTGAATTTAAAGGAGTCTTTTATTGAAGGCGATCGAACATCGAATGAAAATTATTTTTCAGAAATATCAAATCCAACACAAATAACAATTGTTCACAATATATAAAAAGTATATACATACAAAGTATATAGAGTAAAGTACATTTTGTTGATGGAAATGCATTTATAACATAGATTTACTATAGGACAGTGGAGCTGCCATTATGAATAAAACTTGAGGCGCCTTATTGTGCAAATTCCATTTTCGAACTTTCTCCTTCTAATTATTTGCTTCAGCTTCACATTAATTTCTTTTTCAGGTAGAAAACTAATGACGTGTGTCCAGGTAGACTACACTAGCTCCAGGAATAAAGTTTATGACAGTTATGTTTACTGTATCCAGCCCTCCTGTTGTTAAAATCTCTTTGTCTTTTACGTGTAACAATGGCATTAAATTTAATTTACACTTATTTAATGAATTTAGAATTTTAGAAACTGTGTAACTATAACAAATGCAGAAACACACTCTACATATATGTATGTATGAATCAGGGATGCCAACTCATTTTTTCTTTCTCCCCGATAACTCTCGCGAAATTCCCCGATTTTCGACCAAATTCCCCGCACCGGTATACTTTCATATTATAACAGTACGATACGCACTTTTCATATAAACATTTTATACAAACGAAAAATACCTTTTACGTAGGCTTAGAGTTACTCTCGGTCAGACTTATTTTAAGATGACCTGCACTTTCTTGGTTAAATTTTTTATCAATTTTTCTTGGATTGATAAATTGATAAAAAAAGTTTTCTGACATCTATTTAAAGGCTTCAAGTACAAGAAAAATTATGTAATAATTAAAAAAAAAATTATATAAAGGGTTTTTTTGCAGCTTCATGGAAGACGTTTTGAAAATGGTCAAACGCAATGGCGTGCGTGATTGCAGCTCACTAGAACATCTAAAAAATACCATTGGAAAAATTATAACTGTACTCTCAGGACATACTGAAATTATTTTGTTTGACCAACAATTCAAAAAATGGCAGACCGCAAAAATTATTTTTTTCAAAAATTGGACTTTTTTCGTTTAGAACAAAGTACCAAATTGAGGAAAGAATTAACCAAACTTACATCCTGGGGCCATTGTAATGTCGAAGAACATATTTAAATTTCAGTTATAGAGTTTAAAGTTTTGACTATCGGTTTTTAACATATAAAATATACTTCTTCTTCTTATTTATAATAGCCGACCATAATTTACAAGTTTATAGGTTACAGTCACCAAGGACTAACAGTTAATAATTAGTAGGTGCTGAACAAAGGCACAGCTAAGCCTTTATAAACGGCTGAAGAGAAACCGAAGCACTGCGCGTTCGCGTTGGATTGTCTGCATACTAAATATAAACTGTGTTGCATAAAGCAATGTTTTTATGGTGTTGGTTGCGAATGTGCCAGAATTGTATTCAGAAATATAAAATTGGGGAAAAAAATATTCTACAGACTGTTTGAGGTATTGTAATATTAAAAGCTGAACGGTTTCAAATTCCCCGCAAAAAACAGTTCATTCCCCGATTCCTCGCACTGAGTAAAATTCCCCACAAATCGGGGAATTCCCCGCAAGTTGGCATCGCTGGTATGAATGTACAAAATTTTTGGCAGCCCGTAGCTAACAACGTTGGACAATGTGCACAGTTTTCTTTCTTTTGTTGTTGTTGTTGTTTTGCTTTTGTTTCATTTTCTGCATGCCCTGTGAAATATTTCCATTTTTCCTGATTTGTGTTTTTTTATTTTGCTTAGTTTTTCTTTTTTACAATTCAACTATAAATTATACAATGTGAGCGTTATTGTGTTACTTACTTTAGAGTGTCGTTCGTTGTCTATGATTGACTTGACATGTCAATGTGCAACCGAAAAAAAATTATAAACCATAGCTATGTAGCTGTCATGTTGAGATTTGACAGCAAGCTCTATTGATACATGTGGGTATGTATGTATGTATGTAACTTATATGTTGAATTTAACGGCAGGATACTTTCTACTTTTCCTACTGCCAATACACAAAAACTGAAATCGGTTTTGTATTAATATAGCCTTAAGTTTATTAAATTGTTATTTAACAAATCTATTTTGTTAATTTAGCATGCCTTCTAATTGTAACAGTTGTCTATCAAATTTCATTCAATTCTTTTGATTCACGTTTTTTCATGTTGGCAACATTGCATTACATCATTAAATAAATCGCAATTTTTTATGCTTCATTATGCGTATAGATATTGAAAGCATATTTCTTTCGTATTTATAATACTACCGTATATCCTTTCAGTTTTTGTCCTTCACACATACACTTATTCATCCTTTGAACATACATATATGTGGTAAGTATGTATGTGTGTGAATGTTTCATTATAATTGTAATTATCACGCTGATTTGTTGTTGCTGCTACTGCTGCTGCTGCTGCTCAAACTCATATTTGTTGCAAGTCCCAAGTGTTGTGTGTGCCTGTGTAGCAAGTGTGCAAAAGTGTCGAGGCGAAATGAAAAGATTTTTTTCTACTCATTTTTATGTTAGTTTTTCTTGTTTGCTTTGTATATGTATGTATGTATGTATGTATGTGTTTTGTGTAAGTGTGTGAATTTTCTTTTACAAAGATTTCGTTTTTTTTTTTTTTTTTGGTTGTCGTTCAAATGAGGTGTTAATTACAATTAGCGCGTCTTTTCTTCAGTCTTTCTTATCACGTCACGCATTCGACAGATACACTCTCATATTCTCCCATACTCTCCAATATTACCAACACACATTCACAATTTTTATGCTGCTAATGACATTGAGGCTTCTTGGGCTTTGGATTTGATTATTTGGTCACAGTCTGTCTTGATTGTCTTTTGGGGAAAAGCAGATGTCGTTTCGTTTATTTTATTTATATTTCGCCAACATTTTGATGTTGCTGCTGTCGTTTTCTTCTCTCTTTCTTGATGCAAACAAATGCGTGTTAATGGATTTTATTATTATTATTTTTATGTATGTATGTATGTAACTATGTTTGTTTGTTTATTTAGTTTATTTCATATTTTTACTACTGTGTGAAAGGTTATTTTAGATAATATTTATTTTAAATATGAGATAAAACTGTATGCTTTTAATATTGTAACGAATGATGCTGTCCCAAATAAGTTTAATGGTATAATGGTGCATATTTTTAGGCGTACATTTAATCGAATAGAAGGGTCTTATATTTTTATGCCGAATCTGAATGGAGAAGTGAAAAGTTTTGCTTAGGCAATTTTTACTCTTGGACGATTTGATATTGCCTGCTAAGAGAAGCGGTGCCGTATAGAAATTTCACTTTCCTAATTTTGAGTTTTAACCGTGCCGTGCATTAAACCCGTGCACCCTGCGTTGAAGTCCAGAACACAAACCACTACGCCACGATGACACCTAATAAAAAAAAGGACACACGAGTTTTCGAAACATTGGTTTCAAGCATATGCATTAAAGTTAAACAGAAACGGTTCGAGAATGCTGCAGTGAAGAGGTGTGGGATCAAGTAACCAGACAATAAGCAAGAATTTTTTCAAATAGAGATGGTATGTTTATGGTTCTGCACCGAACCTAAACGAAGATATAGTAATATGCTCATTCAACGCAGCTAATTGAAGATTATTAAATCAAAAATAGCAGTTATATTTATGTCTCACGCTAAGTAAAAACAAACTTGAAAAGAACAAACAAAACTTAGTAAAATCACAATATAAAAAGAAATCAGCATTGCAAAAATAAAGACAAAGTCAAAGCATATGTGCTTCTTCTGCACTATGAGCTTAATAATTGAGGCATCATAGCCAGGGGCAATACGCCCATTAGAGCAGTTCAAAATACACAACTTCTTCTGAATTCAAAAAATCCGGTATGAATCGTCACGTGAAAGCAGTTTTGATGTTCACTAGCATTATCGTTTTCTCGCAAATCGCTTCTTCAAAAAAAAAATGCCCTTTGTTGATGGCTACGCTCGCTATTCATATTTTCTTTTCAATATTGATTTAACTATTTAAGGAAGTTTATGTTATTTTGTATTGCAGAGAGAACCAAGACAGGTTTGTTTGGTTTTTTCATCGATCGTGTACAAGCCATCTTCCGCTGTTGCTGTCCAGAACATATGTAACGTGTTCAACTTGTTCCCGATGGCCTACAAAATTTAAAACCTCGACTAGGAGCTCCACCCAAAAATACTGTTGTTAAGCTTAATAATTCTGCTTAGTAAATGGCAATGGCCCTCTCTGTCGAGTAATATTTATATTCTAAATTTTGTTATTAAAAGTAAAAGCATTAAAATTTGGTGTTTTTTCTAATTAAAAAGTTCTCTGCCCCGTATCGTTCAACCCAAAAACTTTTTGCATCCCATTTTATATATATATAAAAGAACGCCTAATCGAATGAGCATAATTCCAATATTGGGAGAAAAAAAGGACGTGGTTTCAAAGGCTCAAAGTTGAAATATATATGAATTTCATAAATATTCAAATATTTACCATCATAACGGTACTATATTTCAGAGAAAATTTCAGATTTAGTTTTTTAACACCTACTACAGCATCTACTACGTCGATCAAAAATAACAAACCTCAATAAAATCTACTTGGGTTATTTATTCAGCCGCTATATAAAATATAACTCAAAATCATCCAAAATAGTCGAAAAAATCCACATTTTCGAAGTGTGACAGCATATATCATCCACCGATTTCTATGAAATTTTAGTGAATGACTACTTAGGGGATGGGTCAACATAATCTGCCGGATTTTTTGCATTTGACGCATGTTTAATTTTTCCATACGATTTTGAACTGCTCTAACGCCCATATAAGAATTCCTAACTGAAAATTTCCATCAGTGCCACATTGCCAATATAGTCCACGTCGATACGATATAACCGGTCCGTATCGGCAACAGCAGTTGACAACCATTCAATTTATGTTGTGAAACAAAATAAATGAAGAACTTGAACTAGAAATAGCCATTCATTTTCTGTAATGAGCCCTGGATATCGCTAAGAATATCCTAGCTATAGTTTTGTATTTATATCCACATCCATGCTTTCACAGTTCTTCACATTGGCTTTTACGGGACTTTCCAAAATTCATACCTATCTCGCTTATTCGCATACGAATTTCAATAGCTTTTTTGATATATGTATGAGGAATTTCATCCCAAGTGAAACTCACTTTTAAATCGATCGGGCTCAAACTTGCACAAAATTTAGTCCTTGGGGGTAGTGCACACCAAATTTAAACGAGAAAAACTCGCCGAGTTGGAGGGGGCAGAATTTTGACATTTTGGTCAAACAGCCCCTGTTTCGAATCCATATAACAAATCACCAATTGCATTTAGAAAATTTTATCGACAGGTTTTTATTCAATCTTTTGAAAAATGAAAAAATTAAAAAAATCCAAATTCAAAATAATTTTGACTTGTTTTTTGACCAGGTATGTTTTTTTTGGGCAAAAAAAAAATGCTCAGTTTGTTTCCTTTGGGAACAAATACAAATTTTGGTTGGAGGAAAGGAGAGCGAGGCACCATCGGCTAAGCCCATTCTTCAATTTATATTTTAGGTTTGCATCAGAAGCACACAAATGAAGTTTTAGCGTTCTATCTTCATTATTCGATTTTAAGCTGGCTTTCCAATGAAAGAATCTTCATTACAGGTGACTGGACTGAGCTAGGGTTTTTGGGTTTATGCACGAGATTTGCATTATATTCAATAAAAATTAAAAAAAAACACAAACACACACACTCTCTCATGTACTAGACTTTCAAATAACGAACTGTTATGTAGACTAGCTACAATGGGAAAAAAAACAACAACATGAGTGTATAGAACGGTAGTGGTAGTTTCTTTCAATATCTCTATTCAGTGAAGATATTTGGAATCAAATCCGTAATTCTGGGTCATGGTTTCAAATATTAGTAGCTTATATAGGATATTGAAAGATTAAGAACTATCACTAAGATCACTGATGAGGAATTGTGGCGGATTCCGAAACTGCCGTCTGATTTGCCCGTCTCTATATACATTGTTGTTGTGATGACTACATTTGTTCATTAACCTGTTTATATATAACTTCAAATAACGAAATTGACATGAACTTAAGTCATGACTTTGAAAATTAACCTCTAGATTTAATTTTCATAGTCTCCTAAAAAAAAACTATCATAAAAAAAATTCATTTTGATTTCTAATTCCACGTTTTGATTCTGAATTCCACTTCTCATCGGAATTGATGCCGAAACAGTACAATTCGTTGTGTTAAAATTCCATTATCAATCCAAAATGGATTTGAGAGCATGGCTTAATTATTTGAACACAGCCGGGGGAAAAAATTTCCCTAGCCACGGCACTGATCTTAACATTAGAGTTAACACTCAGGTATAAATCTTCTATAAATGCAGTGCATTGTGTTGATTGAAGAAGAAAGCTAGATTAATAGGAGGAGGAAAGAGGGAGAAGTACCTGTGAACGATTGTTTTAAATTTTGAAAGGCCATAATTATCAGGAAAATAATTTTTGCAGGTAGCCTGTTTCATAAATGCGTGGTACGAGAGAGGAAAGAACTACCTCTGAAATGCTTTGGAATACATGATATTATCAAAACACGCATCTCTGCAAAGCATCTGCCATTAAAACAGCAGTAGAATAGAGTTATGCAGGCCACGTTTCTACGATATTTCGAAGAGTCAATAGAAGTGAAAGCGGTCTTGTAGCTCTAGCTGAGTTAGACTAGTGTGGTTTTGACCTTGAATAGCTTCAATTATTTTTTGATGGAGAATATTTTTTTCGAAAAATCTTTATTATTTTTTCCAACAAAGAGATTATAAAAATAAATTTTTTTTTTCAAGGTTTAATTTCTTTAAAAAAGTTGGATCTACATAGATAATTTTGACCCTCGCTTACCCCAACTGCTTTTCGATGGCGAACATTTTTCATCAAAACCTAATAATAGGTTAGATAAATAAATAAATATAACACCCAAAAGAGTGGGGTGTTCCTGTATAAATAATTTTGTCTTTCGTTCTGAATAAACAACCTTCTCTTAGCTAAGAAACATGTACAAGGTAAAATAAAACAAAATTGTTTATTGGTCCCGCATATACCAAAATTATGAGTTTTGGCCTCATGTGATAGAGAAAATTTGAGTACAGGGTCGGAATCAGCGACCCCGAATTATACTTAAAAATTTTTCCATTCAATATTTCAGATCTACTGTTTCACTGTGTAATAGAAATTAATGATTAAGTCGGTCATTATGAATTTGAAGTTGAAAGACAAATAGGGCCAGAAGGATCAGCGAGATGGAGATAAATTTTAAATAATGTCAAAATATAGAGCGAAAAGAAAATGGAGTAGTTAACCTTAAAATAACGGATTTGAGACCATGTTTTTGTTTTGTTAATCCACCTGATTTTTTATGAGGAATATTTTTACCGAATACCCTAGTTAATTTTTGCAATCGTTTTTTCTGAGTGACTCAGAACAGAAAAAACTAGTTGTGTAGAAAAGATGTTAGGAAAGTATTGGAAGGAGATCGGTAGTGCTTAGTTCACTGCTCATTATTAGTACAGTAAAGCGCAGTTCACGCAAAATTGGCACGCAGGAAATTTGCTGTATCTTTTTAACTAGAACACTCAGAATAACAAATAATGCATTAAATGATAAGTTAAATATTGTGTTTTAATACTATTATGTTAAAAGATTTAAATTTTTTTGTTGTGCAAAAAGTTCCGGGTTTCCTTTTAATGGACCCCATCAACCTTTGAACATCCGCTCTGGATACTTTTGCGGCTATTTGGTTCTATTTTAGTAACATTTAATTCACATTTTTTGACAATACCTGCATTTTTCTTCAACTTATATTTTGTAATAGCCCAGTATTTTTCGATCGGTCAAAGCTGGGGGCAATTGGGTGGATTCATATATTTGGGCACTACATCTACTTTATTTGTCTGATACCAATCCATGGTTTTCTTAGAGTAGTGGCAACTTGCTAAATCAGGCCAAAACTTCACTGGCGAATGGTGGTGACGAACAAATGGCAATAGTCGTTTCGAAAGGCACTCTTTGATGTAAATATCAGACGTCATAGAAGAGGATGCCTGGATTTGAGACCACAGCTGCAAATAGCCTGCCACACCATTTTATTTTTTTATTATTTGAAGGAAGGACGACTCGAAAGTCAGGCACTGCGACGTACATGATCTTTTGTACCAAAGCCTCAAGAAAGAAAGAAAGAAAGGAAGGGAGAAAGAAAGATAGATAAGAAACATACCCAAGCCGAGAATCGAACTCGGGTCTCCAGAAACAAAAGTCTGGCACTCTGCCACTAGACCACAGTGGCGATGGTAGGACCTACAGTTTAACGCCGATTCCGAACGGCTATGTGGCAATTTTTTATCAGCTCGGTGTACACATTGTACACATTCTTATAATTCTCATCCACTTCATATCGATAGTAAATATAAGAAGTTTATGAGAATTAACCACCAGACCAAGACGGGAATCGAACCCGCAACCTTCTGGATGAAAGTCTAGTGCACTATCCACTAGACTATCGAGGTCGTCTTGCCACACCATTGCTTTCCTTGCAAATTTATCCATTTCTATGTACTTGAATTTCGAGGGTACATTACCACGATTCGTTGCCATATAAAATTTTTGACCTGGAAGCTGTTTAAGATCAAATTTTACGTATGATTCGCCATCCACATTAAAGCATCCATTGAATTTGGTCAAAACATTATTATAAAGAAGACGAGCACGTTTTTTGGCCAGCAAATTCTGTTTGTCTGTTCTATTTGGATATTTTATAGCACGATAGCACTTTAGCCCAGCTTTTATGCGTATTCGTCTAGCAGCACTTTTGCTGGTATTGAATTTTTTGGCTCGATTGCTATCCGATAGTCCGGGATTGCTTTTGATGGACCTCCAGATCTTCGCCTTTAATTTTAGGTTGGTGGTTTCCGTTTCGTTCACAACTTTTTTAGCTCTTTCAACACTAAGAGTTTCTTTATATCGTTTTATAACTCTACATACCGTTCTTTTGGAGATATTTAACACTTTCGGAATCTTTGAACCAGACCACGACGGATTTTCAATAAATTTGTTCACAGTCAATTTTCTATTTGCAGCTTCCATTGTGCACACAATCACGAACTTGCGATCAATTAATATGAAAAATTTATCAACTAACGGTAACGGTATTGTAAACAAATCCCAGTAAAAAATTTGTTGTTCTGATGACTAGGGGCGACGTGCTGACCACAACAAAGCGTGCCAGTTTGGCGTGAACCGCGCTTTAGTTGGCCAAGGAAAGCAGTGTCTAAATTCGAAGTATGATCTTCATACTTTTCTTGGCCTTTATCATTTTTTTCAGTTTCTTCAAGGCTCTTCAAATTTGAAGCTTTTATCTAAATTCTAAACAATCTCAAGGATTTTCTTCTATATATTTAGTAGAATAATTGAAATTTGTTTACTTAAAATTTCTTTGGCGTGATAAATCTTACATAACCTCGTCTAAAATTAAATTAGTTTGTTATGCTGATAGTATTATACAAAATAACAAAAACATTAGGTAATGTTTTTTTTTTTTGTATATATACATATTAACTAATAAATTTTAATAATTTTTGCCATGAAGATGGTAGCTATCGTTGTGTGTGTATGAGAAATCTGCGCTTATGATAGCGAAAACGAAAAAATTTCCTTTTGCTTACACATAAAAATTTTCTTTGCTTTCTTACTCTTTATCTAGTAAGTCATACTTCATAATTTCGTTGAAAATTATTACTAAAGTTTATATTAATGATGCTGATGAAAATCACAAACAAACGCATACCTACATTCGTAAGGATATACATATACAGAAAGTTATGTATGATATTTCGAGAGAGATATACATACAAACATACAATAATATATGGAAAAATATGAATATTATTGCGCATAAATAATAGAAAAAGAAGTCACAAAAAGAAATTTAGAAACATATACGCTCACAAACATAAATTTTTTCTATACTGGGCGCTTACATATTTAATGGCAACACACTTCACAATATACCCCAAAAAAATTAATGTGGTAAAAAGAACATGTAGAAAAATGCAAGAAACTACTTTTGCAATTGTCTTCATTTTCAAAGATACATTCATGAGACTGCACCAAAATACACAATGCGACAATGCAGTGGATCCATTTAAATTTGCATAGGCAAAGCTAATAAAAAAAATGACTTATAGCTTAAAAAAATTATTTTTTTTTCAAGTATTGCTAAGAAAGTAAAGTATGCAGTTGAAGTTGCACAAGACAAAAGCCAATAATAAAAATTGTGATGACGAAGAGGACAAAAATTTAATTGAAAAGAATTATGGTGAAAATATACACACACAGACATACACATATATTTCACATAGAAAAAGCTGTAAATTTTCATTTCATTCTTCAGTTTATTTCATGCACATGAATGAAAGAAAAGCAGGACAATTTTTTTTTTGTATATAAAAATCTTTGCATTTACATTTTTTACTATTCATTTTTTTTTTTTTCAATGTACATAAATGCATATAATTTTTTTCTACTAACTACTAAATTTTTTTCTTTCGAATTGTGTGTAAAAGAAAACTGCAGTGAAATTCATATTTGCTTTCACAAATGATTATGAGTGTCTAGAGTACAATAGAAATTCACTAGTGCAATTGTTTAATGAGGAGCGATGATGACAATGAAAAAAAAAATAGTTGTTGTATAATAAAAAGTATTCAAACTTTTTTTTTTCTTGTAAAAATATTATACTTATAAATGGAATGTCAACTTGGCGAAGAAAATTAAATATTAAGTTAAAATATACTGCAGTAATATAATTTAAATGTGCATACAGTTTTTCTGGTGGTTTCTTTAGAGCTTAAGACGTGTACAATTTGTGCGGATTTTTATTTTTAAATATTTCAATATCGGATTCAGAAAGAGGAAGTGCTACACAGCAGTCCTGTGGTATTGTGTACATTTCTTACTAAGATCATATACGGGCCGTAGCCAGGATTTTTTTTCGGGGGGGGGGGGGGGGGGCTGGTTTTCATTCGACGAAAATATTCATATAAAATTTTAATGAAACTGATGTTTAAATACAATAAATTAAATACGATGATGCATTTGATGGACCGTATCAGACTAGGGAGAAAAATGGATAATATCTGAAAGCTTTAGGAAAAATGTTTGCTTCCGAGTTTTCTTAATCTTAATCTAAAAAAAATTGCCGAAAATGACAAAAAAAATTCACAGAATAATCATTTTTAATTTTTTCAAATAAATATTATTCAATGTGGATTCCATTACATTTTTTATCGTGAAAGACATAATTTCGATAACTTATTGACTTGCCATTACTGATAATGTACCCAACCTCCAAAAAATGATTAAAAAATAGTCAGAGACTATTTTTTTTTTAAATGATTATCAGTGGGAATTTGGGCCATTGTCAATGATGAGGAGCCCTGATGAGGTTGGCATATATTCCCTAAATTCCCTAAAGATTTACCATTGACACAACATACCTACACTGCAACTTTTGCTGATCACACAGTTGTAATGGCGATTAACAGCGAGCCTAATGTAGCTACATATCGACTACAGACAAGCCTCAACAAAATCAACATTTGGTTGGACGAATGGAGAATGAAAGCAAATGAATCAAAGTCTGTACAAACAACATTCACTCTACGAAATGGAACTTGTTCGCCTGTAACTCTTAATTGTTGCGGCTTACCTCAATCTGATCACGCAAAATATCTTGGAGTACACTTTAATAAGAGGCTCACATGGCAGCACAACATCTTCACAAAACGCAAGCAACTAGGATTAAGGATCAGGTCACTATACTGGCTACTTGGTAACAACTCAACTCTTTCTGTAGAAAACAAAGTTCTTATATATAAAAAAATATTAAAGCCAATATGGACTTATGGAATCCAAATTTGGGATTCGGCATCCAAATCAAATCTGGATATAATCCAAAGATACCAGTCGAAAATTCTTCGTATGTGTACCAACGCTCCGAAGTTCGTTAGCAATGAAATTATTCACCGAGACCTGAAAATCCCCACTATATATGAAGAGATTAATAATTTTAGTCAAAAATACCACAGCCGCCTCAGCGTCCACCCAAATTACCTGGCTACAGAGTTGCTGAATACTGAGAACTACACTCGCAGATTAAAACGGTTTTTACCATTAGATCTACCCTAAAAATTTTAACCATTGTTAAAATTTTAAATAAATTTAAATTCTTACACATGTCAAATTTTAAAATCATATATATCACTAAATGTCAATGAGTTAAAAAAAAAAAAAAAATTCCCTAAATTCGTGCAGTCACAGCATTGAAAGAGATCTTCCGAGTCGGGGTGCTCTGGGCAATAATGGGTTAAAGGATTAATTATATTTTAAAATTAAGAACATTGAAGCTGATTCAATAACACTGAGGTCAAAACTTCCCATCACGTCACGTTTTAAAAAAAATGGGGTTGAAACCCTGGAAAATACCGTTTTTGGCCATGACATGAATTTATTTTTATTTTATTATTTATTTTTATAAATACGGTCTTGCTCCTCTCCTTCATTATCTTTCTTTTTTTTAAATAAACCCGCTTCTAAAGTTTTTGTACTTAATTCCTTTTAAATAAATCTAGAATTGCAAAGATCAGATAATACTTTCTATTATTACTGATTAATTGATTTTTCGATTTTTAAAAAATTTATTAAAAATTTTCTATAAACAAGGGGATAGTTCAGCTGAAACCCGTTCCACCAGTCATTGTAAAAAGTGGTTACTTTTTAGAAAAACGTGATTTGGAGAAAAACGCGTTTAAGATTCTATGTGAGCCCGGCACTTGGCGCGGTATAGTCCGATGGACTAAAACTAGTGGACTATACCCAAGCTAAACCATTTTTTCTATATTTAATACAAACCGAACTATCAAAAATGCAAAAAAAAAAAAAAGCGTTACAGTAAAAGACCTCCTTAACTTTACTAACCAAAAATAACTTTGAGCGCAGCATTACTCAGTAGCAATTTTTCTTTCAGAATTTATATAAACAATTCTCCTGACAGGCGAAAACTCTCAGAAGTTCAGGTTTCCTTTGGGTGCAAAGTTTATGAATATGAAAGCTTTCAACTAAGGTATTATTACTATTATTAGTAAACGGGATGTGCACTGCGACCTCAAGATCTATAGTGCTCCCGCTAGGACTTATAGCAACTCTTTTAGTCCGATCTCTGTTAAGAATTTTAGTATTAGATAGTCACCCAGATGCTTCATCCTGTTTTGCATGAATTGAGGGCACTGCCCTAAAATGTGTATTGAAGTTTCTAAGTGTTCCTCGCAAAACCTATATGAGTCGTTGGACAGTAGTTTCATTGTTGTTAGATAGTGGTTTAATGCCCAATGCCCTATTAGGATTCCTGTTATGATTCTAAGACTGTTCACTGTCAGCTTAATACAGTCTCTAAAGAGTCTTGGGTTGCAATTCCCTAGTAGTGTTTTCGACTGTCTTAGACCTGGTTGAATGTCCCAGTATAATTCCCTTAACTTTTTTTCTTCCTCACTGATTATCGCAGAGACGGATCCTTTTCCCATTCCGCGGAATGGTTCTAAGCCGAAAAAAGAGGTTTCCGTCCCCCTTTTCGCCAGCTCGTCTGCTATTTCATAACCTTTTATTCCTGTGTGGCCCGGAACCCAGAAAATCCAGACTCGATTTTGTGATCCAAGCGTATTTAGTTTATCAAGACATTCCCACACCAGTTTGGAGTTCACCTGGTGTGATTTCAATGCCTTGATAGCCGCTTGACTGTCAGTCAGAATAGGTTCCGGTAGCTCTGCTTGAGATTGAAGTAGGCGTATATTTCCGCCTGATAGATGCTAGCGTACGTTCTCATGGACTTCCCTACTCCTGTACCTTCATTAGTAAGTGACCCGTCTGTATACCAGGTTATCATTTTTTGCTGTATTTTATAGGTTCCACATATACCTTCCAAATTCTCTTTATTGCTCAGTTCAGTTCTAAACCTTTTGATGAAGCTAAACTTCGGTATCATTTTATCTCGTGGTATTGAGATATCAAGATATTGCTTCGTAAGAATGTCAAACTTCTTCCGACTAAGGCAACGTCCTGATCCGACATTTTCTCCAGATACCCTAAATATTGCCCTGTTCGCCTGTGTCTGTATATAACTCAACTAAGGTAGCTGAATTTCATTTTCTACGCCGCTTTAAAATTTACGCAAGATGGGCAATTTTAATTTTATCCTTATTTAAAATTTTGAAATTCGAATCTTCATTTTGACGACATTTCTTACTAGGCCTAAAACTTTCAAAACTTTTTCACCAAAGTATGAATTTATTTTCCTTCAAAATGTGGCAGCCACACACATTTTTGGGTGTATACTAAAGATAGTACTTGACGCCTCACTTGATGCTCACGGGTTTTCAAATATTACTCCCGTAAGTTCACTTATATTGAGTTTTTCCAAAAAAAACTTCACGCATGTAAGTGTCTTGTCTTGTCTTTTTATTTTAAAAAATTTTAATTATGTAAATTTAGGTAGATACAAAGAAAAAAAAAAGGGTTGCTTTTTAAGCTACCAAAGTAATGTCCGACCGAATATTCGGCTTCGGTTCTTCGACTACGCATCGTGGGCTATGGCTTCGGCAAAAAGTGGCTGAAGTTTTGGCCGAAGTATTTTGCCGAAGCATTTTCCATTACTGGCTTTCCACTTCTTTTCGTTTTTAAGGGCGTCGTCTCGAATCGAAAATGTTTTTTAATTATATTGCTTCAAAAACGCCTCTAAAATATGTGTGTAAGCGATTTTTCCAAATTCGCAGTCTATTGAAATTTATAGGTGTAGAACTTGACAGGAGATGGAAAAGTGATCGTGCATACTTGAACTTTCAAACACGTTTTTCTCAAAATTTTATTTCTTGAAATGACTGTCACGATATCTCCAAAACTAATGAACCGATTGAGCTCAAATTTTCATGAAATCTTCAGTATATTTATAATTCAAGTCTTAACCAGGGTCAATGTGATTTTTGACATATTTTTTTTTTAGTTTGAAATAGTACGATGTTTTAATTTTTGATAAACAGAACAGATGGAATCATGGCATCTATCGTCAAATTTTTTTTGAGACGGGTGTCGTTCTAGAAATGTGTAGTCGATTTAACTATACATATATCGCTACCTCTATTCTTCAATTACGTATCTCCACTTTTTGCTTACATTGTATAAAATCACCTAAGAATCCCGAGTGAAATAAGTTATCAGCCAGTTCGTATGACAAAATATATAAAGCCAGTTTTTCCACCTCTTATCTCCACTTGAACACGAAAGTTGATTTTCAAACCTTTAGTTTTTTCTGTTTTCGGAGAAATGGAACTTTTTGTGATATGCGATTGAAGAATAGAAATAACGATATGTTAAAGCGAAAAATTTTAAATTATTCTCGAGATGTTGATAAATATTTTATAGAAATACATTGTTCTTCATAACAAATCATAAAATTTGTCAACTCCTCCGACTAGTGTAGCTAGTGAACAATTATTTAGTGCTGCTGATCAGCTTTATATTCGGAGTACCAATGATTTATGTTTTCCTCTTTGTGTTTGTAAGTAGAAAAAATTTATTTTCCGATTTTTATTCTTTTATATTTTAAAAATCTTTCGGTCTTCGGATTCGGCTTCGGTCGAAGGTTAGAGGAGTGGCCAAAAAAGCACCTTCGGTCGGACACTATACCAAAGTTAGCCTTTTAAGAAAATGTGAATTATAACGACGTCATGGTCGAAAGTTATGTTCATGCATTTTCACGTGGGAATTATTGAAATTAAATCACGCTTATGCAATCTTACGTGGAAATTATGTCACATTCGTGTTCACGTGTGTGATGTACAATTCACCTCACGCGCCCATATCTACTGTATACTTTTATTAATTACCAGTTCTTTTGAGCGTTGGAAACTACTGTAAAAAAATTTTTACTACTTTGTTGGTTAGCTTTTAAGATCAGTTGAACTTTGACCCTCTTAAATTTCTTTTACTTTCATATTTTTTATATTTTGCAAAAGTTCTTAAGTTCAGTACTTTAAGACTTCTTAAGTTATCGTTAATTGTGCAATTGGATCTTCATTTTGGCCGTCCTTGCTTCCTCATACTATCAGAAATGCTGTTAGGTGTTGCCATTATATATAGGTATAGATATATTGATATTCCGCATATGACTGGTTCGGAGAATATGATTGGTACAATGAAGTCGTTATTGGAGTTTAGTCTAGTAGTAGCTGGTTATTTGCAGTTCTTTGAGTTCCTTGAGACGATTGTCGTTGTATTACAGAATATATTTACTCATCAAAGCCTACTCGAAACAAGCCCACAATTCTTCTGCGAACCCTTCATATGTTCATTGCTTATTTAAAGTTTGACTGGCTAATGTTTTCTAACTTTATAGATTAGCTTTCAATTGTCAGGAACAATGAGCCTAATGGTTTGATGAATTTCAGTCTAAATTCAAATTTGAATTCTGACATGAATTTAGTCAAAATTTCGGAGTGGTTTTTGGCCTTTTTTATTACAATTTTCGGTCTGAATTTTGTAACGAACTTTCATTTAAAAATTTGGTTTGATTTTCGTTCTACTTTTGGTCAGATTTTAGTCTGAATTTTGGTCTAGTTTTGGACTGGCTTTTAATCAGTTATTTGGTTTGATTTGTTACAAATATCGGTCTGAATTTTATCTTAGTTTCAGTATGAGTTTTGGTCTGATTTTCCGTTTGATTTTTGTTCAGTTTTAGCTCAAATTCAATGTGAATTTGGATATGCTCTTGGTCTGAATTCAATCTGAATTTTGAGCTTCTTTTGTTCAGATTTTGCTTTGTTTCTATATATTTTTTTTTTTTTTATGTGAAATTGTGTTAGAATTTAGTCTGAATTTTGATTTAGGTTTTAGTTGAAATACCTGATATAATCTTAATTTAAGCTTGAATTTGATTCAGTTTCAGCATAAAACTGTAGATCCCTTCAATTCGTGCACAAAAAAAACTCGCACAACATAAATGGATGCGAAAAGCTAGGCCTAGGCTCTTGTACCATAATAATAGTTGGTTTGAATTTTGATCTCCTTTTGGTTTGGTTTTTGGTCTAAATTTGATTTCAATTTGGTCTAATTTTTTTATCTGAATTTTGGTTGTAATTTTAGTCCAATTTTAGATAAAATTTTTATTCTGAATTTTGATTTGCTTTTATTCCAGATTTTGTACAGAATTTTCGTTAGAAGTTGTTCTGATTTCGAAATGCTTTTGGACTAAATTTTGGTCTGTGTTTGGATTGTTTTTTTTTTTTTTTTTGAGTTACTTGACTTTTGTTCAATTTAGAATCAGGTTTATGATTTAGCCTGCAATCTTGCCCTGTCTGTAATGGAGCATAAGAAAAACATTTCATGTGTTCTATTGTTTTTGGTTTGGTTTTTGTTTTTTACCATATATCCCACAAAATTTGCTTGAATTCTCATTGTTATTGCCATTGACCCACGCAATTTATAAATATTATTTCTGATAAAGCCGTTCATGCAGTTCTAAAACTTTCGAAAGCATTTTTGGAACCCTTCATGAAATGCAATGTAGTCAGCTTTTTTTATTATTTTTTAGAACACTGCCGAAAGTTCAGCATATGCTTTGGAAATATTTGCTCTTAAAAACACGAGTACAGTGAACGTGAGTAAGGGTATAAATACTTAATGTTGAAAAATTTAAATTTCAAACACTTGTGGATCCAAGTGTGTCGGGCGGGAATTGATGTTTTGGAGTTAAAACTCCGCCTTGGCATTTTGATCGTTAGTCATTCAAGGAAAAATGTAAAGGAACTAATAAATCAAAACTCCAAGCCTAGGCAAATCTTTAGTTCCGCTAGTGATTTCAAGCAGCCATTTTTAGTTGAATATAAGATCAAAGTTCTCAGATTCAGCACTGTGTTTAAAGTTAAACCGAGAACTACCAGCAACCAGCGTGTTGCCTTGAAAAAAAAAACTTAGGCTGCACCGTTTTCTAAATCTAATTTCACTCTTACTTTGTTTGCTATCAATTTGACCGTTTTCTATTCTCATCTAATATATTTCACAACCACCAATTAAAAATTAATTATTTTACAAAGAGATTAAATTCTATTGTACCTAATTGTAAAGAAATAATCAACAAACGAAAAGAAGAAAAAAAAAAGAAAATAAATAAAGCGATGTAGAAGAAAATTGCTGATGTGAATTTTCATCATTAATTTTTAATTTGTAGGCAACTCTTCTCGAGATAATTTCACAGATAATATAAATGATTTTACGTCATGCTCGTCGCTTGCTAGAGCTCGCTTCATATCAACGACATACAATTTGCCTGCGTCTTTTCTACTTTTCTATGCTGTGCTTCTTTTCAGCATTTTGCCAAATAATAAAAATTTTACTAACCTACTTTTCTACTGCCGCCACTGCTACATACATATAAATATATTGCATTATCTTATACTACCGAGCGAAAAGCTACTTCTTCTTCTTCTTCGATGTTTTTGCTGCGTCCATTTTTATCGTCGTAACAATTTTTTATGCTGCTACAATGTTCAAAGCTTCTTAATGAACAATTCATGTCAATCGCTAATTATCTTTTCCCCTACTTTAATACTAACTTAATACTATGTATGTGTGTATGTGTATATGGAGCTCCATGATGACTGCAGCAGTAGCAGCACCAACAGCATGTAGCAACAGCAGATTTCCTTCTAGCCTACATTTTTTTCTTCTCGTCATTCATTCATCTACATTGACTTTATCACTATGCTGCTGCCACTGGTACTACTGCTGCTACTCTTGCTGCTGTTGTTGCTGATTTGTAGTAGCCATTTTTATTATTTTCCTTTCTTTTATATGACCTTACAGCACAAACAATAGGGAGGAAATTAAGAAATCTCCCTGGTCCTCATTCTCTCATCTACCGCATAAGATAAGTCAATTAGGTTTAGCCTTAATTTGGTATTCGCTCGCATAAAACAAAAAGTCGGAGAAAAAAAAAATTAAACACAAAAGACCATAGTAGTAGCTCACAAGATGACGTAAAATAAAAGGCAGCAATTAATAAACACACAAATGAAGACTTAAAAAAAAAACAGCAAAAATTAAATGATATAAGCATCCCTCATTTTGAAGGGTTGTCCGTGCTGTTTCCTTAATATCATAGCACATAGTACTGAGTTTTTATTACTTATCCGAACTGAACAAGTGACAATGTCGAATGTCGATTCCATCGAAAGTCAATAAGCCACCTTGCATATTATCTACATCAACCTGTCACAGTGTCCTTTTACTTTAATCTAAGTACATACGTACCTACATATTTAATATCATTAGTTGATTTTGTTACTTTCAATTCCGTTTGACATATTTACACATGTTTTTTTTTATTTGCTCATGAATAATGCTGAGCTATCAATGTAAATCTCGTAAAATTGTTTAGATTTGTTCTTAAACTAAATGAAACGCATTCACTGTTGAATGTTGTAGTAGGGAAATTACACAATTTATTTACACTGTAAGACGACGATTTCCTAGTGCAATCACTCTCTCTCTCTCTCTCTCTCTCTCTTGCACACTCACATCTACTTAGGACTTTGTTGCCGTGTGGAGGTTTAATTTGGGCTGTTGCTGACTAACTGGCAATGAAAAATTATTTAACTGTGCTGGCAACAACAAATATAATTTCTACATAATTTGAGTGAACCAAACTGAGAAATCTGTACTCAATTTTAATTTGTTTTTTAGCCATGTTGACATTAAGCTGCTTAGAATATACTGGGAATACCAAGTCTTTATTGAAAGCGCAAATTTATATTCTGAATGTTAAAAAAATATTATAGGTAAGAGTTTTATATATTTCTGTCCTTGTGGGCATTCATTTGTGTATTTCACAAGAATTTCAACGAAATTCACTAGAAATGCCGAAAGTAACTCAGCAATTGTCAAACACATGGTTGTAAAAAACAGGGAAAATATGATATATTTTGTTTTGGCTTTTTGCATTTTGTTTTCGTAAGAGCTGCTCTTGCAATATTTCTGTGGTAAAAATTAAAAACAACATAACTCGACTTAAGATGCAAAATATTTGATCCCATATTTTTGGCTATAAATAATAAACTAATAAGAATTTTTAGAATTATATATCGTTTTAAGAATGATCTTTAATTTGAAGATAAAGTCGTTTGAAACAATAGCAGCGTTTTATTCGCCACTTGCTTATCGCTTTCGTATAACCAGCAGCGATAATTGTATGGGGAAACAATAACAAAGCCGCTGAGATAACACGTATAATTATTGCACACAAATATTCTTCTTCTTCTCCAAACTTATAATCAGCCAAGAATGAAATTCGATTCTCAATGAAATTCCTCTTTTGTCGTGTGTCCACCTAAATTTGAAATTCAAAATTTCAACGAAATTCACTCTCGTGTATTCGCGTTATAAGAGAGAATTTAATAGCCGTTGGGTATTTTTTCGGTCTTCGGCAACGATTTGTGAAACATATTGCTTCTCAGCTTCATTTTTTGTGAACATTTTATTGTATTCCTTCATATTTTTTTCTACCACGTCATCGACAACAACTTTCTTCTCAAGCTTTTCAATTCCATTTTTGTAACCTGGATCATCTTTCCATGTTGACAGTTCTTTGTTGAAGAAATCGATACTGTTAGAAAATTTCGCAAAGAAAATTTTTGTACTAGGAGTTACAAAAGACGTCAACTCGATGTTTATAAACGAAGAAAATTGATTTTCTTATAGCCTGCTTCCAATATAATTTAAGCTTTAGTTGTCTTAACCATTGTTGGATCATTTTCATCAAATAAAGATAGAACCTCAGTTTGGGGAGTTTGGGGGAGCTAAGTTCTCAAGGTGGATGACAAATTTGTCCGCAGCACATTTCTGATTCCTCGATCAATATCCTGATAATTTATCAATTGACACATGAACAAAAAGTAATAATAAGGTGCTTTAATTCCATCTGGTGACAGAAACTAGGCTCGAACGTACACCCGAGCAAAAAAAATTCTTTTTAAGAGTTCTTCCCCTTATGAGATAACAGAAACTGGTCTTAAGAAAAGCATACCTTGAATGCATAAATCACTGTTAGCTCTAACAATTATGGCCAATCATCTCGGTGTTGTTTCTTCATGGAAAGGTGTTGTTCAAGAAATCCAAGAACAAAAAATTTACTTATCTGAAAAAATGACTTTCCGAGCAACAGTGTATAACTTCATGGTCGATGAGGGCCGACTCGCAGTTGTCCGATTGAGCTAAAATTTTGCACAGATTGTTTCTTTATTGATTGAAACAAGATAGGGGTCAGGGAACTTTTAGAAAGTTGAAATATAAGAGCCTAATGTAGATATATATAAATATTATTAAAAGTACCACACGACATTTACAATATTTTGGTGATGATCTAGAGCAAACTAGACCAGATAAGAGACAAAACCAGAAACCAGACCAAACACCGGTCTTAAAATCAAAATTTAAACCATAAAACTAGTCACACATCACATCAAAAGTCACACTAAAATTTAGTACTGAATTTAGTCAACGAGCAGGGCGAAAATCAGAAATTTTGGACCTAAAAGTAAAACCAAAGCTTAGACCAAACTTAGATAAAAAACAAATAAGAATTTAGTCAGTTATTAAAATCCAAGACAGGTCAACTGTCAGACCAAAGTTCAAATCAAATTTAGACAGCAATTCCAACCAAAGAGCAAGACCAAAAAGCAGACTAAAACTCAGATAAAAAGACCAGATCTCAGTGAAAATTTAGTTCCAGAGCAAGACGAAAGTCAAACCAAAACTAAAAAAAAAAAAAAACATGATGAGAGTTTAGTCCTAAATTCAAATCGAGAGTCGACGGAAAGTTAGACCCAAAAATAGATAACTCAAACCAAAAATCAAAATACTTTTCAGAACAAAATTAAGACAATAAATTCAGATCAAAAAATAGAACAGAATCTGGTTAAAAATTTAAATCTAGAGAATATCAAAAGTCAGGCCAAAATCCCTATCAGATTTCAGATCAAAATTCTGACTAAATTAGATCAAAACTCAAACCAAAATTCAGACTAAGAAGTATAACAGAACTCGGACTAAAATTAAGATAAAAATCATTAAAAAACAGACCAGAACTTATTCTTAAATTGAGATTCAGAGCAGAAAGTAGAAATTCAGAGCGAAATTCAGAACAAAATTCAAACTAAATTCAGACCAAAAACCATATCAAAAAACAGACCACAAATTAGTCTTAAAGAATCCAACTAAAATCAAGATCAAAATTCAATCAAAAAGCAAGACTGAATCCCGCATAAATTCCAACCAAAACTTAGATAAAAAACAGTCCAGAATTTAGTGCTAAATTTAGATCTTGAGTAGACCAAATGTCAGACCATAAATCAGACCAAAATTTCATCCAAAAAGTTGATCAGAATTCGGGCTAAACCTCTGATTAAAGAACGGGCCAGAGCTTAGCTCAAAATTAAGATCAAAATCAAACCGAAAGTCAGACCAAAAAGCAGACCAGAACGAAAACTAAAACTCAGATAAAAAGACCAGAATTTACTGAAAATTTTAAATCCAGCAGAAAATCAGACCAAGAAGCAGTCCAGAATTCAGACCAAAACCAATTCAAATGAAAAACCAGAGCAGATTTTAATTCTAAGTTTAAATCAAGAGCCTACATAAAGTAATACCCATAAATTTATATCTCAAACCAGAAATCAAAATAATTTTCAGATCAAAATTTAGGCGAAAATTCAGACTGTTAGATTAAATTTAGACCAAAACTCAGATCAAAAAAACAGAACAGAAGTTATAAATTTAAATCGAAAGGAAACAGAAAATCATGCCGATATTCAGACCAAATTTCAGAAAGAAATTCAGATCAAAACTCAGACCAAAATTCAGACTAAATTAAGACCACAAATCAAACCAAATTTCAGACCAAAAAGGAAAACAGAACTCAAGCCAAGATTCTGACCAAAAATTCAGATAAAAAAACAGACCAGAACTTAGTCCTGAATTTGGATTCAGCGCAGAAAACAGAAATTCAGAGCAAAATGCAGAACAAAATTCAGACCAAAAAGCATAACTAGAACTCAGATCAATACTAAAATAATTTTGGGATGTTTGAATTTAGTGTTTAAATTCAAAAAAAATAAAAAATCCGAAAGTCAAGCAAAAACGCGGTTCAAAATTCAAACCGAAAATCATACTGATATTCTGGTCAAAACTCTGGTAAAAATCAGTCTACTGAACCAAATCAAAAATTATTATCCAGCTCTTCAACAGTAGAAGCTGTTATTGAACAGATCTTTCGAGCAAAGAAACAAACATTTCAACTTGCATGGTATCTGAAAAGTGCAGTCAATTCCATTTGAGTTGAAACTACATAAGTATATGAAAATTTTTATGCACCATTAAAAATAGGAACACAAGCATGACAATATAAACGCTCTTTAAAAGGAAAGACTGAGAAAATAGAGTAATATTCTCGGAACTATATTCAACTATTCAGGTCAACAAACTGCTCAAAGAGCTCTATGCTCCTATATTTACTATTAAGGCCACCTTCTGGTATAGATTTTTCAAAAAACTGATTTTTTTTTATATTTCAAAATGAACGCAGAAGCAAGTAAAAGGGTCGACTGAAGTTTAAACTCATTTATCTCGAAACTATATTTTTCTGGACGGTGGGACACAAAAAACAAAAACTACTCGACCGATTCGTCTCAAATTTTACTCTTATATTATTCAAAAAACCAGTGGTTATCGCAGGAACTAAAAATAACTTTCTACGTTGAATACTTCTTACTTTTTACATACAAAAAGTAGTGAAAAAACGGGCTGTTTTCGTAAAGTAAATTTCAACAACGCGCCATTTTGTCAAATTTAATTTTTTTTTTTTTTCATTTTAGTTCCTGCGATAACTACATTCATACCAATTGTAACCTCTTTTTTTTTTGTTTTAGATCAGTGGAAAATCCAAAACCTGTGCCACCAGCAAGATCCGTTTTTTTGAAGAGGGCAACTATAACGCCAATTTTAGTTTACTTAAAACTATAATTTTTTTTTTATTATTATTTTTGTATATTGTTAAAGTAACAAAATATATCTACAAAGTTTAAATACTATTGCTCATTATTTCATTTAAAAAAAAAAAATCCTAAAAACTCGCCAAATTCGAGGGCGCTAGACCAGAAGGTCCCCTTAAATCCAAAACATAACTTTGAAGTCTTACGAGAACGCCCGATAGTTCTATTATTTCATTGGATACCAGGTGAAGGTGTTTTAATTTCCTTTCTAATCAATCGGGCAAGAAAAGCAGTTAGTTACTCTTCATTGATTTTCACACCTTTTTTGATATTCAGTATTAATATGCTTGGTCTAACTCAAAAGGTATGACCTGCTCAATAACATTTGACCGACAAACATGATTCTTTAAAGGTCATTGGAATCAAACACATGCATTACAACTCGGTCTGCAGACTCAATCTTGGTGAAAATGAGAACCTTATTTAGTTTTATCAGAGGATTCTGTACTCCAACTGTTAATGGTTGAGAATCGAAATCAAAGTTCGCCTTCAAATCATTCCATTTTTGATTAAGGATTTTAGAAATTGAGGTCGCTTGATTTTTGCCATGACAATGCAGCCTTAACACCAAATGTTATAATTACTAAATATTTGTAAAGTCAAAATCCATTCTGCACATTGATTAAAGTAAAATTGTTCTTAATTGCAATTCAAACACCTCGTGCCTCCTTGTTGAACCTCAGTTTCATTGAAACTTTCAAGGCTGTATTCAACGACTACTGTGGCTTTCTGTTGTTATGCTATAAATTGCAGCAATAGTGTTCCACACGAAACTAATCCCAAGGTATTTCCGCTGCTGATGCATTATGTGCCACATACCACAATAAAGTAAAATAACGAATTATTGAGAGCGAGAAGAAATTCAATGTGTTTTTGTTGTACTTGCATCCCATTAAGTCAACAAATGAGTCAAGGTTTCTTGTTTTGCTGCGTAGAAAATTTATTATAGATTTCCTTAACAAAATATTTTGTTCTAAGAATACAAACAAAATAAATAGCTAAGATAGTAAAAGAGGAGATGCTAGATGAAAAGAACGAGAAACCAAAAATAATTTTAAAGTTGGTTCAAGGATAATTATTGGTAATTGAATATGCTTGAGTAAATATGCTAAAAGTTATGTAAAGCAGAAGATTAAAATTAGAATAAATCTATTGAAAACACAAGAACCGAAATACACACAAACACAAATATACACTCAATTACACACACACACAAGTTAAATTATAACATCAAAAAGTTAAAAGTTGAAAGAAAAGGAAATTATGCTGTAGGTCCTTGATGACAAATCGTAAATGAAACATGAAACTATAAGAGAAATAAAACAAAAAGCAAAAAATGTCAACAACACAACATAACAAAATGAAAATAAAATAAAATAAAAATAAAAAAACACATACAAATTAAATTATCAAAATAAATGCCATACCGAAATAATACAACAATATAAAAATAAATAATAATAAAGAAGTTTTCAATAGAAAATCAATAATTTCATAAAAATCACACAAGAAGCAAGAGAAAAACTTATTCAATTGAATTCAGTTAAAAGAAGAAAAATACAAAAAAAAAAAAAGAAAAATCCCAAACAAAAAGGAACCAAGAAAACCATAAGAAAAAAAGCATCGCACTTTACCTACATGTCAACTTCCTGCTTCCGGGGATACATACATACATATATTTTCTTTTACTGGTTTTTCTTTTATTTCAATTTCAATTTCTTTTGTTTGTTTTGGTTTTTGCACAAAGCAAAGTAAAAGAAAATGTGACATTGACCACCAGCAGCAATAGGTACTCGCAGACATATTCAAAAACCAAAAAAAAAAAAAAAAATAAGAAAAGTATCAATGCAGTATGAAATGAAGAAAAAGTAGCTACTACTAATAGATGGAAGCAGGAGTTGAAGTTGGTAAGGAAGCACATGAAGCAGCAATATTTTTTATAGAAAAAATATAAAGAACTTAATCTTCATACATCCGCAAGAAGTGTGTGCTGGTTTTGCTTTTGGTTTTTATTTTTTCTTTTTTTTCTTTTTTCGATAGATAGTTAAACCAGCTGGAAATGTTTATGGAGAACTAGTGTTAGTTATTGATGATATCACGTAACCAAAAGATGAGTTCGTATGTCGTCACTTTAGAAATATTTTAACGAATTTGAAAATAAATATCAATGTTATATCAAAGTCAAAGTATTCGATGTTCACCAGGATTCTGCATTTATAAACAAAAATTTATAATTTAATTTATAAATTAATATATAAAAAAAATTCTAAATCTTACAATATTTTTAACTGAGCCAAACTCATTCACTTACATCTCTAAAATTTAATTCTTTAACTACAAAAATTAATCTTTAACTTACTTCATTCGATTATCATCCAAAATAGAATTATTTATCTCTATTTTGACTACTTCAACACTAAAATTGATATAAAGTTGTTCCTGAGTACTTTAATGCAAAACATGATATTCGACCCAGTCACATAAGAATTTGACTCTTTCAACGCATAAATCTCTTATTCTGACCCTTGAATCTTCCAATGCTGAAATAATTACTTGCTGATAAAGTCGAATCAATCCTTATTTTTACTTCTATCTAGCAGAACTATCTGTCTTCGACTCTACAAACGCAGATTTCTTCATTGTTTCTGATTCTTCCAACCCAAATTCTTCGGTTTCGAATTCACTAACATTAAATTCGGTATTTTTGACTACTTTATCGTAGAGTTATCCACCCCACCCCTCCCCCCCTTTCTCCCCCCATCGAGAGTAAATGCTCAGTAATTTTTTTTTATATACGTATAAATAAATATTAGGGACTGAAAATAACAATTATTTTTTTTTACAAGCAAAAAACTCATTTAAAAATTAATAATTAAAAAAAATCTATTGGAACCATTATGAGTGCTTTTAGTTTCTTTTGGTTGACCATAACAATTACCGAACCCAAAATTTTATTTTGGTTATCCATAACCAATAAAGGAACCAAAATTTTGTATTGGTTAACCATAACAATTACACAGCTACACAAAAAAAAAATGTTTTTTCGGGTCTGGAGGTCAGACCATGCTTGCTATATGTTTTTGGGATCGCTGAATTCGAATCCGATATCCAAGAAAACCAAGAAAAACATCAAGGCTCTGACATAATCTCAAAAACCCTTAAACAATTTTTTTTTGAGCCCGGGGACCAAACCGTGTTAGTTTTTGTGGTCGCAGAATCCCCAGCATGTTAGGTTTTCGACATAACCCGCAAAATACCTCGTTATCTAAGCTAAGTCGAAAACCTAACATGCTGGAATTTTTTCGACCTCGGATTCGGATTCAGCGACCCCAAAAATATATAGTAACATGGTCTGGCCCCAGGGCGCGAAAAAAATTGCATGAGGTTTTTAAGGTTATATCGGAACCCTGACATGCAGGAATTTTTTGGACCTCGGATTCGGATTCAGCGACCCCAAAAACATGTAGTAAACATGGTCTGATCTCCAGATCGGAAAAAAACGAGGTTATGTCAGAACCCTGACGTAATCGTTTTTTTTTTTTTTACCTCGGATTCGGATTCGGTGACCTCAAAAACATATATTAAACATGGCTAGGCCTCAGGACTTGAAAAAACATTTTTTTTTGTGTGGCTGATTATCACCACTAAATTATTTTTTCTGACGCCTCTTGGTAGAGATCAGGGAATCTGACTCTACCAATATATAATTTATTGATTTCAACTTCACCACTTCATAGAATTTTTTATTTCTGACTTATCTCACACTAAAATGTTTGGTTTCGACTCTTCCTTGTTCAAGATTCCTCTAATGAGGAATTCATTGATGTCGACTCGAATAGCATAGAATTCCTTGATTTTAACTCCCACAACTCAAAAATTTATCATTCTGATACCTCTCTGTTATGTCTGTCTCTACTAACGCTGTATAGACTCCATCAACATAAAATTTTTTGACTGTAATTCTGGATTCTACAATGTATACATTTTTAATTTTCACGGCGTTAATACTGAAGTTCTTCTCTTCTTCAAAGCAGAAATCTCGGATTCTGATACATAAACACAGAAATTTTTCTATTTTAGACTCTAGATTAGGTAAGGATTAGTAATTGTTTAGGGACACACTTAGACCAGAATGGCCAATTGTGTTACCACATGGTTGAACCTACAGTTTAACGCCAGTTTTGAACGATGATGTGTCAGAGTTCAAATTCTGCCTGTACCTGATTCTGACGCCTTCAAAGTAAAAATTTGTGATTTTGATTCTTCTCACACATAAATTTGTGATACTGACTCCTTAATTCTGTTTTTCTGTTTCTTCCAATATTCCGATTTTTATTTTATCACAGCATTCTTTGTTTCTGACTCCTCCAATGCAAAAACTTCTCACCTTTTGATTCCACCACTACAAAACGCACTGATACTGATTGCTACATATGCATAAATTCGAAATTCTGTATCATTTAATACCTTCAACAAAGAATTTGTGTTGCTGATTGCTCCAATCAATATTTATCGGCCTCCGACTCCTCCGACTCCTTATCAAATACGTATGACCCTAAACAAATATTGGGTGGATATTCGAGATAATTACTTATTATTATTCATAGAAAATCTTAAACCTATTGTGAATATATAGAAACTTCTCTCCAATTTACAGTTCGAGAACTCTTGAAAATTGTGACATGAAATTCCATAATAGAGACTATACACGATCAAGCATCGCATACAGTATTACAAGTGTATTAGTGAGAAATCTTCACACATTTGAATAATTGAGAACTGTTTTATATATCAATACAACCTCAGTAACGACCGCTACGACTAATAACATCCCATTCAATACTATCTCGACCAAAGAGGTCGGAAACTCTACGGGCCAGAACCGCATTTTCCAGAAAATAGGTCCCTGCGGAAAAGTAAGTGGTATGGACTTTAACAAACGGAAAAAGTACGTCTAGTAACGGAGCACGCCAATGGTATGACAAACGATCGAAAAGTATACATATCGTACTAAAATGTGCGTTCTGGAGACGATTAATTGTGCTGATTTTGATTGCTTTCCACGTCAATCACGTGTTTTTGATCTTTTTCTTATTTGACTGTTTCTGTTCTCTTCGGTTCTACTTGAAGGTTCCACATTTGTCGTATTGATAGAGCTCGGTATTCAGCTTTCTGATTTATTCCCTTGAAACCTTTCGTAGAAACCTCCATTTATTATGGTATTCGTCTACCTGATTTTCAAGATGCACCTAAATAATAATAATGTAATACTCTTCCTGAGCTTCTAAGGTTCATCAGCGAAACAAAGAAGTTCAAGATTGAGAAACCCTAGACCTTTCTTCTTCCCATTTATCCCCACATAACTTTCCTGTTTCTCTACTCTCTTCTACTGGTTCTATCCTTGGGTATAGCACAATGGTCCTTGTTGACTGAATGCTTTGGTTAAGTCCAGCCCACTCACAACTCTAAACTCTAAGTAATCATAGGAGTTTATTTGTTAAAGCCCCAGTCTGAATATGATATTAGAATTGAAAAAGTTCTGCTTTGGACAAAAATTGATATGGAGAACTTGGGTATTTTTTGGGTATTATTTAGAAATTTTCAATGGGGACATCCTTGGATTTGAAGCTAATGGTGGAATCAGTTGGTCCTAGTTTCATGTATTGAGAATAAGTTCTGAATAATAATTAAGAAAGGAGGGACGAGGAATTTTTATGTCTTATAAAGAGTATCAGAAAATATTGTGTTATAATTTAAAGCACTGATTCACAAAAGAATGAAATGACTAGGTATAGACCAAGAGCACGGGCCTGCATTACTCAATTCTTGAGAAACTGGCTGAAGTGCTCTAGGCAGAGTAGACAATACTGAGGGAATTGCAATTCAAAACAGTCTCTCTTATAAAATAAAATAGCCAAAGGAGGAATTGCAGTGACACGGAGTACAATGGATTAATGTGTTCCTTATTTTGTGTCATATACTACAATACAAAAATAAAATTCATTTTGAAAAGTCATTTAGGGAATAGCAGTAAAATTTTAAAATCCTGTAGCTGTCCACATTATTATTATTATTATTATTATTAGTATTAGAGGAGCCCAACCAGGCAGGCACTGCGACCTAAAAGATCTTTTGTGCCATTCCCCATTTTATGACAAAAGACTTTCGGCTGACCTAATAAAAGTCAAGACATCTTTCGTAGAAGAAGATTTCATGTGATCAGCCGTCAAAAACGAATAATCAAAGATTCTTCCTCTGAGCCGAGCCAAGGCCGGACACTCACACAGAATGTGAAGTGTCGTCTCGTCATCTTCCATACATAGACGACATTCTGTCTCATTGGACAGACCTATTTTGCTTAGGTGATATCTGAGCCCATGGTGTCCAGACATGTAGCCCACCAATAGCCTAAGGTCAGGTTTGGAATAAGAGATGGGCTGATTTTGGGCAAGCGGAATGGTGAGAGCTTTTGCCTGTCTTAAACCCGGGATAGAGTTCCAATTATCTAGCCATTTTGCCTTAGACCACTCCTCAACGATAGATTTCGTAGAGGCCCAGCCGATTCCGCAAAACGGATCGGGGCCGAAGTGCTTGGTAGATGAACCTTGCCTAGCCAGTTCATCGGCGGCTTCATTACCAGCAATGTCACTAGCTGTCCACATACATAAATGGGAATACAGATCAACTAACGTAATCGTGTCAACGAAAATGCCACTGAGAAATTATCTAAAAGATATCAGTATATCCATTTATTTAGTTAAAAGGTCTTTAATGAAGTTAAATCATCTGTGTAGTTTAAAAAGGAATACAATTATCAAACTTTCGAAAACAAATCAATAGAAACATGGATGAAAGTATATTAACCCCTGCCCACCTCACACTTTGCACTCCACCTTTGATGACCTAATCATAATGGTCGTCTTCTGTATCTAATTTCCGACTGGGTTTAGAGTTTATTTTGGAGAGTTATTGTGTGAGAGTGTGTTGTAAGTGTATGCATGGGTGTATGCGTTTGATATGCTGTGTGTGCATGTGGCATATCAAAAGGACATTCTTTTTGTTCTGATGTGGCTGGTTCTGCTGCTGCTTTTCAAACTACAAGTATGACTATTGATTTTCATTTCTATATCGGTTTTATTTCTTCTTCTTCAAAAAAAATATTCTATTTTTCAATTCAAAATCAAAGTCTTGGCTACAATCGTTTTCTTTTCTTTCGATTACTGTTACTGTTGTTGGATCTTCAATGCCTTAGAAATATTATGGTCATAGTAGAAAAAGGAAAACACACACTTTCATATGCACATGCATACAAAGGATAACACCGAGACATATGGATGGACATTCAGACAGACAGAGAAAACGAGAGCGAGAGCGAGAATTGAGTGAAGAAGTATGTTTGCATTGGCATCAGTTGTTGTATTGCGGACATTATGTAAATAAAGTGAAATATAATCAACTTAACAATAAAATCCGATTTATGTTTGCATAGGTCGGCAGTAGTCGCAACAACAGCAGCAGTAGTAAGGACAGCAACACCAACATACATAAATATAAGGGCATTTTGAAGTAGTATTTCTTTTATTGATTTTTTTTATTTTCTTGAATAAAGAATAGTTTTATAATTCTTTTGTTCATTCATACTTACTTGTAAAGTACATATATGTAACATAATAAGTAGTTGAAGTATTTCTTTATAAAATGTACTAAGATCATTTAAAGCATTTTAAAGTATATTCATTTTGCTTTTTAATTGGCTTAGTTTCTCACTTACTACTAATTCAATCAATAGATTCATGCTTGGATATCCTTTTAGGAAATTCAGAAATTTTCCCTTTACAATAATGTCAACACTGTCACAAAAACACAAAGGTTTTCTATTATTTATCATACCAATTTAACCTAGTTATACAATACCAATATTTCTCATAAATACATGTATATTTACCTACATACGTATAGTAAATTGAATTATTCGCATATTTGTTTAAAATTTGTTACAGAAAACCACTGCTGTGTGTATTTTCATGCTCATTCATTATGGGTCGTTGTGTTTGTTTCGTGGTTTATTGGTTTTTTCATAGAAACACACACACACACACATACATGCATACATATATTCGATTTATTGCTGGTATGTCCTTGAACCATGTTGCTGCTGCTACTGCTGCTGCTGCTGCTGGTGTTGCTGTTAATGAGTGCTGCTCATAAAATATTCCCAGGATACTATTCTCGTGCATATTGGATTGGGTATTGTAAAAAAAATACTACATTGTGTTTTCTTGCGTTTAGTTTTGTTTTGATGAAGAATATTTATATGTATATTTGTATTTATGTACTTAAAGTTTTATTTTTATTTTAGCAGAACATGCTTTTGCGGTAGTTGTGGTTAGAAAGTTGGTGACAGCAAACTTCAAAGTTTAAAAATTATACATATAAAAAATTTCAAGGATTTCATTAAAAAGTAAACACTAAAAATAGAATTGTGTTGTTAACTTTCGACCTTCGAATGATGTCACGAGCTACATACGAAGAGTTTTGCACAATTGGGCGTGGCAATGGAGCAGGAAAAGGAGCCTGGATGGCAAGTTTCATTCATAGTGGAATGGGGTGTGAAAAAATGGCTTCTAAGTCTCGTTGATTGAAGAACCACACTTGTTCATATATTGAGTCTCAGTGTTTTTAAATCACCTGATTACATGGAGGCGAGGTTCAAGAATAGCAGTGGTGCATTTTCTTGGGGTAAACATACTATTGTCAGAAACGAGAGAAGGTTAAAATATTCAGCCTATTTCTCTGATGTGTGATTCTGAAGAAGAAGGCGAATTGGAAACCTATACATCAACAACGAAGTCACCAGTTTTAGAAGTTGATGATGACAACTTTCTGCCACGGCTTCATGCTCCACATGTGGTATTAGACAATTCAGATACCACATCAGATGTTTCGGTGATTCATATTGGTGATAGAATCAATGAACCTATAGTCAACGAACCAACACGTCCCAAATATTTATAAAAAAGTCATAAAAGACGGAAAAAGAAAATCTAACAACGATGAGATGAAAGTTTCATGCCAAAGATGAGCTGAAGAATTTAATTTCAAAATGAAATACTTTGGTAAAGTAAGGTTCATAGGCTCATAGTTAGTATACAGATAGTGCGGGATCTTGTTTCTGGAAATTTCAGGTTTCATCTGAAACTGAGAAAGGAAATGAATGGATGTAGTAATATGTATACAGCTCAGATGAGTTGCCCTGGTACGTATCAGTCATTTGCGACTATATCGTCATAACTCAAAATTTTAGGTTTTTGAAGTTTTTAGTTCATACGATCATACAAAATATATAAATTTTGAAAACTATAAAAGAATTTCTTTGAAATTTAAAAGATTTGAGTTTTAACGGTATGGTCGAGAATGAGCGATACATTTTTTGCTGTCGAGGTTTGACAACAATCCGGTTAAAAGCACTGTTGAGACAGTGGGTTAGCGTGTATTGGCGAATTTAAAAAAAACCGTAAATAACACAGTGCAACACATATTTTCGAGACAAAATCAAACCAATCTCAAACGATAGTATTTGACCTCAGTTTCAAAAGCCCCAATCCCTTTTTGCTCCACAACATCACAATTTTTTTTACAGTGGTTTGAAATTTTGATTTTTTAGTAAAAAATCGAATCAAACAATGAGAAAAATCATATACAAAATTTTGCTTAAGGTAGTTCTTGTCTTGGACAACCTATATTAAAAATTTCCGAGGAATATTTCCATTAAACATTTTAATGCTCTAGCTCCCACCAGTATGGGTAATTTTGGGTCCTTTTATTAAGAACTCCTTAAAATCTAGGTTTAAGGGAAGGTAAAGGATTAAACTATTCCACAAAAATATTCTCCAGAAAACTTCATTAAGGGTCACTAAAGACAAGTAACCTTTAAAAGTTAAAGGTAACACATAAAAAAGGAAATTAAGCATATATTGCAAAGTGCGATATTATGTATGATCATTAATATCCTTTATAGTGGAGCTTTCAAAAATATCAATAAATTTTGTTAATTCTGCGGCCATTTCACGCATTTCACCCATCGCAGGTAAGGTTGTTTCAGCACTAAACTAATATAGGCGTATGAAAAATACTATGACTAGAAATTCATTTCTGATGTTCTGTGGGTGCAACAAACATTATCGCACAGTTACAATATTATTAAAAGATTATCTGCTGCTAAAAACTTCTACGTTCAATACTTACAGCACATATTACAAGGATATTACAAATCATGCTTACAAATAAATTTCTTAACACTTAATTTCGTTTTTTATGTGTTACCTTCAACTCCTAAAGGCTACTTGTTTTCGGTGACCCTTAGTGAAATTTTTCGGAAAATATTATTGTGGAAGGCTTTAACCCTTGGCCTCCCTTTTGGCTTACCTTTTAAGAAGTTTTTAAGAAAAAGGCCCAAAATGACCAATACTGGTAGGAGTTAGAGGGTTAAAATGTTCTAAGGAAATATTTTTTGGAAAATTCTAATATAGGTTACGCAAGATAAGAACCACCTTAAATAAAATTTAAAAATGAAATTTCACATTATCTGACTCATTTTTGCCCAAAAAATCAAAATTACAAACCACTGTAAAAAAAATTGTGACGTAGTAAAGCAAAAAAGGGTCGGGGTTTTTGTTACTGAGGTCAAATACTATTGTTTACGATTGGTTTGGTTTTGTCCCGAGACATTGGCCCTCAGCTCAGGCTGAATTAAGGCTCAATTATGCATAAGTAAAGCAACGTAGCGTAACGGAACGTAAAAATCTATCAAAGATAGAACTCTACGTTGCGTTACGATTTCGGTATACACTTACACGCACCGCCTATATCACAGATATTTAATTGACCGTTTGGCAACGTTACGTTCCTTTCCGTTACTTATGAATAAGTGAGCCTTTAGTGTTCTTACTACTTAGCTTAGTAACGAGTAAAATCTTATAAACAAATCTTTTTGAAGGTCAATTGTAGATGGAACAGGCTATCAACCTACAGGACCATCAGAGCTGAGATAACTTCAAATTGACGCCAATAATTACTGGCTTCTTAGGATATTGGTGAGCGAGTGCCCAAAATGGGAGTTACGTTCAACACCTACTGTCGTATCTGTAAATACCTAGAAGAAAAAGAAACTATGTTTTATTTACTCTGCGAATGTCCGGCTTTAAAGCAAACCATATTTCACCAATCTAGCCGAGCTTTTTGAAATTTACTTGAGGGAATTAACCATATTTTTAAACCTATCAGGTTGGATATAATGTCTACGTAAGTCCCAATACCACCTAAACTAACAATCCACTGAGGTTGTGAACGGCAGTCAAGTGCTAATTGGGTACTTGGGAATTGGGAATTTATTTATTATCTCATGTCGTATAAAAACGTTTTAAGACAAAAGCTTTTTATAATTTTTATCCAAAAAATATAGTAATAAATAAACAACAAATAAGAATTATAAAAACCAAAATGAATCCTTCTTCGTTCTGGGCAATGACAGGTATATTAAATAGTGAATCAAACTAGAACGTACTGATATAAAGAAATAGTGATGACAGTCAGCATTTAGAATCGCATTGCTTCATAACTAACACGCATTGCTTCACTAACACGAAAATCGCCGTTATTGAAAATTCTTGTTTTGCTTTGGTAAAACTTGATCTGCATGTCAATCAAATGATTTCGATACCAAATCACGAGACCAAAATAGTGTTCCAAACTCTTAATTATTGAAATAAATTCTCAATGAGCTTCTTTTGCAGTAAAATAAAATTAACTCATGACTCGTTTTTGTTTCTAAAGTTATGACACTAATATTTTTTTTATCCCCAACTGCAACCAATAGCAGGATTATTCAGGGTTGCGAAAAAAAAAAATTTGAATCTTAGAATATCCAATATTGTAGCTGTGGCAAAACAGGCCTAAGATGTCGATATCCACGAAACTCATAAATATGCTAATATCTCAAAAACTAACTAATTTTATTTTTATTAAGGTTATATTTTGATATTCTGCTCAGTCATGACTTGGTCCATCAGTACTCCAAGGGATGAAGTTGACTCAAAAAAAGGTAAAAATAATTTATAAAGTATGAAAACCAAATAAATATTTATTTCTGCATGATATTGTTGGACAATATATATTATATGGAATAACGTTTTGTTATGTATTTATAAAGCCTTCTAAAAACTCGTGTATCATATCTTGATTGCTTGATGTCATTGTACTTTAAATTGCTAAATAATAAAATCAAAATAAATAACAAATTCATTTACAATTTCCATAGATTTTAGTCATAAGAGTAAAATAAATTTGCAAAAAATAAAAATAAATAAATATATAAAAATGTGTGACTAATTACAGTAATATATAAAAGCATCAACATGAAAATATATTGGGTCACCATAGCATTCTAATTATTGTAGTTCATACACACACACACATATACACAGACGAAATGCAACACTTCACATACACAAAAAGCACACAAACACACACATAGATTTGTGTGAACTTCTCTTCTATAGCTTTATATAAGCATAAATTTCACTTTAATAAATATTCGTTGCCATAGACATCATATATTTTCATTATCAAAACATGCTCCTAGACCGTGAATAAAAAAGCACACAAGAGATAAAAGAAAATGTTGCACAAACAACAACAACAACAACAACAAACAGAAAAAAAGCAAGTTGAAAATAACAAAAATTAAGAAGCAGCAGAACAAGAAGACGCAAAGAAAGAAATCACAATCATCACAACAACAAATACTACTTGTGTAAAGGACTAAAATAGCTAGCGCCTGTGGTGAATTTTCGAATTTTTCCTCTACCTTCTACGTATGAATGTATGTATGACACCAGCTGGTATATGATATCAGAATATCAACGAGTGAGCAAAGAGCTCAACACAAAACAGAAACGTCAAATTTGTGAGACAGATACTAAAATACATTTAAAAAATACCTAGATGTATGTAAGTAGCCGGATGAATGATGTTGAGGTGCTGCTGCGAGAAAATTCCTTAAGTAACACAGACACACACATATATTTACGTTGAAAAATATCCCTATGTTTCCTGTTCCCATTTAGGATATTTCACACAGCTGTTCGAATACCTACGCACAAACGCACATACACACTAATTTTCAATTGCTCGCTCTCTCTTAGCCTTTTGCTTCCTTTGCACTATGCTCTCTTATTTGATTGGGAGTTCACACACTCTTTTGTATTTGTTCTAATTGTTACTTTGTTGTTTTGTGGGGATTTTTTTTCCATATATTCTTTCATATATTTGCTGTATTGGTTCTCGTTGTACCTCGTAGCAGCAGCAGCAGCAGCAGTAGTAGCAATTTGCAAGATACAAATATTTCCTTTTTACTCTATATAAGGGTTGCTACTGCTTGAATTAAATTCAGTCTTTGGTTAGAACGCGTACGTGCAGCATAACGTTATTTCAACGCTGTGCGCGACTTACATATAGATATACACAGACACACATTTTACTTAAAACATAAAAATTTAAAAAGAGTAGTTAAAGCTTACTACATTAGTGTACGGGCGCGACTTATTAGCTAGAAAAACAAAAAGTAATTTGAAACACCCGCATGGTTGAGTGTGTGTGTGCGCGTAAAATAAAATAGAAATTTATTAGTTTTTAATTGAATTGAAGAAGACGAAGAACAACATTAAATGTTCCTAATGTGATATTGAAAATTAAAAAAAAAAAATCAAGAATAGCAGTTGAATGAAACGTAACGAAACGAAAAGAAACGAGAAACCAGTGAATTTTTTATGACTAAATGCTTGAATTGGTGCAAGTTAAAAATTTTTGTGAAAAACGAAGCAATTTCGAACGCGCCTCGTGTGTGAAAATCTCTAAAAAAAAAAACAACAACAACTACAACTACACAGAACAAAAACGAATGAACACTGGTGCTCCTTCATTCAAGTGATGTGACGACGACACGATAGCGCAAAATTCGCACAAAGAGAAAATGCTAACAACAATAACAACAACACGCTAAATCGGTTTCGGTTTCACGACGAAGTTCACGCGGAGTGAAAAAAAGAAGAAAAAAAAACTAAACAAAACCAATAGAAAATCGCGAACTTTAACGAAAGAATTCGAGAAAAACAAAAGGAAATGAAAATAAATTCAAGTGTATTTGCAAGCGGAAATTGTCAAATATGTTAGAACTTATGCAGAAAGCCCAAAGGAAATTAGAAAACAGTGTTTGAGTGCCCAATAAAAGTAGCAACGCAGCATTTGAGGCTTTAAGAAAATGACTTTAAATGAAAACATGAGGGAAATTAGTGCGAATTAGAACTCAAAAGATCAACACATTTTTCTTTTTGTGTTTGGTTTTTCTTTTATGATTTAAACTCTTTATTTATTAATTTTCACAACTGCATATTTCAAAGTAGCAAATCACTATCCCCACACACGCATAAATCGCAATAAGCAAAAATGCCACAAAAACAAAAAGTTACTACATTCATTGTTCTGCTGCTCACACTCATAGCCAGTGGCAAAATGCAGCAACAGCTGCAGCAGCAACCGATACAACCGCAACAACAGCAACCCAAGCAGCAGTCACAATCCTCAACAACGCAAAAACAACAGCTTCAGCATTCCAATGCCATAATGGGTGATCCTGGTGTCACCAATTCACAGCTACAGCAACCGCCCACTCTCGTACACAGTGGCCTTCTCGGCAGTGGTCTCGCTGGTACCGGTGCTCACCTGTCCACCGCGCAAGATGTACGCTACGATGCTCCCGATGATTGCCATTTTATGCCTGCAGCCGGTCCAGATAATCCTGAGATCTCGCTCACCTGCAATCTACGCACTGTGAACAGTGAATTCGATACCACCAACTTCAGTGTGATACCATCAGAGCATACGATTGCATTGCATGTGCTTTGCAATGATGAAATCATGGCAAAGAGTTCGTTGGAGCCTCGCTCGTTTGCACACTTGGTACGCCTGCAGGACCTGTCGATACAATATTGTAAATTGGCTAAATTCAATCGACACGTACTTGAAGGTTTGACACAACTACGTAATCTCACAATTCGCACAAACAATATACTTTGGCCCACGATAAACTTTGACATTGAGACTGAAGCATTTTCAATGGCAAAGAATTTAGAACGTTTGGATTTGTCAGCGAATAATATTTGGTCATTACCGGATAATATTTTCTGTGCTCTAAATGGGTTATCTTCGTTGAATATGAGTGAAAATCGTCTGCAAGATGTAAATGAATTGGGTTTTCGTGACCGTAGCAGTAGTAGTAGTAATGCCAGCAAGGAACCCATACAGCCAACCACAACTGCTGCCACAATATCACCTGAGGCGACAGCTAATGCAAACAAGCAACATGGAGCAACAGCAGCAGTAACAACTACAAATTGCAATTTAGATTTGGAAGTGCTTGATGTGTCCTTCAATCATTTTGTGCTTTTGCCTGCAAATGGTTTCGGCACTTTACGTCGTTTACGTGTGTTACATGTGCATAATAATGAGATTTCCATGATTGCCGACAAAGCGTTGAGTGGTTTAAAGAATTTACAAGTGCTGAATTTAAGTTCAAACAAAATTGTTGCTTTGCCTTCGGAATTGTTTATCGAGCAGGCCGGCTCTATACAGGAAGTTTACTTACAAAACAATTCAATTAGTGTTTTGTCGCCAAAGCTCTTCTCCAATTTGGATCAATTGCAGGCATTGGATTTGTCCTTCAATCAGATCACGTCGACTTGGATTGACCGTAGCACATTTGTTGGCCTCATACGTTTAGTTCTACTTAATTTGTCACACAACAAGCTCACAAAATTGGAACCTGAAATTTTTACCGATTTGTATACACTGCAGATACTCAACCTGCGACACAATCAATTGGAAAATATTGCTGCAGATACATTTGCTCCCATGAACAATCTGCACACTCTACTGCTGTCGCATAATAAGCTCAAATACTTAGACGCTTATGCCTTGAACGGTCTGTATGTGCTGTCGTTGTTGTCTTTGGACAACAATGCGCTCATTGGCGTACATCCGGAAGCATTTCGCAATTGTAGCTCCTTGCAAGATCTCAATCTAAATGGCAACCAACTGAAAACGGTGCCTTTGGCTTTGCGTAACATGCGTCTGCTACGCACTGTTGACCTTGGTGAAAATATGATTACTGTGCTCGAGGATAATGCTTTCAAAGGGTTGGGCAATCTGTACGGTTTGCGCTTGATTGGAAATTATTTGGAGAATATAACAATGAATGCTTTCAAGGATTTGCCTAGTTTGCAAATTTTAAATTTGGCACGCAATCGTATTTCGGTCGTTGAACCCGGTGCATTCGAAATGACATCGAGCATACAAGCAATACGCCTGGATGGCAACGACCTCAGTGAAATTAATGGTTTATTCAGCAATATGCCATCGTTGTTGTGGCTCAACATTTCTGATAATCGTCTCGAACACTTTGATTATGCACATGTGCCGAGTACACTTCAATGGCTTGATTTACATAAGAACCGGCTGGTTGAGTTATCGAATCGCTTCAGCTTGGATACACAGATACGTTTGCAAACGTTAGATTCAAGCTTCAATCAAATACAACGTATCTCTCCCTCGTCGATTCCCAATTCAATTGAATTGTTATTCCTCAATGACAATCTCATCAATATTGTGGACCCTGACACATTTATGCACAAGTCAAATCTCACGCGCGTCGACCTTTACGCCAATCAAATAACCACACTTGACATTAAGTCATTGCGTATTCTGCCCGTTCATGAACATCGTGCGCTGCCAGAGTTTTACATTGGTGGCAATCCATTCACATGCGACTGCAATATCGATTGGCTGCAGAAAATTAATCACATTAAATCGCGCCAATATCCACGCATCATGGATTTGGAGACCATATACTGCAAGCTGTTAAACAATCGCGAACGTGCCTACATTCCGCTCATTGAAGCAGAGCCGAAACATTTCTTATGCACCTACAAGACCCACTGCTTCGCTGTATGCCACTGCTGTGAATTCGATGCATGCGATTGCGAAATGACTTGCCCCACCAATTGCACTTGCTTCCATGACCAAACCTGGTCGACGAACATTGTCGAATGCTCAGGTGCGGGCTACTCTGAAATGCCACGCAAAGTGCCCATGGACACAACGGAACTCTACATCGATGGCAATAATTTCGTTGAGCTTGCTGGCCATACTTTTCTCGGACGCAAGAATCTCGCCGTTCTGTTTGTCAACAATTCTAATGTGCAGTTCATCTACAATACGACATTCAGCGGGCTGAAACGTTTAATGGTTTTGCATTTAGAAGATAATCACATCACCGCATTGCAGGGCAATGAATTCAACAATTTAGAAAATTTACGTGAATTGTATTTACAAAATAACCGCATTGCCACAATTGGCAATGGCAGTTTTGAAGCTTTGCGTAAATTGGAAATTTTGCGCCTCGACGGTAATCGCTTGATACATTTCGAAGTATGGCAGCTGGCATTGAATCCTTACTTGGTCGAGATAAGTTTGGCTGACAATCAGTGGTCGTGCGAATGCAGCTACTTGATGCGTTTCCGCACCTACTTGGCGCAGAGCTCAGAGAAAATAATCGACGCAGCGCGTGTTTCATGTGTTTACAACAATGCAACGAGTATACTACGCGAAAAGAATGGCACCAAATGCACCCTACGTGAGGATATGGCCACCTATGTACGCGCGAGTGAAATTGAAAATCTGCTACCACTTTTGTTGGTTGCAACGTGTGCGTTTGTGGGTTTCTTTGGGCTCATTTTGGGATTGTTCTGCTATCGACAAGAGCTGAAGATATGGGCACATTCGAATTGCTTATTCAATATGTGCTATCGTTCGCCCGGCTTCGTGGAGAATCTCGACAAGGATCGTCTGCACGATGCTTACTTTGCATACAGCCTGCAGGATGAGCATTTCGTTAATCAAATACTAGCCAATACGCTGGAGACGGACATCGGTTATCGCCTGTGTCTGCACTATCGTGATGTGAATATTAATGCTTACGTTACAGATGCCATTATCGAGGCAGCCGAAAGTGCCAAACAATTTGTGATGGTGTTGTCGAAAAACTTTCTCTACAACGAATGGACTCGCTTCGAATACAAGAGTGCGCTGCACGAGCTGGTGAAACGTCGCAAGCGTCTTGTCTTCATACTGTACGGTGATCTGCCACAACGTGACATTGACATGGATATGCGGCATTACTTGCGTACGAGTACCTGCATCGAATGGGACGATAAGCGTTTCTGGCAGAAACTACGCATTGCAATGCCACAAATACGCAGCAAACGTACGACCACCAACTGCCTGACTAGTCGCTCAGCCGTGAATATTTACGCTTCAGCGCACGAATACCAGCCGGCAAATGGACGCATTGGCGGCGATAAACACTACAGTGACTGCAACAATTATGCCACAATCAACGACTGTGCACGCGGCTACGCACCAATACCAACAGCAGCAGCGGCATGCAAGTTCAACACACTTAACGAACTATCGCACAAGGTACACAAGAACCAGCTTAATAATATCAGTGGTGCAAAGACGCTCGACCATCATCCACATCACGTGCTACCATTGCCACAGCCACAAACACAGCAGCGACATCATCATCAGCATGAGTATGCAGTGCCCACCTATCTCACCAATGGGCAAGTGGGTACAAGTGCTGTTGCAGCGGGTAAAATCTCGACAGCGCCAACATATGACAGCGTCGATTATGCTAAACAACAGGCGCTGCTTAAATCAAGTAATAACTGTGATTGCAATGGTACCATCAGCAAACGTGGTGCCGTCAATAACAAAGGCACTTTACTACCAGCGAGTTTCTCATCAAATTTTGCATTGCCAAATGGCGGCAGTGCAGTAGTAGCAGAGAAAAATTGCTACAGTAGTTATAACTGCAAGAAACCATGCAATTGTGGAGCTCGCAAACATGGTGGCATTTCAGCACTCAACAGCACAGATGACGGCGTCATTTGTCGTTGCGGTAGTGGAACAGCAGCACCAGCAAACAATGCTATTGGCAGCAACACCACCAGCAGTAGCAGTACCACCACCAGCAACAGCAGCACTACAAACAACAGTCACACCAGCAGTCGACAACAGCAGCCTGAGCTGTCACATTATGAATCGAATCTGTCATTGAACGATATCAACACTTTGGAAACACCAACGCGCGGAGCTGGTGATCTGTGGGCGTAACAGCAATTGCAGCTGGGCGTAGGTAAGCCAAGAACTGCTGTGTGCTTAAATGTTTAAAATGTTAGTATGTAGGGGAATATAAGGGAACTTTTAAACACTGATAAAAAAACTACTACTTTTAAATGTAAATGAGTGCTTAATTAAAAAAGATTAAAAATTTTTGGGCAAATTCAAGCCAGTAACTAGCAGTAAATGCATTAGAAAATGATATTGTAAAAAAGAAAACTTATTGAATAATTTTTTCTGAAAAAAAAGGAATCTCACACTTTATTACGAAAAACATGAAATTAACAAACAACAAATAAACAATTTTTAAATAATATTGTTAAATAGACTGATAAACTTAGTTAAATTTAAGTTTGTATATTTTTTGTTTGCACAAAACGAAAAGAGACACACTATTTTTTTTTTCTTTTTAGTTATTGTCTAAACTATAACACTGTTCAACAGAATTACTCATATGTGGCAATTATTCCAGGTCTGGAGGAATCGAACTCTTGAGGCTAGTGTGACTCTTGTCTAGGCAATTAAGTTCGCAAGATGAACTGTATAGTTATAAGGCATGTCAGTTAGTGTTAAAGAGTATAGATTAAGTACTCAAAAGACTTGAAAACTGTCAAGACTTTATGGACAGATCTCGATGCTTGAAATCATGCGAAAAATTCGTGATGAATATACCTAGAGTTAAACTTTTGTTCCAAGAATTTAGATCAGACATTAATTCTTAATTAAAACCATGATAAAATCGAAGAGTTCTTGGATATTATAACTAGAAATTTAGCTTATATTTCAAAAATTCCTTATATCTTCACAACTTGTCGCAAAGACTAATCTGGAATTAGTTTCCTTCACCCAAGAACCATTAATTAAGTACAGAAAGGTCCCAAAATCTAGTATGAATTCATATATAGATCTAGAATTCTTAAATCATTAAGAATTTTGAGAAGTTTTTGGATAATGCAATTATAATAAACTAATTTGTTAGAAATTGTAGGAATTAGACCAAGACTCCTCAAGTCTTAAAGTCTTATTTGAGACTATAACTATTAATTAGATTATTTTTCAGAAATTGCATATATCTCCCAAAGTCTTCCTCAAAAACTAATTCAGAACTAGTTTTCTCAACTTTAATAAGAAACATTTAAGGGCTGAAAAGTTACAAAATCTATTATGAGTGCGTACACATTTCTTGAATCCTTAAATTATGATAAAATCAGAGAAGCTCTTGGAGACTATGTCTTCAATCAAACTATTGTGTTGAAAATTATTTATATTTCCATAGCATTTCGCAAAGTCTGATCCAGAAATAGATTTTTTAAATCATGAGCAAATTCGAGAAATTCTTGGAGAGTTTGATATCAGATAATGCCTTCATAATCTCTAGAGCTTGTCTCAGAGACTAATCTAGCAATATTTTCATCAACTCATGTGCATATGAAAATGACGAGAAATTATTTTAAATTAAATTGCTTTGTTGAACAATGTATTTATTTAATTTTTGTTACTTCATTTGGTTGATATTATTATTGTATATAACACATGCCTATTTTCGAAATATTTTCGAATAAATTGTAAATATGAGAGAGAAAACAGTAGAAACCATAAAAACAGTAAGCATACCGAAGAAAAACAATAAAAAAAATATTAAAATAAAATTAACAATACAAAGGAAAAATGGAAAATAAAAATAAATTACTAATAATTATTCCGAAAATAAAAAACCAAGTCAGCCAATTAAAAAAAAAAAACAAAAAAATAAGAAAACCATATAAAAATAAATATCATAATGCTTTAAAATTTATTAATTAATACGCAGCGAATAATAATAACACCCAGAGAAAAAATACACAAAAAATAAAAACAACAACCGAAAAAGCAAACAAAAAAACCAAGCAAACATACAAATAAACAATAAAAACATTGTGTATAATTAACATAATAGTGCATTTAATGTATAAATGCAAAACAAAAATCAAAAAAAAAAAAACATAAAAAATATTGCCATAATTTATATTTAATATTTTTTCTTCATTCAACTTTTATTTTCATAATTTTCATTGCTTGCAAGGGTGAAAAAATTTAATGAATTTATTTAATTGCGCTTGAAATAATTATTATGAAAATGAGAAAATTTTGCAAAATATAATAACAAATTGATAAATTTTAAACTGCAAAATATGAAAGCAAACCAAAAGCAACAAAAACAAGACCTATTAATGAATATAATGAAAATGATAATAGTAATAAATGAAATGAAAACAAAATTAAAATTGCAATGTAAAAAAAAAACAACAACCAAAAAATTTCAAACAAAAAATTGTGAGTAATCGTAAAGAATTTACCTATAATAACAACAAAAAAAAAACACAAGAATTATTAAATAATGTAAGAAACATAAAACTCACAATTAAACACACAGATTAAAGTCTTCACTCATTTACTCATCTACATAAATAGTTAAAAAGAAAACAAAAAAACTTATAAGTAATAATAAAATTTTTAACATTTTTTCATAAACTTTTAAACTTTAAAACAAATGCGAACAAAAAAAAATCACTTTTTAACTTTTTAAAGTTCTCGTATAAATTTTTGTAATTTTATATGCTCTTATTTCCAACCCACCCCGCCCTTTTTCAAAAAAACAAACAAACATTTCTTTCTAGCAGCTCATCACAACGAATTAGAAAAATTAACTTTCATTTGTATGTAATAGTTTTGTAAATTATTTTTGTATATATTTTTTTTTTATTATTTAAAAGATTTCATTGTAATCTTATTTATTTTAATTTATTATTTGTATGTAAACTTTTTAATTTTCTTCAAAAATGTAAATTAAAACAAAAAAAAAAAAAACAAATATGAAGAAAGAAAACAGTAAAAAAATAAAACAAAATCCTATTATGCTTTTATGTTCCTATTTATATTTAAAACAAAAAACACAAACAACTAAAAAATAAATTATAAATTAAAACAAAACAAACAAACATATAAAAAAACTCACATTTAACTCTAAGTTGTTTACTTAATTGTAAGAAGATTTTAATTTTTAAGTAAGCATTTATTAATAAATTAAAACAAAAACATACAAAAAAAAAACAAACAGCAAAAAACAAAAAGACAATTAAAAATAATAAAATTTATTCAAAATGAATACATTCGAAAAATTCAATAAAATTTGTTTTATTATTATTTTTTTTATGATTAGAAAATGGAAAGGAACAGCTCTTAATATTGCAAGAAGTTTAGTTTACACTTTGTATAGAGAAATGAAGTCTACTTTTTTTAGATAAAGGTTAGGTTAGGTTGGAGTGGCAGCTTTCTGCTTGAAAGCACACTAAAGCACATTTAGCCTCTTTGTGATACCATCGTACGCCGTGACTCCCCCCATTTACGGCTTGAAGAACCATGAGGATTCCATAATTAATCTGGATAAAGCAAAAATGTAATGAATATCAGAAGGGATGTATAAGTCTAGCACTTGTGATAATTATATAGGATCTTAAAACATATCACAGATTGGGGTTAGGTAGGATTTTCTCTAGTTGCAGTCCTGTCTAACAATCTGTGTAAGTTCGACAATGAGAAACAGAGGAACATATCTTTGGGCATTGTGGAAAAATTATCCACAAAAGTAGAAAAATCTTAGAAAAAAATTAATTTCTAAAATTGGTGATAAAAATAAAAAATGCCTGGAAATGAATCAAAGAAACAGCTATGATATAGGATTGATAACACTGTTCTACAAATGGAAACTTTTGAAAACGAGCAGAGACGGGACAGATGCATTTAGGGTAACGGGGGGTCGCTGAGTTCGAATCCGTGGTCCGTTTTGCTCTGCTGCGTCACAATTTTTTTTTTATTGACATCAAAATTTTTAAAATTGAAAAAAAAAAAATTAAAAATGCAGTTCATATTTTTTCATCAAAACATCCATTTTTACAAAAAAAATTTTTCGTTTTTTTTAATTTTAAATTTTTTTTTTTTTAATTCATTTATTTTTTCGTAATTTTTTTCATCCTTGTTATCATCGTTCACTTTCATCTCGTTGTTAGCTTAACCCAGTAATGCCTAGTCAGGTTCAAAAAAAATTTTTTCCTCAAGTTACTTTCTTTATCTATCTACTTTGTTTCCGGCTCGTTCTTAATGGGTTAAAGCAATGATGGCCAAACGTGTACTTAAGTGCAAAATGAGCTTCAAACTCTTTATACATATCATGCACGAAATCAATTCTCAGGCGACGATTTGTGTGTAAGAATGCGATTGGCGTACTTGAAAAAGATGTTCAGTACATAGTTAGAGAAAGAAAGCAACAACAACAGCATAAGTTGTACCGTTTTTAGAATGTTTAAAGGCCACCGAGTTTGCAAAACTACGTCTCCACAACCATGCCTTCGTCTTCGCTAAAAAATGCCGTTGCAACGTTCAAAGGCAGAGCTGTATAAAAGTTTGTCTTTAATTTAATGTGTTCTTGAACAATTAAATTAAATTTCGAAGTAAGCTTGGAGTAGGCTGTCACCATTTTTAATTTTGTACAAACTATTTGTTTTACTATTAGTGTTTTGAGAATCGCGAATGTGTGCAAAAATGGAATCCAACGTGTATGAACATAAAATAAAACATCTTTGGACAAATTATGAATAAAATCTGAAATTTAAAAATAAATCTTTCTCTTGTCAAAAACTATGTTCATATGTACTTTTTTATTTTATATTCAATATTTATCTACAATGTTTTCAAAAATTAATACGTGAACGTGTCAAAAAGGAAATAAAAATATATAATTTTATTTGTAGGTATACACAAAGAAATTTTTAGGATTTAATTGTTCAAGAACACAAAGTAGATAGATCAAGAAAGTAACTTGAGCAAAAAACTTTTTTTGAACCTGGCTCAGGAACGGCTCAGCGACAAGGTGCCATATGGCACCGCAAGGCATTACTGGGTTAAGCTAACAACGAGATAAATGTGAACAATGATAACGAGGATGAAAAAAAATTACGAATTAAAAAAAAAAATTTTTTTTTAAAGTTAAAAAATAAAAAAAATCGAAAAATTTTTTTTTGTAAAAATGGATGTTGTGATGAAAAAAAATATGAACGGCATTTTTATTTTTTTTGTTTTTTCAATTTTAAAAATTTTGATGTCAATAAAAAAATTATGACGTAGCAGAGCAAAACGGACCACGGATTCGGACTCAGCTGCCCCCCATTACCCTAAGTACATTTGTCCCGTCTCTGCTCATTTTTGGCTGTTGAACAAAGTAATTTATCTTCTCAACTTAGAGTTCAATTCTAGGAAGAAAATCATCAAAACTTATTTTAAGAAATCAAAAACATTTATCTTAAGGCATATCTAGGAAAGATATTCTCTAGTTTTAATCAAAGTTTTACAGGATGAAACCAGAATAATTAGAACATATTTCAGAACATTGTGAACTATTTATTTATGATATACAAAAAAGAAAATTTATTTATTTATTTATTTTATTTTAAAAAGTTTATACATATAATACAATTGTACATATAAACTATTATGTAGTGGCACTGACTGCTATGGTCTTCGGCCAGACAAAAAAGAAAATACCTGGCAATATATCGCTGATCCGGCTATAATCTCGAATTGGTGATATATAAGATTTTCTCAGGTTACAGTTCAGATAGAAGAATCATCACAACTTATCTGAGTAAAAGGAAAGAACTACACAGGTTTCCATACTGCCTGACGACCTCTGCAGATTCTACAGTGAGGAACTAAATTCAGTAAACATTATCGAAAGTGAAAAAAATGAATTTCACCGGAGAAGGTTTTTTACACTTTCATTTTGTATGATGCTATATGAGAAATTAAAAGTTCCTCACTGATTTTCTTTAGAATTGATAACAATTTTTATTAAGACAATATGGGGAGTCACCGCACCCTAAAATATCCCCAAATCCTAAGCTGAGTCAGAGCTGGAGAGTCACACAGAATGTGAGTTGTCGTCTCATCCGTCTCCATATACAGACAATACTCTGCCTCATAGGGCAGTCCTAACTATTACTCCCACCTATTATATAACATCTGAACACATAATTTGTTTCACAGAGTTACATGCTTTTTGGACGTCCTTTTATCATTATTTGGAATACAAAAGTAAAATCAAGTCGATAATTCATGATAAAGTGAAAAAATGCGACCTTAAAATATTTTGTTTTGACAGTTTAAAACTATAGAATTAATAAGTGCCTGGTTTTCTAGGAGCAAATTTGATTGTCTTATACTTTTTATTTGATTCTGAAGTTTGAAAGGGAAGTTTTTTGAAGAATTGGTCTTAAAAAACTGTCTATAACTTTTGCAGTTTATCTGTACAAATGAAAGTTCAAACTAAATATATTTTTCTCTTATTTTGAACTAACTTTATTAGAAATATTGGAAGCTGGAATGTTAAGATCAACCTCCATAAATATTGAAAATATGACCTTTTCAAAATAGGCTCTTCTTAACTTCAATGCCTTTAATCTTCCTTAATCTCTGGTCCCCGGTGAGTCTTCTTGGACGACATGGGTATTTTTTAATTGAAGGTAGTGAACTGGCTGAAGTATTATGTGGAGCCTACTCCTTACAGATGTGGTCGCCGTAGCCTAGTAGTTAGTATGTTCGACTGTTACACAGTGGTGCACGGGTTCAAATAACATAGCTTAGGATCACTCATTTCTTAAAGAGAATAGCTTGAACAAGTATTGATTGGTTTTTAAAAAATGTTTATTAAAGTTCAATCATCGTGCTCTACATTGTACTTATGAGCTTTGTATCAAAGAGCGTGAGATATGCATCCTTTAAGCAGTTTCCACAAAAAATTGCAAATAAACTTCAGAGACCCTGTTTTTATTATTAAAACTCGCGCGCTTAAGGATGGGTCCGATGCGTCCGTCTTTTTTATTACGTTCAACAATTGGCCGATCCTCGCTTAAAATAGAATATGATATAAACTATATTAGCTACAAATCACCGCAGATAGGTTTGTGCTAAAATCACTAAACGGCGTTCGGCGAACGTCCAAAGTCAACCACTTAAATTTATGACGATGACATAGAAACCTGAGCGTGTACAATGAACCCGGGCGGCATTTTGATCTGTCATTATTCATAACGCTATTCGTGTCCAAACATATTTTCTCTCACTGCTTTTTATTTTTTAAAACTTTTTTTATTTTCATTTATATTTATTAATTTTTATTATTTTTCTCCCGTAATTATAGATTAGCTATTCATCCAATCGTTAATAACTTCATTTGTATTTTAGAATTATCAATATGCCTTCGAAATGCATGGCTAGGCAAAAAAAAGCATATGGAAGATATTTCTGAGTAAATTATCAGACGAACTCATTTTCTATCATATTAAAAATCAACCGCAAACTGATCTTAAACCTGGCCCGTCATTAGTAAAGCAAATTAAGCGTCATTGCTACATATTCCCGTCAAAAATTGATCAAAAAGCGAAACGTTCAGAATGCAAAAAAAGTCTATTATGAGCATTCTGTCGAGGTTTTGAAATGTACTAAATGTATTGCTGACATCAATTCCTTGGATTCTGTAGAAAATTTTCATTTAGAACAGCAGAACTTTTACTTGGAGTCACTTGGAGTCACTTGAAGTCACTTGAAGTCACTTGGAGTCACTTAAATAACCTCGAACTTAAATGCTGTCATTTGGAGTCAATTGCAATTTGAAGTCAATTGGAGTCACTTGAAATGTTTTGGAGTCAATTGGGATTTTGAAGTCAATTGGAGTCAGTTGAAGTTATTTGGAGTCAATTGGGAATTTTAAGTCAATTGGTTTCAGTTGAAGTCATTTGGAGTCAATTGGGATTTTGAAGTCAATTGGGGACTTGAATTCAACTGGAGTCACTTGAAGTCAATTGGAGTCAGTTGGAGTCATTTGGAGTCAATTGGAATCAAATGGAATGTCAAGTCAATTTTATTTGATTTAGAAATAAATCAAATAAAAAATTTTGTACATTCATGAAGAGAAAAAATGGCTTCAGTTGCTCAAAATTTTCATGCGGGTCTAGGTTATCTTGTCGTAATAAGAAATTAAATTTTTCTGAAGTGAAATATTCTGAAATAGATTTGGAATAATCTAGAATCAAATTCTAATATTTTGAAGTAGTTACATTAGGTTATTCTGTAGTAGTCACAAAAGAAATATTCAGAAAGAATTTTTAATTTTTCTGAAGTATTTATAATAACTACTGCGGAAAAAGAAAAGCAATAAAAGAAGTTTTTCTATGGATTTTAATAGTTCGAGATTTGTTAGAAATTTATAAAATACCAGCAAAACTATGTAGCAAATTAAGAAATTTATTGAACGATATTGAAATAAAATTTAAAGTGTTTAGAAAAAGTGAAAAGACATCCAAATAATAAGAATTTAAAAAAAAAATCAAAAAATTTAAATCTAGCACATAATATTTTACAGAAAGTCAACTCTCTTGACCGTGAAACCAACCGAGCCATGAGTACTCCCAGCTATATGTAAGTAAACGAGCTAGCAGCAAGTCGAGTCGACTTGTTAGATAACATAATGCATCTATGTATGTATATATATAATATAAAATGGTAAGAATATATGAAATCAGTAAATTAAAATTATTTATAAATCGAAAATTTCGATTGACTCTTGACCTTGAATTCAACTCAAAATAAATTACTGTGGGCAAAATATGCGGGTACAAAATATGTTCGTTTAGAAATTAAAACTACTTATTTTTACATATAGAAATCAAACATCACTTCAATAGTACAACAACACTAGTAGAAACGTGCCACTTATGTACACGTGTATGTAGAACAGAGCAAAAAAAAAAAAGGTAAGTGAAAAGTTATACAAATCTGTTACACTTACAACACGTTACTATGTAACGCCTTCAAGTATGCAATGAACACGGAAAAACAGAGAGAAAGAGAGAGAGAAAGAGAGAAAAATAATTAAATAACCTGAAACGTAAAATATACAGATGTATGTATGTATGTATGTATAAACACATACAAGAATCATATAAAACTACACTCGTCGTATATATAGTTGAACTCACGCAACCAAATTGCAATTGATATGCAATTAAATGAGCTCTCAATGACAGTTGCGAAACATTTGCGCGAAAAACCGCTATGGAAATTTGTTGCCAATTGGCAGCAATTGCAATTGTATAAAGCTGCCAATTGTATATATGTATATGTGTTTGTGTTCAGCAATAGCTGCAATAAAGGCGAAAGCAACAGGAAGTGAAAAATGACAAGAGGGTGCAAAAAAAAAAACGAAAAAAAAAAACGTAGCTCAGGAAGTATACACTATTGCATACTTATACCTATACACACATACATGCATTCTACTGGTATGCATGATGTGTATGTATGTATATGTTTGTATACTCTTGTACACATTTAATGCCACAAATTTAATTAAATTACTTGAAATGCAACTGAAACTTGAATAAAAATGTGAATATGCACACATACATGCACACATACATGCAAATATATGTATTTATTTAAGTTTATGTGTTTGTGTATGCGTACATTTTTGTATATGTGTGTGTATAGAAAGGATATTGCAATCAGTAGCACCGCCAAATGTGCCACAATTTGCATATGCGATAACATTATGCTCCCATTTCATACTCTTTCTATCGCTTCCACTCTTTTCGTTTTGTGCATGTGTGTGTTTGTATGTGTGTATTGCATTGCTCATTTGCATATATTTACATACAGCTGCAGTCAAAATAATAGTAGTGACATAAGAAAAAAGTTTCAAATCACTCAAACAATATTTTTTAGATGAATACGCATTTTATGTCTGAATACGAAGAGCAGCTTAAAGTCTTCATTAGCCAATGCATAAAATCCTTTTATATTAAAAGTACTTAAAAAAATACAAAAACTAAAAAACTAAAAAAATCTGACAGACCATGATTTGGACGGTCAAAAAAATAGTAGTGCTTTATATGGAAATATGGAACACTATTTTTGCAAAAGCGTCAATGCTTCTATTAAGGAATCTCAAATCTCAAAATATCAACACATTGCCGGGACTTATAATCAACTAGGCCTCCGCACCTTCTTACAGGTGCCGTCAGCTATTTTGTCAACACTGGAGCTTGCAGTCCCTGCAAATTGGTGCATATATTTCTGAAAATGGAATTTTCTATGTCATCCAATATGTTTTAAAAAATTTTGCCTGTTAAGTGGGCCACTTTAAAACGCCGATTTTTTTTAGATTGAGTTCTACTTCGAGTAACGTTATCCTGGTGCAATATCCTTTTGTAGGGCTTATACTACTCAGTGTTTGATAACATGACTGTAACGGGTTTATGTGGGCATTTATTTTTATATCCATATGGATAATAATTCAGTGATGGTACAAAATTTCTAATTTAGGCATAGAAAAAGTACAAAAAGTACATAATTTTAAAAAAAGGTATAATAATTATTTCAGACAGATAACTTTACTTAATTATGTGGCGACTGCCACAGTACTCCCTTTCTAGATTTTTTGTGTGATACTAGTGGGAATGCGATCAGTTTTTCCGACATTGTAGTAGTAATATTAGTAGGAGCTATTGACGTTGGTGGCGAGTTAAAAACCAGCGATAAATGATTCTATGAAGCGGGAGCTGATTCCTCATTAACGAAGTAAGCTGGCTTAAGATAAAAATTTATTGACCTTATTTAGTTTTGAAAACATCTAAAAATTGTAATATATTGTAGTGGATAATTGGAAGACTAATTGTGGAGTTTTTGTGAGCAGATGAATACAAGAATGTATTTCTGAGTTCAAATGGTTTCAGAAAATTTATTGAAAGACCAAAAAATTTGCTGAACATAATCCTGAATTTATTCTAATACTGTTAGGTCCATCAGTTAAAAAATTTGCATTTACGACATCAGTTCTTACAACAACATTGGCTCTATTCTTTGGATCTAAGTAGACATGGGTACTAAGAAGTATTTGGGCGTCAAGGTTACAGTCTTATAAGTGGTATATGCTTTTTAAAAGATATCTGGCTATAAAAACGATGCTCAAAGTAAAAGATAAAATGTAAAAACCTTATTCTCTCATAATAAAATCGGTGTCCTAAATTTGCCGATCGGAACTTGATTGAAAGCATTAAAAATAATATAGAAAAAGTTATTTTCACAATCATGTGTACAATTTTTAAGAGTCTATAAGGTCCAATGATGGACAAAACAAACAAGTTCTTTAAGGAATGTTTTAAGATTACTTAATAAGGAGTGAGATTGAAAAAATCTTAACACACGTTTTACCTAATAATTTTTTTTGGGTGTAAAATTTAAAAATTTCTTTGATCTAGTTATCTTTGAAAAATATGTCAGTTGTTATTTTTAATGAAAAACATGTTGATTTATTGTGAGGTTGATCAAACTAAGTGAAGAAAAAGAAGTACGTCTTAAAATTATTAAAAATTTTTAAAAAAAATCCAAATTGGTCCTACAAAAAATTGGCCAAAGAATTAAAGGTTTGCCGTCAAACTGTTTCTTATGTTATTAAACAGTTTCAGGAGAATTTGACCATCGATAGGAAACCTGGTTCGGGAAGAAAACAAGGACCACATGATATTGGGAAAGCCAAGAAAATAGAAAGCATATTGAAAAGATCTCCAAACACATCTGGTAGAAAAGCTGCCCGGTTAGCCCAGTGCTCTGACTATTTGGTGCGAAAAGTTAAAGCCAATGCAGGTTTGAAAACATACAAAGTCCAATAAGTTCCAGAAAGGAATGCTGCAAAAAATTTAGACGTCAAAAGTAGGGCTCGGAAATTAAAATCGAATTTCATACAAAAATATTCATGTTGTATAATGGACGACGAACGAAACGTATGTACTGGCAGATTTTACGCAGCTTCCGGGTCAAAATTTTTATGTTGCTGATGCTTGAGGAAATGTCAAAGAACAATTTAGAATCCAAAAGCAGACAAAATTTCTTAAAAAATTTCTGGTATGGCAAGCTATATGCAGTTGCGGCAAAAGAAGTTTACAATGAGCTCTATAAATACCGAAATATACATCAAAGAATGTTTGAAAAAAAGACTTCTTCCTTTCATAAGAGAGCACAATGTGTCCACATATTTTTGGTCCGATTTAGCATCATGTCACTACGGTAAAAAAGCTCTGAAGTGGTACCAAAGTAATAACATAGTTTTTGTACCAAGAGAGGCCAATCTCAATCCTTCAAATTGTCCGGAGCTAAGACCAGTGGAGAGATATTGGGCTCTTGTGAAAAAAAAACTCTTTCAAGCACAAAAAAGGTGTCCCAAAATATCGAAGATTTTAAAAGGAGATGGGCAAACTGTTCCAAAAAGGTGTCTGAAACAACTATCAAATCTCTAATGGAAGGCTTACCAAAAAAGGTCCACGAGTTCATAAATAGTAGTTAGAACTACAAAAGTTATATTTTTCTGTAATTTGTAAAATATTATCAATTAAATAAAAAAAAATCAAAACTCTAAGATCAACCGTTTAAAAATTATTGAGTTTTATATATGTTAAGATTTTTTCGATCTCACTCCTTAGAAACATTAAAGCTTTTTCCAAAATAATGTTCTTTGCCTTATTTTTATAACAAACACTACTATTTTTTTGACCGTCCAAGTGCTGGTTTGTGAGAGTCTTTTATTTTCTGTATTATTTAGTAATTTTATAATAAAATTTTTTAAATCTATAGATACTCCTGACTTCAACCTATTATTAATATTTTATTATTTCATGAATATAAAATTAAAAAATATTATTTGCGTCATATGATATTCTTCCTTATGTCACTGCTATTAATTTGACCGTAACTGTACATGTTGCTGTATGCTGCAATGCAGTGCACTATGAGGCCAATAAAATATCTAGCAATCAAAAATAATATTAAGATTCGGTCATATTTTTTAGTAAGAGTAACTGTACTCTCCATAGATTTCCCGTGCATTTCCCAAATATTAATTTGTTCGTTTTTTTAAAACCTTTTTTTTTATCCATGACCACCGAGATTCCCTTCGGAGAGGGTGTCCGATAGATTATAACAAATCTACTGATACCAAATGGTGCAGTTTGTTTTCTTTCAACATTCCAGTAGAAAATATACTAATTCTGGTTGAACAGAAAGCGGGACAGATACTAAGAAAGCGATGTGATCCCTCTTCAGATCATTCCTCCGAATCTCAGGCAGCGCAGAGAGCCTTGTGTGGCAGACTATTCGCAATTAAAGTCCAAGAAAATTTAAATCTACGTATATAATCCCACAAGCAACCTACAGTCTATTCTACTGAACGGCAGAAAGTTTGTGTGACGTTTTGAGATGACAGGTAATAGAGTTTTTGTGGTCAAATCCTTAATCGAAGTCCTGAAAAATTAAAGGATTTAAACTCGGAAACAGTTTTTGAGCACATTCGTCCCATAAGAGCGGGCTCATGTCTTGCAATTCTCGATTTTCTATAATGGAAAAAGCAGGTTATTATGATTTGTAGTTAGTTTGGCGTAGTTAGAGGATTAGGTAAGAACTATAGTCCAACCAAACTGTCACTAAAGATACAGATACTCTTTTCTTCCCATCTGCTTACAATAATGTAGTCTATTGCTTTTTTTTTTTCTTGATTCATAGCCAACAATCAAAACAATAAATACCCTCTTTGATTTCGTTATTGATTATGTTCATACCAATATCCACGGAAATGCTGTTAATTACCCCATAAACTATCATACAAGTGTCTATTGCATTTAAGCCTACAATTAGCTTTGAATGCCACTCCTTTTGCAAAAATATCAATTAGTAGTACTGAGTTGAGACACCCATCAAAAGATAGATTAGGTCCCGTCGGGAAGGCTCCTGTGTATCGAATGGGTACAGTATTTTGAATGAAACCCAGTGAGAGTAAAAGGAGTGAGATCGAAAAAATCTTAACATATATAAAATTCAATTTAAACGGTTGATCTTAGAGTTTTGATTTTTTTTTATTTAATTGATAATATTTTACAAATTACGGAAAAATATAACTTTTCAAGTTCTAACCACTATTTATGAACTCGTGGGCCTTTTTTGGTAAGCCTTCCATTAGAGATTTGATAGTTGATTCATTTAAAATCATCGATATTTTGGGACACCTTTTTTGTGCTCTTTAAGTTTCTTTTCACCAGAGCCCAATATCTCTCCACTGGTCTTAGCTTCGGACAATTTTTAGGATTCCCCTCTCTTGATACAAAAACTATGTTATTACTTTGGTACCACTCCAGAGCTTTCTTACCATAGTGACATGATGCCAAATCGGGCCAAAAATATGTGGACACATTGTGCTCTCTTATGAAAGGAAAAAGTCTTTTCTTTCAAACATTCTTTGATGTATATTTCGGTATTTATAGAGCCCACTGTAACAAATGACTTGCTTCTTTGTTTTGCCGCAACTGCATATAGCTTGCCATACTAGGAATTTTTTAGGAAATTTTGACTGCATTTGGATTCTAAATTTTTCTTCGACATTTCCTCGAGCATCAGCAACATATAAATTTTGACCCGGAAGCTGCGTAAAATCTGCTAGTACATACGTTTCGTCGTCTATTATACAACATGAATATTTTTGTATGAAATCCGATTTTAATTTCCGATCCCTACTTTTGGCGTCTTAATTTTTTGCCGCATTCCTGTCTGGAACTTTTTGGACTTTGTATGTTTTCGAACCTGCATTAGCTTTAACTTTTCGCACCAAATAGTCAGAGAATTGGGCTAACCGGGCAGCTTTTCTACCAGATGTGTTTGGAGATCTTTTCAATATGCTTTCTATTTTCTTGGCTTTCCCAATATCATGTGGTCCTTGTTTTCTTCCCGAACCAGGTTTCCTATCGATGGTCAAATTCTCCTGAAACTGTTTAATAACATTGGAAAGAGGTTTGATGGCAGACCTGCAATTCTTTGGCCAAGTTTTTGTAGTACCAATTTGGATTTTTTTGAAAATTTTTAATAATTTTAAGACGTACTTCTTTTTCTTCACTTATTTTGATCAAACTCACAATAAATCAACATATTTGTCATTAAAAATAACAACTGACATATTTTTCAAAGATAACTAGATCAAAGAAATTTTTAAATTTTACACCCAAAAAAAAATTATTAGGTAAAACGTGTGTTAAGATTTTTTCAATCTCACTCTTTACATAACGCTTTTAATGTTATCTCGGCTTGTCCACGCATACGTAATAACGGCAAAGTGGCCATGAATTTCATGTAAAATAACTTTATCGCTGATATGAGTAAAATTCTTCTTTGAGTGAAAATGAGACAACTACATTTTCAAGCCTTTGACAAATTAAGTATCAAGAATACTCGATTTCATGCACCACTCGTGTCCAAGTGCCTTGTTGTTGTATATTAAGTGACTAATTAATAATAGCAGCTAAAGACGCAGTTGAAATCGGTATTAAGTTCTAAAACTTGCACAAAATTTGAGTTCCTGTTAATTTCGTTATTAAGACATCTGTAAGTTTAACCATCGCCTTACATATTTTTTTTTCTTGTGGTATAAGAGTGGCACTAGAGTTCGATTACAAAATTTTCATCAGCTTGAAGTTTATTTTGCTCCATAGTGCAGTGGTTGTATTTTGTAATGCTTGTTGTAGTGATAGTAGTAGTAGATATGTATAATATCTATATGTCTATATGTATGTGTGTATGTATGTATGTATCTCTCTGCAGTTTTTTATTGCAAAAAAATAAAAACAAAAATTATTTTCTGCTTTCAATCAATTTGCAATTATCCTTTTTAAATACAATAAATTGATCCTTTTAAATAAATTTATTCATTACATACTTATTTATATAACTATTTTAAAACTTTATTTTTTTTTTTTTGTAATTTTATAGCTACATGTGTGAATATATTTACCATAATACTTATGGTACAAAGTTACAAATAACAATTTTAAGTATTATATAAATTATGTTTGTGAGTAATTAAAAGAATTATTTGAATTAAGTTTTGTTTACTTTACGCAAATGAGGTTATATTTTCAACAGCAAATAATAACAGGTTAATTTTTATTAAGTTAACCTCTAAATCCGAAAGTCGATTCATCTGACCCTACTAAAGAGTAAGAGCTTCAAGAATTGATCCCAATTCGCCTTGATTTTTGATTTTCTTATACGGGTAATTGCAGCAAGTTTCGACTAAAAAACAAGAAAACGGTATCTAAACTAGAATAAAAGGAAATAGCCACCTACCCACAGAAACAAAATGCCCTATAATGTGAATTCAGCATTATGATTAATAAAGATAACTGTTAGCCGTTAACCTCTATATATATGACTTTCATGTCTTTGGTGACCCCTAGTGAATTTTTCTGTCAAATATTTTTGTGGAATATTTTCGTCCTTGAATGTCCCTTTGAAAGGACTTTTTAGGATTTCACAGAAAACGGGGTCAAGTTGTCCCATAAAAAGAGAAACTAAAGGGTTAAAATATTCTACAGAAATTATCCTCGTAAAATTCTACTATAAAACTTCTCGAATAAGATTTTTCTCAGGCATTAATTTATAAGACTTTTTGCATATAGTATTCAGCTCCTTTCGACAAAAAAAATGGAAATTTTGAACCACTGTAAAAAAAAACATGTCTCAGTTGGACTATAAATTTATTTTACAAAAATGGTCTATACATTATGCCCTTTCACAGTTATAGGGTGACTATTCTGTTGCAGCCAAAACGTTTGTTGGACTGTGTTATTAATTTGATTGCACATATCTCATGCACCATGCTTAAAACTATGGAAAAACTGCTTGATTTACACTTTAGAAGCAAACTTGCAAGCTCGATACCTCTTCATCGCACGCAGTTTGCTTACATTAAGGGTAAATCGACCAAAGTCGCATTACATTGCCTTGTCAGTAAAATTGAAAAAACCTTTCGATCCAAAGAGATTGCGCTCTGTGCTTTCCTTGACATTGAGGGTGCCTTCGACAATACTGGATTCGGTTCTATTTCCAAAGCTCTGGAATGTAAGGGTATTGATTCCCAATCCATTGCCTGGGTGGATGCCATGCTTAGGAGCGTGAAATCTCATCCACGCTAGGCAAAGCCACTGTGTGCACTAAGGCTGTAAAAGGCTGCCCACAAGGCGGTGTTCTATCACCTCTGTTGTGGTCCTTAGTAATTGATGACCTTTTGACCAAACTAGATGAGTCTGGTTTTGAGGCCATCGGTTATGCGGATGATTTGGTAATCATCGTCTCTGGAAAGTATGATTCAACTATCACGGAGGTGATGAAATCAGCTCTTCTATTGGTTTCAAATTGGTGCGCCGTAGAAGGCCTATCAATCAATTCCAATAAAGCAGTTCTTGTTCCCTTTACTAAGAGATACAGACTGGACCTCGGTCCCATTTCCATACAAGACACTGTTATTATGTACTCTGATGAGGTCAAATATTTAGGCATCACGCTTGACAAACGACTAAACTGGAACACTCACTTACACACTGTCCTCTTAAAAGCCACTAGGGCTTTCTGGGCCTGCAAGAGACTCTTTGGTAAAACATGGGGTCTTACTCCTAAGATGATCTTTTGGCTCTACACCATGATAGTTAGATCTGTCATAGCCTATGCGGCTCTAGTGTGGTGGCCCAAAATCATGCAGGGCTCGGCCATCACCAAACTTAACAAGCTCCAAAGGCTTGCTTGCGTCTCCATAACTGGAGTTATGCGCACCTGTCCAACTCCTGCCATTGAAGCGTTGATTGGCCTGGTGCCATTACACATTTTCATCAAGAAAACAGCTGCAAATACTGCTTTGCGGCTGCGTATATCGTCAAGCTTATTGGAAGGCAACTATGGTCACCTGAGCATTTTTGACGAAATCCCTAACACTCCAATATGTACTGTATCGGATTATATGGTAAGGGATCTATGTTTCGGTAGCAAATTCAACATCATTCTTCCTTCCAGGTCCGAATGGGATGGCCAATGTCCCGATTTCGGTCCCTTTGCTCTCAATTGGTATACAGACGGCTCGAAAATGGACTGTGGTTCTGGTGCCGGAGTTGTTGGGTACCCGGCCACCGTGACATTGCTGGTAATGAAGCCGCCGATGAACTGGCTAGGCAAGGTTCATCTACCAAGCACTTCGGCCCCGATCCGTTTTGCGGAATCGGCTGGGCCTCTACGAAATCTATCGTTGAGGAGTGGTCTAAGGCAAAATGGCTAGATAATTGGAACTCTATCCCGGGTTTAAGACAGGCAAAAGCTCTCACCATTCCGCTTGCCCAAAATCAGCCCATCTCTTATTCCAAACCTGACCTTAGGCTATTGGTGGGCTACATGTCTGGACACCATGGGCTCAGATATCACCTAAGCAAAATAGGTCTGTCCAATGAGACAGAATGTCGTCTATGTATGGAAGATGACGAGACGACACTTCACATTCTGTGTGAGTGTCCGGCCTTGGCTCGGCTCAGAGGAAGAATCTTTGATTATTCGTTTTTGACGGCTGATCACATGAAATCTTCTTCTACGAAAGATGTCTTGACTTTTATTAGGTCAGCCGAACGTCTTTTGTCATAAAATGGGGAATGGCACAAAAGATCTTTTAGGTCGCAGTGCCTGCCTGGTTGGGCTCCTCTAATACTAATAATAATAATAATCTCATGCACCATTAAATGAAAACCTGTCATCACCATTTATTTCAGCGTCCACGAATTATATAGATATGATATATTTATAATGATTTTTGTTTTTGAATTTTTCAAGCGTTTTTATAGAAGTTTAAAGAGAAAAAGTTAAAATAAAATTTTAATCCATTGCAAACCCAGTATTTTCAGTGTTTAACCTACATTCTTAAGCCAATAAAATAATAAAATTTAAAAAGAAAAAAAAGTATTGTATTTTGAAGGATTTTATGTCCTTTAAAAATTTAGTTCCTGAAATTATTATTTTTTATTGTTTTCTTAAAATCCTCCGTATTACAATTTTAACGAGCTACATATTGTTAAATTATTATTCATACAACGGAAGTTATGAGTTCTTGAAAATGACTCTTTCGAAAACTTTAACTGACCACTGCACGTAAACCATAAGAGATAAAAAAAAAGAAGTTCATATTTTTAAATCCTATTTTAAAATCATCGAAATCGAAGCTGTGTCTAAAACAATTTTAGTCAAAACTTGCTGGAATTTTTTGAAAATTGCAACTTAAGTATTTATCTTGCACAGAATCCTGAATCAATCACAGTCGGTGAGAATAACCAAAAAAAAATTATATGTTTACAATATGCAGAGCGGAAGGAGATGTTTGGCCGTCGAAAAAGATCCTCAGACATCTAATTAAAGTAAAATCTCATAGATAGGTCTCCAAATGTTCAAGGGTCGATACCGCGGAGTCATTCTACTATTTTTACAAACTTAAAAGAAGTATCGATTTAGAATGGAGTATCGTTAACCAAATCGGCAAGAGTAAGTAGAAAGGCTCTGGACTGAAACCCAAGGAGTTTTACGTCAGAAGTCGAAATAGAATCACCTAGCTTGTAGATTGTAGGGTGACTTTACGAGGTCTTTCTACCAACAAATTTTCCAATTCAACATGTCTGTTTATTATTATATTAGAAAAAAGATATAATTTTAAATTTTAGTAGACATGTTTATTAATGTTTAAAAAATATAAAACTTTTTTTTTTTTAATTTTTATAAGGGCGTTGTTTTTTTTTTACCATACAAATTTTTTGAAAAAAAAACAGCTAAAAAATCTGTGGCAGACATGATATCAGCTGGCTAGATGATTTAAAAAAAAATAAAATATTATTTTGTATTGAAGTCGTTATCGTCTGAGCAAGAATGAAATTTTTTGGTCGAAAAATAACAAAATGATGTCCGTTTTTAATCAATCTCTTAGATCCTTGTTTGGACATACGTGATCAAACAAAATCAGAGTAGTCGGTTGAATGGTTTTTTTTTTTAAATCGTGTCAACCACCGATTTTTGGCGGTTTTTTGAACAAATTTTTATGCCCCAAAACCTAAAAAAAAAATATTTTCATATTTTTCAAACATTAATAAACATGTCTACCAAAATTAAAATAATATTTTTTTTCTAAATATATAAAAAAAATATAATATTGGGAGTATGAATGTATAAACTCGTATTTTTTTCGTAATTTGGACATTTATTGTGAAAAAGTGATTATAAATTTATTCTTTAAAGCCTTGTCCATCGTTAGCCACAACCTTTTCCCATCTTTCTGGTAGCATACGGATTCCGCGTCGAAAGAACTTCTCATCTTTTGAGGCTATCCACGAATCGACCCATTTTTTGAGTTCTTCGAAAGAACGGAAGTGCTGTTCAGCCAGGCCATGTGTCATCGATCAGAACAAGTGGTAATCAGAAGAAGCAATGTCTGGAGAATACGGCGCGGGTGGGGTAGCACTTCCCATTTCAGCGTTTCCAAGTATGTTTTTACTTGCCTTGCAACATGCGGCCGAGCATTGTGGTGCTGAAGAATAACTTCGTAGTGTCTATTCTCATATTCTGGCCTCTTATCCTTTAATGCTCGGCTCAAACGCATCAATTGTAGTCGGTAGCGGTCGCCAGTGATCGTTTCATTCGGTTTCAACAGCTCATAATACACGACACCTTTCATATCCCACCAAATACACAGCATGAGCTTGGATCCATTGATGTTCGGCTTTGCCGTTGATGTTGATGCATGTCCGGGCGGTCCCCATGATTTTTTACGCTTTCTTTTCTGTCGTTCAATCAGCAGTTCACATGTGAAAAATCGTCATTCGACGTCTCTCGGCTTCAATTCGTACCCCACCCAATTTCCTTGCTTTTGAATCATTCCCAATGCTTTTAATCATTTAGAAATGGTTGATTGATCAACTCCTAAAGATTCTGCAAGTTCTTGTTGCGTTTGACATGAATCTTCTTCGAGTAATGCCTTCAATTCTTCATCTTCGAACTTTTTCGGGGCGCCTGAACGTTCCCTGTCTTCAACATCAAAATCACAACTTTTGAAACGGGCATACCACACCTGACACATTCTAACGTCTATAGCACAGTCATGATAAGCTTCAGTGAGTAAACGATGTGCTTCAGTTGCGTTTTTCTTCAAATGGAAGAAGCAAATTAAAGCTTCCCACAAATGTTATTTTGTTGGCACGAAATTCGACATTTTCAGCTATAGTAAAACACTTTTGTAAAATTATGAAAATTATTTGACAGATCAATTCTTATAGTATTTTTGGCGCTCTTCGAGATAGAATAGCTGTCAATGTCAAAAAAATGGAGCGTATGATAGATATGAAGTTAGTCACAATTACGTGTTTATACATTCATACTCCCAATAAAAATATTGATTTTGAAAATTTTTAGATAAAACCACTTAATGAAGTCCCTAGCCAGATCAGAGTGAAAGAAGAAAATCATCATCAATGGAAATAATTTGATGAAATAGTGAAATTTCAATAAGTGGTTGCTTGAAAAGCAATTAAATTTTCAAAAGTTTTTCTGCAGTACATTTTTAATTCTCCGAAGTGCATTCGGATATTCTGAAGTACGAATGGAATATTCTGAAAACAATTTAGGATTTAGAAGTTTTGTAAGTCACTGTTTATTGTTTTCAGTAATGGTGCATTTCCATATAAAAAAAAAAAAATGTGGGCGCCGTTAAGTGTGTTGGACTGTTTTGCAGATGTGCCCGGGTTCAATGCTCGGGCAAAATTTAAAAATTAATAATAAAAAAAAAAAAATAATTTCCACACGTTAAACCTTCATGAGTAAAAATTGCCTAAGAAAATCTTTTCACTTTGTCGTTTGGGTTCGGCATAAAACTGTAGGTTCCTTCCATTCGTGTACAAATATAACCCACACAACGTGAATGGATGCGAAAAGCTCGTTATATTCCCACCATGGGCTTTTGTGCCATTATAATGTAAGCAGTAGAAGCAATTTTTTCTATTCCTTACTTCAATACAGCCACCGAAAGAATTTTCAATTTCGGATTCGCTTTTTAGAGGAAGGTAAGAAGCAGGTTAGCCATGGTAATTTTGGAAAGTTAGTTTATAATAAAAAGAAAAAATGCATAAATTGTTCAGAGTACTGGAGTATACTTTTTAGATCAGATTGACTATCCTAATACATAGGCAGGAATGCCATCGAACTTCGAAGCCATCTTAAAGTCGAGATTTGCAAGAACTCTTTTAACTACACAGGTTTGAAAATGTATCCCAGCCCAATTGGGACTGTGAAAACAGAATGATCTCACTCGCATATCAGACTTCCAATAAATAATCTGAGTATAATAATGAAAATTTTAAATAAAAATAATTAAATATTAAAACAAAAAAAAAAAAAAACAAAAACATTACCGATTTTCTCCTTAGTATAGCGCATTTTAGTGGAAAATTATTATTTGTTGAAATATGCTTTTAACTTAATGCATTCAAGTAATAAATAAATATGTATTTAATGCTTTATTATTGTTGCATAAATTTATACACACACAACAATTTCTTTTTAAATGAACTAAAATAGCGTAAATTTCAATTTTACAAATATTTTCATTTACTGATATATGACCACAATGTGTGTAAGCTCATATGTATATCATACCTAGTAAAACTATATGTAGGTATATATTTTTTACAGCATACATATAGACATCTGTGTATATATTAAAATTTAATTAAATTTTAATCAAATAAACTAATTATTTACAACAAAAAAAAAAAAGACGAAAAATGTAAAAAAAAAAACAATAAAAACAAAAGTTTACCATCAACATAAATTTTATAGAAAAACAAAAAAAAAAAAAAAAACTCCAATGTAGAACGTAAAATATCTATAATGTAGTTCATTTCTTTTCCATTATTAACGTACAAACAAATAAAATGACAAACATTTTTAAATAATTATTTAACATAATTTAAATGAAATGACACATACATGCAGCAACAACAAACAATAATATGTATTTTGTGATAAAAATGATTAAAAATTAAATATATTACAAAATGTGTACATACTTAGGTACATAGTACATACATGCATATACACTAGCGGATCCAGAGATTTTGTAAGGGGAGGGGGAGGGGGGTATAGGGTAATTTGTTCGTCCTTTCAAATTTGCTTTTTTGCCTCAGAACAAAAGAACAAATTGTATAAGATTTTAGCCGTGAAAAATCCTCAATGCGTCCCCCCCGCCCCTTTCCCCGTCCTCACAAACTTGGATCCACTAGTGTGCATTCATATATATTCAATTATTAAAATATTTGTGTCTGTAAAATCTGAAACTAAATGCAAAGTTTTAATGCAATAATTTTTATTTGAAAACATTTAAATGATGATGAAAGTTAGCTACACTGAATGAGGAAGGTAGGCTCAAGTCTATCTTAAAGTTCCAAGATTAATAGAATACAAGTTTCCGCCAATATGTTGATCAAAATTGCATCACTGTGTATTTCGTCAAGTTTCATATTTTTAAAAACATTATGTGCTTACATTTTTTTCCCCTTTTTCAGTTGTCCATAAAGATTTCCACCACTAAATTAGTTTTTTGGTTATCCATAATCAATATCGCAATAAAAATTATTTGTTTGGTTACCCATAACCAATATCACAATCAAAAAGTTTTTTTTTTTTTTTTGGTTACTATTCCCGTTATTTTTCCGTATACCATATACACTAGGCGACAATTGAAAGTATAAATTTGCCGTAGTTATCTTAAATGCCACTTTACAACGAGTTACCGTATTTATTCAAATTTTAACTTAGTATGGTAAGAAGTCCCGTTATCTAAAGTATTGAAAAATGCAAACTTCATTTTTACGCCACGATCTTTTTGCTAGTCGGTTGTTGAATTCTGGCGGAGAACGAAAATACGCGCGACAATTGAAAGTATAACGCCTCAACAAAAGCCGATGTGAGCAAATTTTCGTGTAGAACTATCGTATACGACGAATTTTTGAGAACACACTGCATGCACTAAATAATATTGTCCTAATTAACCCTCCGTTTGGCACATGGGTCCAGCCAAACCTTTCTCGATTTCAATTGTAATTTCAATACATTTCTGTTTGAGCTAGCGACTTTAAATTTTGTGACTTTTTCTAAATATTCATTGCCTATCATATTTAAAAAAAAAATTTAGGGATCCGAGTCATACAAGGATTATTGTAATGATATGCATTTGAATACACTTTGATTTGGCGCATGTGGTCTGGCTAGACCCGCATATATTTTATATGTCTCGCAACACTCAAAAGTGGGCTATGTTTGCTTCAAATATGTTTGATGATCCAATAAGACAAATACTATTTGCATTTCATCACAAAACTCCATTTATAAACATAATAAACCTCAAAATAAAACGTAAAAATGAATGAGACAAAAAAATATTTGAAAATAGCAGGAAACAACGCAACAACAAAACAAGTCATTTTAAAAATTGCAAAATTAGTTCCACACCCAAAATAATTCAATAGTACAAATCCACTGTTATTACAAATTTCAAAGCTGTTAAGTTCATGAATAAAACTTTCCGCGATGAACCAGACATCTTTATTTATTCTGGCTAGCCAGATTTTTGAATCGCGAAATCAATACATTAGACGTTGGAAAGCAGTGAAAACCAGTACAAATCAGTACAATTTTTATGCATTTATTACCAAGTAATTTCAATGTAATATAGTGATATAAACGTCCTGAAACTTTTTCTCCGATTTTGTGTGTTCATTTTATGTTTTTTCTTCCTGAGTAGACAATGTTGATTACGTATCAGTTTCCATATTTAGAGAATAGTGAGAGCTGAGGACAATAATCAAATTTAATTAATAACAAATTCCCTTCACTCATTTAAAAACTTACGTTAATCGACTTTTCTTCAAGCAAATATTGCTTTTCTCCTCTCGATAGCAGCAACGCGTATGCATTTTATTTTGTGAACAATCAGGATGAAAAAGAAGCAAACAGGATGAGACTGTCTGCAAAAACGATTTTAAGACCATTAAGGTTAAGAATTTGAAAAACTCAGTACAAAATCCAAAAATCAATAAATTTTTGTACTGCTTCCGAGATTTAAAAAATCAGTATTAAAAAAAAAAAAATCAGGACATGTACTGATTAAATCAGTACGTCTGGCTACCCTATATAGGATACACAAATTTCGCATCGCACGCTCGCACGCATCAGTTTCAATTAGGACGTATTGTTAGAAGCAAAAAACTCCAATTTTAATGAACAATTTTAAGGATAAATGAGGGTCAAAGGATACGAACTCGGTTCTGGGCCATTTCTTCTGGTTTCCTTATGCTGCCGAAATAATGAAGTAACTTTATGACGCACATACATATGTATATTCAAGTGAAATTTTCAAAAGACAATAGAATATTTAAAAATTCGGTTAAAAGAGTTAAGCTGATAAAAAAAAAATTTTATATAAAAAACATTGAAATCGGATAATAATCACTCCCATGTTAAATAATAACAATCTATACACTTATTAGTGTAACTACAATTTTATTCCAGAAGATCCAGAAGTGCTACATATCAAAAGAGCTTGACGAGTAGGTTAGCCAAAAATTATCAGATTTAAAATCGCTTAAGCCAATTCCAAAATATTAGCGTCGGAAGTTTTTTAAAATTCGCTCATTGAACAAAGCATTGCATTCATCGTTGAAAAAATCATTGCTTAAGCGGGAGTAAATAATAAATGAAAGAGAGAGAGAGAGAAGACATGAGTAACGGCATCTCTCAGAATTATATAAAGAATTATCTGCATACACAAATCTGTGGCAATAAGGAATAACAGCTAAACTCAAAAGTCGACTAAAAACCAGCTGCGTATTTTTTATTATAAATCCCAAAATGTTGAAAGTTTTACAAACATTTTTGCAATTTAGCAGTCTCCATAGATTTTTATTACTTAAACTCCAATAATTATGTAATGTGACGACATAAAATTATCAGTAATTTTAATCGCACAACCCTAAACCACTAGCACATATATGCCGTTAAAATATATATTAACATTTATATTTAAGTAATTATAATATATATATTTCACAGAACGGAAATAATACGGTACAACAAGAAGAAATTGATATAAAAGGACATACATCGCACAGAAGAAGACACTCAGACTTAGATCGTGGTCTAAGGTAGTAACTTGGTGGTTCTATTGTTCTCTATTCGCTAGATTATATGTAATAAACCAACCGATGCGTCCGCACGGTAGGCTAGTACAAAAGAGTCGTTAGTTTATATCAGCAGAGCGTCCGCATGCTAGGTTCTTCATAAGACATTATTCATTCGTGAGGTATTAATTGGATCTTGGCGTAAGTCCTTACGTCAAGATTAAGTTTCCACTGAGGTATTAATCGGCATCAGGGGGTCGTATCCACGTACCCTGGTGTAGCGAACACACGTAGTTGCCACGGACCATACAACAATCGACAATGACCTAACCATCGTATCACGAACACACACAAAGGAAACATACGAACGCAAACCAAGCGCCAAGGAAGGCAAACGAGCGCCAAGGAAGGCAAACGAGCGCCAACGAAGGCAAACGAACGCCCGAGAAGGACGATTGAGGGGCTGCAAGGAACAAACAAAGACTGTACGAAGTACCAAGAATAAAAATAATCAAGTGTATTTAAAACCAACAGTGAAGAAAATAAATAAACAAGTGAACAAAGAAAACCGAAACGAACTATCTTGAGTTATTATTTACGCACCCTGGTTACTCGCTGAGTATACCCTGACGAAAAGAAAAGGAACCAGGAAGGTTCGTTACAGTAAGAACTTTTAATATTTTGAGTTTTATAATGAAAAATACGCAATAGATTTTTAGTCGACTTTTGAGTTTTAGCTATTATTCCTTATTGCCACAGAAATAACAAAGCAAGCACCAACGGGTAGTTTGGTTCTCTTTTGATATTTGTTTTTTCATAAAGAGATTTCTTCCGCAAAAAAATAGCCCCAGTTACTGGGGCCTTACCGACTAGTATATATTTATTTAAGGGTGTTGGTCCAGTCCAGTCATTATAAAGATTTACATCATAAAAATTCTGAACTGAGATTTTTCCTCAGAAATTGTTAGTAGGGGTATGATAGATTTAAAAACCACAAAAATCAGTCCTGGAGTTGCAGAGGGACCCCCTCCCCCCCAAAAAATCTCCCCTTTGGTGAAAAAAGCCCTTTTTACTAATAACTGGTTAAGTGTTGGAGATACCAAAAAATTACTTACCACAAAAAAAAAAGCTTGAGTGATTTCCTAAAAAAAATATCTTAAGTAATTTTTTTGTTTATATCACAGTTTTCGAGATATTCAGTATTTAAGAAATTGTAAATTTAGTACTTTGGATGTTTATTTGAATTTTTGAGTGCGGAGCCTATAGGAAAAATTGAAAACCAAACAAGCTAAGAAGAAAAATCAAAAAGGACTTTAAAGAGGATATAAACTTCAACATCCTCTGTCATTTTCATTGACAACGGATAACAAAATAGTATAGTTTTCTGTTGGTTTCTACTACATTTACTATTTGCATGCCTAATAAAAATAACTGGTTTGACTATATGTTATAAATGTATTTTAGTTCAAGACGTTACTTCTGAAAATCCTGTAAAAGTTAGAAATAAAAAAATTCACATTTAGCGATTTTATCAGCAAATTAAAGATGGCCAAATTTTTGGCGATTTTTTTACTTTTTCATCAAAATAGAAAAAAGATCCAAACGAATTGAATATATATCCCAAAAATTGTTTCTTTCAGTTTACATACCTTCTAAAAATATTTTCTAATATTTTAGAAGTTGAAAAATACAATAAACAATAGAAATTTCGCCAAAAATTGTGTGATTTTAATATGCTGATAAAATTACAAAATGAGAATTTTTTTATTTCTAACTTTTACTGGATTTTCAGAAGTAATGTCTTGAACTAAGAGATAATACATTTATAACATATATTGAAACCAGTAATTTTTATTAGGCCTGCAAATAGTAAAAGTAGTAAAAACCAACAGGCAACTATACTATATTGTTATTTTTGTATACAAAAATTATCCGTTGTCAATGAAAATGGCAGAGGATTTTAAAGTTTATATCCTCTTTAAAAACCTTTTTGATTTTTCTTCCTAACTTGTTTGGTTTTCGAATAATTTATTTTTTTCTATAGGCTCCGCACTCAAAAATTCAAATAAACATCCAAAGTACTAAATTTACAATTTCTTAAATATTGAATATCTCGAATACTATGACATATACAAAAAAATTACTTGAGACCTTTTTTTTTAGAAAATCATTTAGGCATTTTATGTGTGCTAGATAATTTTTTGATATCTCCAACGGTTAACCAGTTATTAGTAAAAAATCGCAGTTAAGAATTTTTATGAACTTTTGGTACATTTTTTACTCTACATAGCCCAGTATGTAGATGGTGTTTAAAAATTTCAGAAAATATATAATAAAACCAATATTTTAGAAAAATTATATCCAAAAGTATTCAAGTATATACTTATATGACTATAATTTCAGGATAATTAAAAAATATTGATATACGTAAATACGAGTATAGATATTTATTTATATTTAAAAAAAAAAAAAAATAAATTTATATAAATATGTCAACATAAATGTACATACTTTTTCGTTTGAACATACGCACATTTGTCGCATTGAAAGCTTTTGATAATTATATTTTAATATTACAATAGGATTGGTTATTCTTGTTTTAATAATAATAGAAATAGATTTTTTACTCAATTAAGCAAACAAATCGTATTTGCAAATGTTTATTTACATATATATATATATATATATAAGTATTATCATATTTATGTATGATACATTGATTATAATCGCATTTGTGAAATTAATAGATTTTTTTCACTCTCTTTTGAAATCATCACATTTGCAAATTAATAGATTAATTTACTCTCTCTCTCTATTTCGCATTTTGCGCGAAATTGCAATAGACCACGTAAAACTTATTCATTCATTACTCGTTCTCCCACACTTGTAATAATTACTAATCAGTGGCGTATTGAAGATTTAAGGTTGTTCTGATTTTGGTAATTTAAAAAATTCTTAACGTTGAATAAATACACACCTTAATTCTTTTGGTATTTGTAAGTGTCTGTTTTATGTTTTTGTATTAAAGTAAAAACAAAAAGGAATTAAGAACAAATTTTGTTGAAGTACATACATAAAATACTTTTATGAGAGTCCAGAGAAGATTAGATTTAACTTGAGGTTGGCTTGAAAATAAGACTTAAAACCAAATCAAAAATCAGACCAAAGCCCAGAATTCAGTAAAAATTCTAAAAAAAAATAAAAATCCAGAAAAACAAATTCTAAAAAAAAAAAAAAATTCAGAAAAACAAATCTAAAATCCAGATTATAATTCAACACAAACCAAAAATTAGATCAGAAACCGGACCAAAACGGGACCTAAACTCAGATTAAAAATTAAACTATAATGTAAGTGCCTAACCATACCTAAAATCTAACCACAAACCATATCACAAATAGACCTTAAACTTAACCAAAAGTCAGACCCAAATCCAGACTAGTACTGAACCTAAAATCCAATTTGAAACCAGATAAAAAGTCAAACTGAAAACTGGATAAGCAGAAAATTCAAAACCAAAACTAGGCCAAGACTACACCTATAGCAAAAACTAGACTAAAATTCAGGCCAAAAATTAGTTCTAAAATCAAACCAAAGCAAGAAAAAATATCTGAACATAACTCACGCCTTAATCACACCAGAACCCAAACCTTATTATTACTTTTATAGGTTTACGAGAGGAGCCCAAAAAAGCAGGCACTGCGACCTAAAATATATTTTTTGCCAACCCCCACTTATGACAAAAGACGTTCAGCTGACCTAATGCAAGCCAAAACGTCATTTGCTGAAGAGGATTTCATTTTGTTAATCGTAGGTAAAGATGTACCAAAGATTCCCCCTCTGAGCCGAGCCAAGGCCGGACATTCGCACAGAATGTGAGCTGTCGTTTCGTCATCTACTAGACAAAGACGGCACTCTGTCTCATTGGACAGACCTAATTTGTTTAGGTGATATCTGAGCACATAGTGCCCAGACATATAGCCCACCAGCAGCCTAAGGTTGGATTTGGAGTAAGAGATGAGCCGATTGTGGGCAAGCGGAACGCTAAGCGTTTTCGCCTGTCTTAAACCTGGAATAGACTTCCAATGATTGATTTCGTGGATTGATTTCGTGGAGACCCAGCCGACTCCACAGAACGGAGCGGGGCCAATGTACAAGGTCGATGAACCCTTCCTAGCCAGTTCATCGGCAACCTCATTACCAACCCAAACCTTACTACGTCAAAAATCAGTTTAAAGCCATACCTTAATCTAGACCAAAAATCAACAAAAAAAACAAACCAAAATCCAGAACAAATGTAACTATATTAGGAGCAAATACCAGGCCGAAAATAAAAATAAAAATCAGTCCAAAACTCTGACCAATAACCAAGCTAAAGACCGAAAATAGATTCAAACCTAACCCAAGTTTCTCTTTCCAATCCTTCCAAAGGTGAAACATTTATCAACTCATCGCTAAATATAAAAAAAATCTACTTTCGTCTCGTTTACCTTAATTCTCCAGTGCACAAATCACAAAGATTATTTATTTAAGCGTTTTTGGGGCTTGGCTAATGTACTGAGAGGTTCGTTATTGATTGGCATGACTAGCAACAGTAAAAAGAACACAAAACTGAGCGCAGAACGTTGCCCTGTGGAATGCCTGATTTTACATGATTAAGATTGATCCTCGCTTCAGGACTAAGTATCGATTCTCAATGTAAGGTTTTAAGAATATATAGAAGTTGATTGGAAGTATTTTTCTACTTTTATATCTATAAAGACTCACTCCTGCCAAAAAGGTATGGTGTATTCAAATATAAATGAATTTGTTCTATTGTAAAATGGGCTTGTTTAAATCACAATTAGGTTAGGTTAGGTTAAGTGGCGTCAGTCAGGCCAAATACGGGCCGTTGTGTTACCACGTGGGTGTTTCATCCACCCCATTTAGAACCTGAAAATTAGTCGAACTAATTAAACTTTGTTATATACCTAGGTCGGTTGACTCCAAGTCCTACAGGTAGCCAGGGCTGGGCAGAAGCACAAGAAGTGAGAAATGGATTCCTCCTCTTCTTCATCTTTACAACATCTGCAATAGTCGTTTGAGGGCACGCCCAATCTCGAGGGGTGTATGCCTATAAGACAGTGAACCAATTATTACTGCCACAGCTTTATATATTTGTCTTCTACCGAGAGATAGTAGCTTCCTAAAGTGTTTGGGGTTATACTCGGACCATACCTGCTTGGTGGTTTTGCACGTGTGTTCAGTCAGTCATCTCACCTTCGCTTGGCTTAAGAACACTAAGCTTGCGGGTTGACAGTAGGATTGATACCCGTGTAGTTTTTAAATTGTATAAGCGGCTTTTTTGCGCCTAATCTAGCTAGTTCGTCAGCTTTGTTATTTCAAAGTATATCACTATGACCTGGAACCCATACAAAGTGCACTTTGAGTTTATCTGCTACTTCGTTGAGTAAACGCCGACTATCAAAGGTCACCTTGGAGGTCAGTGATATATTGCTTGGGGATTTGATAGTAGGTTGGATGTCACTAAAAATAAAAATATTATGGGCTGATACTTTATTACATTTCAGCCACTTCGCCGCTACCTGTATAGCCATGACCTCAGCTTGAAAAACGATGCAATGTTCAGGCAGATGAAAGGATAAGGTTAACCCTACTTGCTGAGTGAAAACCCATCCCCAATCAGACCCAAAACTGACTCAAAATAACAATAACTAATTAAGTTCCCCTTTTTGCCTGTTTAAGTTGTTGCATTTTTAAGTGTTTGAAAAAGTTTTGGGGAGGAAATTTCCCCCATTGATTGAGTGCATTTTTCTTGTAAAATGAAGGGACAAATTTAGTTTTTATGGTTCGTTCTATTTAATATTTCCGTAGGAGGTTCATCGGATTTCATAAAAAAAGGCATTCTTAGAGTGTGGGGTTAAAACTTAAGCTTTTTCCTATTCGATTTCTGCACAGATTCAGTCCGGGTGCCATACTCAGCTTTTTTTCCCCAGTCTTACAGAGAGAATAATCTAATCTGTTTACAGCAGTTTCTTCTAGATTTTCCAAAAAGTTTTTTTATTTAAAAATATTTTCAACACTTTACTTGGATTCACCGCCACTATTGTGTTAAATTGAGCTAAAAGAAAAAAATGCCTACTGATATATGTCATTCTCTCTTTCTGCATGTATTCTCTGCATAGCATTGCGCCTCTGAATCCGCCACTGTTACATACAGTGTCGGACAAAACTAAAGCACGGATTCTTCCTTGTTTGCATTTTGTTCAGTAATATTGTAAAACATGCTTGGACTGAAATTTTTTTTATGAATGTAGTAAGAATATACACTCGTTATAATAAAATATAAGAAATATAATATTATTTATCACATGAAATAAAAATTTTAACTCAAAAGGAACAAAATGCATAAAACTGGCGCGACAAAACTAAAGCACATTTGGAATATATTAATAGAAAAGTTCGATTTCTCCACTATTTTGTAGCGTATCCATTATTTTTCAGAGCTGTTGCACATTTACGTGGCATGGGCTCAATAAAATTGTTCAAAACGTCCACAGATATGTTATTCCATGCAATCTCCGATTGGTAGGAAATGAAATCCTTGTTTTTATCCTTTATGCGCTGAATTTTACGATTGATAATTTCCTATACATTTTTTGGGATTGAGATTGAGTGAATGGGTGGGCGATTACAAAATACTGATCTTATTGACAACAAACCACTATTTTACACACCGTGCTGGGATCGTCATCGTGCTGGTAGACTTGCATTAACAGCAGATCTTCTTCAGTATACGGTTACATAACATTCTGGGGAATATCTTTGCACATCAGGCGGTTCATTATACCTCCTATTTTATGAATTGAACCGATTCCATGTCTGACAAAAATCACCAGAGCACTACGTTGCCTCTCCCGTATTATACGGTGCTTTTCAAATAACACGGATTTCATCGTTGCGTTTTTGGTCTGCACACTAGCTTTAATCCTTCGCAATCTTTCGTGTTAAATATCGATTCATCAGTAAGAAGCACGGACTTTCATTTGGCAGTAGCCCAGCTAAAGTGCGCTAGCCTTGCCTGTCGATTCTTTCGAGAAATAAATGGCTTTTTTACGCTTTGGTATGCTGCTAAGTCACCCTCCACAGCTCGTCGTTGGATAAACCTGTGTGAAATGTTTAAACGCAATTTATTTCCAAGATATAAAAGGATCTTTTTTTTATAAACCGAGTGATAGCCTGATCCTCACATTTGGTTGTGCCCCGCGGTCTGCCACCTCCATATTTAGTATTTAAAAAATGGGAAGCGCGAAAATGGCTTATAGCTCAGGAATTAACGTAATGGCGAATACAATGGTTTTTTACAATGCATGTCACTGATTCAACTTTGTTAAATCCACTTAGAAAATTTTCTCTGAATTGTGCAGAATACTTATTTCGAGCAATTTTGGGATGCCAAATTTTGAAATGCGAACGGTGACGGTGACTGTCAACTAAATACTTATATACACTTCCAAGTTTTTTTAAAACCTGCTTTTTGTTTTTCAATATAACGGGTTTCTATTTTAAAGATGGTTGTTATTGTTTATTTCTAACAATTGATTGTAATTGAAAGCGCAAAAGATTATGTGCTTTAGTTTTGTTGCGGCAGGTTTAGGCATACTGCGCAAGTTTGTAGAAAAAAAGAAAAACGTTTCACAGTCTTGAATGTAATTTTGTTTCAACAAGTGCACAAATATATTAAATTTATAAAACAAAAACAAAAAAATACGTGCATACTTCCATATTTTTAAATTATATTGAACTAAATGTTGACAAGGAAGAGTTCGTGAATTAGTTTTGTCCTACACTGTATGTTAAATTGTGCTAAAAGAAAAAAAAATCCCAAATTAAAATCCCTTGCACCCTCTGCCTATCTTTCTCTTTTGTAATACATTGTCAATTCTGCCAGTAACAGCATCAACGAGAAAAACAACAGCAATTGCAAATTACAATAAAAAAAACCTTGCATTCGATTAGCCACAATAATGATGTCAACTTGAATTATGTTTTGTTGATGTTTTTGTTTTTTTTTTCTCTTTGTTTTATTTAGAACAAACAAAATGATTTATTTTGAAATAATTTGTATAAATTTGTTTAATATGATATGTTGAAATTATTAAAAATTATTGACATACAATTTTTCCTAATAAATTTCTAGAATATGCTAAAAAAAAATAACGTTGTGTAATTTTGATGAAGCATATGAAAAAAATATATATTTCATATTGTCATGAGACAAAAATAAGAGTACTTAAGCCGATTAGTAAGCATACAGCTATACCTTCTCTTCGAGGAGTGTGGGTAGTATGGAGGAAGGAAATAAGCTGAAAAGCTAACCTTCAAATATTGGCAAGTGTATTGTACTAAAAAAAAAAGGAGGAGAATCCAATGGAAGAATTTATTATCACTTTACGACTCGTAAATTTGAATTTGCGTCATAAATACGCTGCCAGAAAACGGATGTATTCATTAACAAACAACAATAAGTTAAGATACCTACTAATAACACCCTTACGATTCTTGCAATGCTCTATGCTATATTACTCTACCCTCTAGTCTCAAATATAATTTACTTTAGCATTAATCTACACCTACATTTTTTACATCATTTGATTATATATTTTTCTTTTCACTTTTATTTCTCACTACTGATTCTCGCTTTCGTTTTTTATTATTTTTCATTTCCTATATTATCTCAATGCTTACTTTGTGGCGCATCAAATTTCATTTAGAAGATCTAAGCATTATGTACTTTAGTAAATTATACACAAATCAATTTGACCTGTAAAATACTCGCATATTTACAGTAGGCTTTTAGGCGTAAATAAAAAATAAGTGTAAACCAGAAGTAAATAAGACATTAAACCAGCAAAGGACAACGAGAAGCACGCGGGCATAAGAGCATTAGAAATTTCACTTGTATAGGGCTCGTTTTCATCCATATCAAATTCGCTCAGTGACCGAGTGCATGTCAATATAGGTGGCCATCACTGCATTAAACTCAACGACATTTTTTATCTCTCTCTCTCTTGCTACACTCTTTTGAAGTAATTGAATGACAGCATCCTCTTTCTTACTATACCTACATAAAAAGATATGAAGATTTCACAGCCATAGGAAGAAATTTAATTTTTTTATTTGAACCTTTTTTAAAGCAGGTGTGCTTCAAAGAATTATTATATAGGGCGCACAATGGGATAAGCATTCGACATATAGTTTTAAAAAAATTAGATTCAATATGGTATATCTTAAGTTTTACTGATACGTAATTAGAAAAGCAAAAATTCTTATAAAAATATTGTGGAGCAAGTAAAAACCAATTGAGAATTCTTAAACTGTTCCAGACTAATATTAAAAATTTTGAGTAGCTGATGACGAATCAAAAGTCGGTTTTTTCTCGGAATTCGTCAAGTTTGAAAATATCGTTAATTAAAGTAGAATATATCCGGCAAACCAAATCATCTCATAAAAATATTTCTGCTCATTCTGTGAGCCTCACAATGCCTCTTTAAATTTCCATTCGCTTCTGTGCTTCTACATTTGCTCTTTCGCAGAAAATTTTGTTGTATTATAAAAATCTCGTCACTGTCTGACACATTTCATAAAAGTCTTTCTTGTACTTTTGTGTCCGCTTTGCAATTGATTTTGTTTTTTATTTTTTTGATTAAATTATAACAGATTCTGTGTTTTACTGTGGCTCTTGTGCTTGGATTCATTTCCTGATAGGCAGGTAAGTTTTTATGATTTTGTGATTTCAGGTTCAATAAATTCTACCAGAGACTGCAAAATTATTCTTCCATAATTTGAAGTCCAGAATGTTATGTTTTCGAAATGTCGCTTACAGCAATTTGGCGCTTTTATTCCTCATCGAACTCAAGCAAACGTACGCTAGTGGAGCTTCAGCTCTCCCCTAAAGTTTTTACGGACCTAGATTTATGTACTTCCGCAGTATTTCCTGAAACTGAGAATGTCAGAGACGCTCCGCTGAAGCTCCCTCTCTCGTTGAATCTAACCTAAATCCACACCCTAATAAGATATTTCACGATTTTTTTAGGTTGCGTGGGATGCTCAATGCGCGTATGAAAGTAAGGATTAAATAAGATAGTACATCAGTATCTACATTAGGTGGAATGCAGTATTTTTTTCAAGGGAACACCCGGTAAAGTTAGTATGTCAGCAGAAGGTGGGTAGTTTTTTTTTTTTGGTAATTTGATTAACTTTTAAGATTGACGTTATCAAGTTGAAGTTAACCATGTGTTAACCAATTATTTGTCATGCCTTTGGAAAAATGGGCTTATAACTTTTGAACAATATCATCAGCACACAAAGAAATTCGTCTACACCAAATTCTATTCGATCCCAACAAAAACAAAATTTTGGGTTCGAAAGACAAGGGGTTTGCTTTTCAAAACCTAGTTTTAACTTCGAAAAACAATCTTTTCAACCTTGTATTGGGAGTATGAATGTATAAACTCGAATTTTTTTCGAAATTAGGAAATTTATTGTGAAAAAGTGATTATAAATTTATTCTTTAAAGTCTTGTCCATCGTTAGCCACAACCTTTTCCCATCTTTCTGGTAGCATACGGATTCAGCGTCATCTTTTGAGGCTATCCACGAATCGACCCATTTTTTGAGTTCTTCGAAAGAACGGAAGTGCTGCTCAGCCAGGCCATGTGTCATCGATCGGAACAAGTGGTAATCACAAGGAACAATGTCTAGAGAATACGGCGGGTGGGGTAGCACTTCCCATTTCAGCGTTTCCAAGTATGTTTTTACTTGCCTTGCAACATGCGGCCGAGCATTGTGGTGCTGAAGAATAACTTCGTAGTGTCTATTCTCATATTCTGGCCTCTTATCCTTTAATGCTCGGTTCAAACGCATCAATTGTAGTCGGTAGCGGTCGCCAGTGATTGTTTCATTCGGTTTCAACAGCTCAGCAATACACGACACCTTTCATATCCCACCAAATACATAGCATGAGCTTAGATTCATGGATGTTCGGCTTGGCCGTTGATTTTGATGCATGTCCGGGCGGTCCCCATGATTTTTTATGCTTTGGGTTATCGTAACGTATCCACTTTTCATCGCCAGTCACAATACGATGCAGAAAGCCCTTTCTTTTCTGTCGTTCAATCAGCAGTTCACATGTGAAAAATCGTCGTTCGACGTCTCTCGGCTTCAATTCGTACGGCACCCAATTTCCTTGCTTTTAAATCATTCCCAATGCTTTTAATCGTTTAGAAATGGTTAATTGATCAACCCTTAAAGATTCTGCAAGTTCTTGTTGCGTTTGATATGAATCTTCTTCGAGTAGTGCCTTCAATTCTTCATCTTCGAACTTTTTCGGGCCGCCTGAACGTTCCCTGTCTTCAACATCAAAATCACCACTTTTGAAACGGGCATACCACACCTGACACATTCTAACGTCTATAGCATAGTCAGGATAAGCTTCAGTGAGTAAACGATGTGCTTCAGTTGCATTTTTCTTTAAATGGAAGAAGCAAATTAAAACTTCCCGCAAATATTGTTTTGTTGGCACGAGATTCGACATTTTCAGCTATAGTAAAACACTTTTGTAAAATTATGAAAATTATTTGACAGATCAATTCTTGTAGTATTTTTGGCGATCTTCGAGATAGAATAGCTGTCAATGTCAAAGAAATGGCGCGTATGATAGATATGAAGTTAGTCACAATTACGAGTTTATACATTCATACTCCCAATAAAATATTATGAGCATCCGAAGAAACCCTTCTTTATCAAATTTTGCCCGATTTAAACACAACAAAATTTCTTCCATTCTTCATCTCGATAATGGCAACATTGAAAGGTGATCAAAACCAAAAAAAAAAAAAACTTTCTTACTGAAAGGGTTTTCAATAGCTATACCTGAACTTTGACAGCTCATAACTCTGATATCTCAGGTGGCAGCACCGTCATTCTTAAACGCTTCTATTCTGTCATAATCACCATTTTACCATGGTGCGCGTCGAAATTGTTAAAATTTATTATAAAAATTCGTGTTCTGTTCGCCAAACTTTTCATGGGATACGAAATATTTACGGTCAAAATGATCGTCCAACCAAGCTATCAATTGAACGAATTATTGCGAAATTCAACCAAAGTGGTTCGGTTGCCGATAGTGTAATCCCTCCCTGTACGACACCGAAACGCGCGGTCTAGCGATAACATTGCTGCTGTTGCTGAAAGTGTGGCTGAAGATCCATTCACTAATTTGGCTCTGGTGTAGTTGGAAATCGATTCAAATTTTGGCGAAAAAATCATCTTCAGTGATTTTTGTTTGAACGGTTTCATGAACAAGCAAAATTTGCCGCATTTGGGCAGAGAGTAATCCAAAGCAGTATCAAGAGTTTTCGCGATATCCGGAGAATTTACTGTTTAATGTGGATTTTGGTCTGACAGCGTCATTGGGTCATACATTTTCCGAAACGAGAATGGCCAGGCGGTGACTGCTAATGGCGAACGGTATTGCGCTGAAATATCGGATTTTTTGTGGCTTCAATTGGATGGCATGGGTCTGAACAAAATGTGGTTCCAACAAAAAAGCGCAATGTGTGACATAGCGGGCATTATATTGGAATGGTTGCTAGAAAAGTTCCCAGAACGCGATCTTGGACTTTATTTTCTTGGGTTACGTTTAGTCGCTGGAACTTGCACCTCAAGTAAACAAAGCCACGGAGGCCGTTTGAAAGATATAATTTTTAAAACATAATGCTATCGAATGAACTTTAATCCGCAACAAAAGTTTCCGTCATATCTCACCGTAGCCTAGTGGTTAGTGTGTTGGACTTCTACGCAGAGGTGCCCAGGTTCATATCTCGGCATGCTCAAAAATCAAAAATAGAAAATTAAAATTTTTCTACTCGGCACCACCTCTTGGCTGGCAATGACAAACCTCCAAGAGTAAAAAAATGACTATGAAAAGCTTTTCACTTCGTCGTTAGGATTCGGCATAAAACTGTAGGTCACTTCCATTCGTTCCATTCGTGAATAAATATAACTCACACAGCATGAATGGATGGCTGTTGTGCAATAATAGTATGTAGTAGTAGTCATATCTCACACACAATTCTTTTTATTCAATTTTAAAATTCAGATATGTTTTATGAAAGACCCTTTACTGGATTTAAACACAAACTTTCCCGAGTGGTCCTAAGAAAAAAATTTACTATTTTTCACTCCGTTCCAGCGTCACCCAACCAACTCCTGCAGACCGTGTCTTTTACCTTTCGTAGTTTGCTTTTCACCTTTTCGATTTTTGGCTTTGTTTTTTTTTTTGTCTTTCGCCTTACGTTATTCGTTTTTGACTTTGAATTCAGTAATATTTGGTTTCTAGTCGTTGATCTTTAGTCATTGGGTTATGGTTTGGGTCATTGGCTTCAAATATTTTGTCTATGGTCTTCGGTCGTTAGTCTTTAGGTATTCGATTTTGGTATTAGATCTCGGGGCTCTGGTTTTAGATTTTTAGTCTTTCTTCGTTCGTTTTTGATCCTGAATCTTTGATAGCTGGCGGTACTGTGATTTGCGGTATTTGGTAATTGGTGTTCTTTTTCCCTTCTGCTTGAAAATCGGAGCTGTGGCAGGTGATGCTCCATTGAAGCCAATTATTTCCCGTCTTGTATCCAAACCTAACACAGTTGGGTATCCAGTAGCAGTAACACTCATCGACTTGCTTTTAAACCTTAGTCGTTGTTGGTCTTTGGCCATTAGTCTATTATGATTAGTGTTTGGTTTTCGGTCATTAGACTTTGATCTTCGTTCATTTTTAGTTTTCTATCTTCAGTCGTTAGCCTTCAATTTTTTGATCTTTGGGCAAAGATTTTCAATCTTCTGTTGTTGACCTTTAGTATTTTGTTACAGTTCTATAGTCGTTGGTTCTGAGCTTTTGATTTCCTGTCGTTTGCCAGTTGTTTATGGTATCAATTGTCTCAATTATCTATGGTTTCAATCACTAAATCACTGGCGGAACAAGTGTGGAGGTTTTATCATAAACACCAACATTTCTGATATATGAATGGCGCTACCCACAACAAGCATACATGCTTGTCCTCCAAAATAATCATTAGCGAAAATAAAATCCCCCTCTTAGATCTGCTAGAAGATGAAACTTGCAGCCTCAAGCAGATATCTTCTTTATGAAGATGTGCTGAGGTGCAAGTCTGATCAACATCTCAATTGCAGGAGTGGGGCAAGTTCGCATATCCGCTTTGATTAAGAGATAGACAAGTCTTTGAAGCTTGTTAAGTTTGAAGGCTCGACTAAGACTTGGTGAAAGAGCTTAAGCAAAAAAAAAAAAAAACAAAGTAATTAGGCAATTTATATTGGACTTATGTTCTATACAAATTTGCCCTGCTCAATTGAATGAAGTTTTACCTAAGTTTTCTTTAGGAAATTATAAAAAAAACTGGAGTGGATCAATTCCTCCCAAGTTTTAGGCAATTCATAATTGATTTTACTACAATTTTACATAAGTTTTTTCAGTATGTAGGTCGTTGGCCATTTTTTTGTTGTTTTTTTGCCTTTAGTCGTTGGTCTTGGATTTTTTTCTCTTTAATCGTTAGTCAATGGTCAGACCATAAAATCAATTCCCCGCTATGGTCCCTATGATCTAGTCCCTCAACAATTCATGGTTCCTATGAAAAGTTGCCTCTTTACCTCATAGTCATAGTGGTCTATGGTTTATATGGATTATAATTTATATGGTTTATAATCTTTATGGTCAATGACTTCTATGATCTATGATCTACTCCCTAATTTTTATGATCTATTCTCCAAGGTGAATAGACTTTATAATTTATGACATCTATGGTTTATGGTCTCAATGGTCTATGGTTTCAATCAGGGCCGTAGCCCTAGGATTTTTTTTTGGGGGGGGGGAGGGGGGGGATTTTTCATTCGAAGAAAATTGACATTGACTTGCCATTACTGATGATGAGCCCGACCTCAAAACAATTACCAAAAATACTAAAAGTAGTCAGAGGCTCATTATTTTCAAATGATTATCAGTGGGAATTTGGGCCATGATAAGGAATCCGGATGAGTTTTTCTCATATTCCCAAAATTCGTGCAGTTATTGCAATGAAAGAGGTCTTCCGAGTCGGTGTGCTCTGAGCAATAATGGGTTAAAGAATTAATTACATTTTACGATTGTTTCCTAGAACTTTGGAGCTGATCCACTACTACTGCCCTACATGGGCTTTGCGAATAAAATGATTCCTAGTGTTTGTGAGTGCATTTTTTATACTGAACACGAATCTCAGTTGAAAAATTTCCCATCACGCCACGTTTTAGAAAAAATGGGATGGAAAACCCTAGAATAGAATTTTTGACAATTTTTTTAAATTGAAGAGGTGAACACTGGCATGCTACAAGCTTAGAAATCCAGAAATTATTGCCTGAATCATACCCTTCCAAATGAGACCTAAACCCGAAACTGTAAATCCAAAACAGTTACTAACCTAGAAAAACTATAAATGCAGAATTGCTCAGCATCACCTTCTCTTTTTGTATCCAAAGTCAAACCTCATATCAAAGAAAACAAATCGGATCTGGTCGCATAGTGTAACTAAGATTTCAAGTTTATTTTTTTATATTTGACTTTTTAGAAAGAAACCGATGGAAGTAAAAAATATTTAAAAACTGTTCAATAGATTTTATTTTGACTTTTTTTCATCCACTGGCAATTAATATCAAAAAATAAAAGAAAGTTCCCACATTTCGGGGGGAGGGTCAGAACCCGGCCTTGGTTTCAATGATCTATTTGCTTTTTCTATGATCTTTTGTCTATGATGCGTGTTCGATTTTCGATCCTCGCTCTTTGGTTCATTTCCTCCGTTCTATGCAGATCTTAATTCTGGTATTGATCCCGCTTGTGTTTGAGAAACTGTTCCGTTTAGTTTTGTTTTTTTTTCTATACTGCTTTATTTCTTATTCTATTCTAAAAGAAATTTCACAATTCTTCATACTTAAAAACATAATTTAAAATCTTTCAAATTTCGCTTTAAACTTAAACTGAAAAACTTCTTATCATTCAGCAGCAATATTAGAGAATGGTAAATTGCAATGCTTACAAGCACAATCCCTTTACCTCTCCCTCTCTTCTGTTTGTTTCCTTTTACTTTATGACTTGGCCTGCTTCTTATACTTAATTGCAATTATCATGATCATGTCTTTCTAACAATTCCTTTTCATACTTTTGCTTTCTTTCTCTTTGCTGTTGCTAATTGCTTTATTGTATTATATGGAATAGTTTTTGGACAAAAAGTAAAAAAAAAAACCAAGAACAAAATGAAAACAAAAACGAAAAATCTTTTGTGTTCAACTTTATACAAAATCTGATTTCTTTTTGGTAATTCTTCTTCTTCTTTTACGTTTCTTTTTTTTCTAGTTTCAACTACTATCCTACACAAATCTTATCGATTTCTTTTGACATTATATTTGGCTGGCTGGATGGCATGATGGCCGGCTAGTTGGCTGCCTAGATGCTTAGTCGGTCGTTTGGTCGTTCGCTTGGTTAGTTGTTTGGCTAAGAAGACAAAGCGAAGAAACGAAAAATGAAAAAAAAAATAAGCAGAAAAACTGAAAACTAAATCCGACCAGCAATTCATATAACCATTTTGACCTAGTTTCTATGTTGGTCGGTTGGTTGGTAGGTTGGATGCTTGGTTGGCTTGGCTGATACGTTGGCGTTTTACTTTTTCCTCACAAAAGAGAAAGAAGTGCCAGGATATTTAAATGCTTTGCCATTGTACTTTGCTATAACAACAACAGCTATTGCTGCTTCTACTTCTGCTGCTGCTATGACACACATATTAAACGCCACCGCCAACATCATTTTCTCTTGCTGCTCCCCCTTCTAACTACATTTAATGCCAGACAAAGAGACAAAGGCGGTCGTTGGTATGTCGTCGCTCATTTCCCTACTCTTCTCCCCTTCCCTCATATATGTGCGATATGTTGTAATATTTTATCGCCAATTTTGTCGCTTTTCCGTATCCTCCAAACGCAAACACAAAACAAACCAACAAACAAAAATGCTAAATGTGAAAATATCTTTTCAAGCTTTCATTTCATCTGCAATTTTGTCTGCTTTTTTAATGAATACATTTGTATATGTGTGTGTGTGTGTGTGTTTGTGTCTAGTGCTCCTATATGTATGCTGCATATATGTATTTTCTTTTAGATGTTTTTGTTTGAAAACAAGTGTGAGCGCTTATAAGTGTTGGTGAGCTTTTGGAGTGGGTAGGGGTGGTGGCGGTGGTGTTGAACTGTTGTAGGTGGTGAAGAATATTTCGTTCACGTTTTTCGTTTCATTCACGAACAATTTATTTCGTCCATTAGACGCTCTTCTAGGATTTCAAATTGTTTATATCTTCACATATTTATTTGTATATACATATTTACAAACATACATACATATTTACACATGTGAGCATGCCCAGTCGGAAATTTTGACACTGTTATTTTATTTGTCTAAATGCTTACAATTTTAATTTTAATGAACATACGTGATTGGATGAATTGAGTTCACAAGAAAGAATTTTCGAACGTTGATTTTTCAGGAATTTTCACATGTTTTCTAATGATTTCTTACAGCAATGGGTAAAAATAAACAACTTTCAGTGACCGAGAGAATCCAAATTGAGTTCTACCATAATTAAGGTCTACCCAACCGTTTTATAGCCACAAAGCTTGGTCGAAGAAATAATGTAGTGAGTAACTATTTAAGAAATAGGAATATGGGAAAAATTTCAAGTGAGGTATTCCTAAGGAGCTAACTACTTCCCAAAGACGAAAAATTCTAAGAATTGCATCCAACTCAAAGCTGCAAATTGCAGCCAAGTGCCAGATGGTTACAATTACTTTTTCCGGGACATTAGAAAGGAATAACTATAAAGGAATAATAACCATGATGTCAAAGAAAGAAGAAGAACAACTGCGAACATCATACTAGGATAATCTACCAGGAATGGAACAATCAAAAACCCTTTTACGAACTTGTAAACTAAAATGATTTAAGTAATGTATGAATTTATTAAAAAAGAATTATAACAGGTATTCTAACAACTATCACCTGACAAAAATAAGAATATGCAATAACGAATTATGTAGATTTTGTGAGGAGGATGCCGAAATCCAAAACACATTTTAGGACAATGTCCTATGCTGTCCTAAAAATGTACTTGGTAAATTATCAAATACCAGACGGAATGATAAAAAAACTTAGAAATAGGCTTCATACTAAGATTCATAACGTTTACAGGGCTTATAGAAATACTATAACCCTTTATGGATTATAGGGCTCATACACCCAGAAAAATACCCATCTCATAAACAAAGAAAAAGTTTCTTCAATTTGAATCCACGAAAATTTCCCTCGTTTCTGGTAATTTTCCTCAAAATGAAGAAAAATGTGTTCCTTTCGTGCAAACGTGGTGTTCAATTTGAGGTAAGTTATTTCTTCATTTTTGGAAATTTAGTTACGGTGCTGCCCACTAATTGCAATAAAATCCCAAATTTGAATAAGATTGTTAAAACTAAAATTAAAGGAAAGTAAGATACAAGAAAATGTGGATGTGGTAAATGGGCACCTACATATATCATTTTTTCTAAAACTTAGTCCTTGCAACGCGTCGCTGCATAAAATTTTATCTCAATAGCTTTTACGAATTACTTTGTCTATTGTTAACACAAATGTGAATGTATCAATGGACGTTTCCATAAACCTATTTCTCCCAAAATTTAGTCGCATCATCATATAAAAATTTAAGCACCATTTGGCTACGAAACAAAAGTATCAAAATACCATAAAAGGAAAAATTACCTTATTTAAAATAAAATAAGGTGGCATCATTAAACATACATATTCTTTGTGCATAGAAAATGTAAAAAAGAAACGAATATACCAAAAATGTTCTGCATACAAAATTTTGGTATACAGAAAAAACTGGCTTTACTCTTTTGGCCTTAGCAGACAATCGCGTATGCTTTGCTTTTCTTTTGAATTTTTTAGTCGGCGTCTTTATTTCAAGCGAAGCGGTTGTGTTTGTGGCTGTTGATATAATTTGTGAAAAAACTGTATATATATTGTGAAAAAAAAAAAACAAAATATATTCGAAAGAAATAAATTTCAATAAATTTCAATTTATAATTTTTTGATGGCCTTAAAGATCTTTTGAACATTTCAAGGCGACGACGTCTGTAGTGTATGTAAAAATACTTATGAATATAAACCTTAATAATTATTTAAAATAAAATAATAAATGAATACAAGTAAAAAAATATGATTTCTATGCTTTTTAATTAAAACAACATTGTAGAAAATATTCCATAAATTGAGGATTTTTTTTCCTAAAAAGGTAGTAAATAGACTTCAATTTATGGAAAATTATTCCTCAAACTGAGGAAAATTTTACCCAAATTATAAACAATTTCTTTTATTGATATAAAGTATTATTCATTTGAAAAACGCAATTTCTACAAATTGAAGACATATTTCTTTAATTTATAGAAAACTTCCTTCTTTCAAAGAAATTTTTCTCTAAAATAAAGAAAAAATATTTCCTCAATTCAAAGAAATTTTGTATATCTAAATGAGGAAACCGTTTCTATGGCGCCAAATAATTCCCATTTTTCCTCAATTTGATAGCCGTTTTTCTTCAAACGAGGTAAGTATTTCTCTTAGTGTGCTCTCCCAGTTTATAATGCCCAGAAAGAAAACCCGTGATAATTCTAAAGTTGATTTTAATTACTTAGCTTGATGCATTCCGTTGCTCTTTTAGGGTGGAATTCCCTACTGGAAGCGTTGATTGCTTAGTTTAGGGATTTGACTGCGGTATGGTTGCTTACGTTTTCTCTAAGTTTTTCTTTAATGGTGTGAGCCCCTATACCCAGGGTTTTAGACCAATAACATTCTTTGCCTATGGTTTTTATGTGTCCAGGGACCCAGAATTTGGTGACCTCTTGCTTCTTCTTCTTTTATTGAACAACAAGCCCATGGAGACCAAGCTTTACACATCCATTCATGTTGTGTGAGTTATATTTTTACACGAATGGAAGAGACCTACAGTGTTATGCTGAGTCCGAACGGCGAAGCTTTTCTTAGGCAATTTTTACTCTTGAAAGTTTCCAGCCAAAAAGTGATGCCTTTTAGAAAAATTTTACTGAACCGAGTATTGAACCTGGACAACCCTGCGTAGTAGTCCAACACTTAGGCTACGGCAACCACCTATTTCTCTTGCCGAATTCATTTAGCAACTCTAGGCATTCTCATACTAACTTTAAGGATGTCTCAAAATACTCTAGTGTTTTGATTGCTGCTTGGCTGTCTGAGTATATTATTACTTCTGCTTGAAAATGGTAAATTTAACCATAACTCATAGGTTACTTGTTTTTTTTTCTCAGTTTTTTTAAGTGAACTTAATCTGAACCACTTAATTTATCTTGTTTTTCAGATATTGGGATAAAAACTCAAAAGGTGGAATTTAAAACCTAATAGCTTGTGGGTAAGTCTGATGTATATAGTACGCATAATAAGCACGCAACCTTGAAGGATTTCAGCATTTACGTTGAAATTTTACTCTGAATTTTCAGTCTACTAAGTAAAATCCAAAGCCATACGTGTGCTTGGTGGCAATAGAAGGTTAATTTTATAAATCAGCCTTTAATGTCTGAATTTATCCAATGCGATATCGAGGAAGATAGTTGAACAGTTTTGTCTGTTCTCAAAACCACTTGTTATTTCACTAACGATTCTATGAATTTGCTCAACGATTGTATCACGATTCTTTTTTTTTCAAGAAACTGTCCAATGACACAGCCAAACCAGAAAGGTCCATTGTAATACAGCATAGTTGGACCTACAGTTTAACACCTGTTTCGAATGACAGTTTGGCAATTTGCTATCACTTGGTAGTTTTGCTATTCCAGTGTTGTACACTTTCTTATAATTCTTATTCACTTCCTATCGATAGTGAATATGAGAAAGTTATGAGAATTAAACACCAGCCCAAAACGGGAATCGGCACAAACTCCTGAGTAGAACTCAAATGCACTACGCACTGTACTATCGAGGTTGTCTAACGAGGCTGTGATTAGATCAAAATCCAAACTGATGCTGCGGGATGGCGATGTTCAGATCTAACTGAAGCTGTATTTTAGCGAGTAATAGTCTTTCGAGTAGTTTTGATAGCATGAGCAAGAGACAGATAGGTCTATATGAAGAGACTTGAGTCGGATTTTTCCAGGCTTAGGGATCATCGTTACCTGGTAGTTTTTCCAGGCTTGAGGGTAGTAGTCTATCCTGGGATGTCATTCGAAGAAAATATTCATAAATAATTTTTATGAAACTGATGTTTAAATACAATATCCCTATTCACTCTTTGGAGTAAAGCGCTGAGTAACGGAGTAAAAAGGTAATGTTTTACTCTAGAGCGTGAACGCTTCTAAAACTAAAAAAGTACTCTCTGAAGTAAAAGTCAAAAAATATATTTTTCATTATTTGTTTACTTTTTTTCCATTGAAAAAGTTTGTAGTAAAAGTGCAAAAACATCCTTTAATGCTAGAAGCTGTTTGCAAATTTAAGTGTGTTGAAGGTGAAAAGAAGATAAAATTGATTCGCAATAGTTTTCAAACGTTCTTATAAATAAAAACAGGAGTAGAAATTCAAAATTTTTTCATTTCATATTGTTGACAGTTTTTTTTTATTTTCTCTGCGATCAATGTTCCCAATTAAAAGCGCTAGGAACAAAACTTTTGTTTTTATTTTTTGTTGTCGTAAAATCGAAAAGTAGGCAACACTAATTTTCTCTCTTACTCAGAGTAACAGAGTAACAAATATTTTACTAAAGGGTCGAACTAGAGTAAAAGTGTAAAGTGTGAGTAAAAGCAAATGTCGTATATTTTGTTTTTGTAGAGTAATGTTGCTTTACACTTTTACACTGTTACTCCGTTAACCAACACTTTACTCTAAAGAGTGAACAGGGCTAATAAATTAAATATGATGATGCATTTGATGGACCTGAAGCCTTGAAGCTTTAGGCAAAATGTTTGTTTCCGGGTTCTTTTAATCTTTACCTTAAAAAAAAGGCAGAAAATGACAGAATATTCACAGAATAATCAATTTAAATTTATACAAATAAATATCATAAATTCAATATGGATTCCAATGCGTTTTTTTTTACCGTGAAAGACATAATTTCGATAACTCATTGACTTGCCATTACTGATGATTACCAAAATTACCAAAAATGCCAAAAATAGTCAGAGGCTTATTTTTTTCAAATGAATACACAGTGCAACAAAAATGTTATGCGCAAAATTTTACGGTAATTTAGGGGCGCTAATTACGACTGCGTCTTCAGTTTTTCTCTATCACATCTATTTCTCCCACAAAATGGACCTGAAGTCAGAAAAATGGGGTCTTCAGGGGCTGGTAATTTTATTTCAACAGATGCGAATTTCATGTCTGAAGCAAAGTTATTAAGCACAATTTTTATACCTACACTTTTCCGCCATTTCTTACCCTTTCTCTTGAAAATGGGGGTTTATACCCCCTTGTGAGAAATGATTCGAATGGGGACCGCTAAGAAAAAATGACACCTAGAATCATTTTCTCACAAACACACACACTCTCCCATGTACTAGACTTTCAAATAACGAACTGTTATGCAGACTAGCTACAATGGGAAAAAAAACAACAACATAAGTGTATAGAACGGTAGTGGTAGTTTCTTTCAATAAATCTATTCAGTGAAGATATTTGGAATCAAATCCGTAATTCTGGGTTATGATTTCAAATATTAGTAGCTTATATAGGATATTGAAAGATTAAGAACTATCACTAAGATCACTGATGAGGAACCGTGGCGGATTCCGAAACGGCCGTCTGATTTGCCCGTCTCTATATACATTGTTGTTGTGATGACTACATTTGTTCATTAACCTGTTTATATATAACTTCAAATAACGAAATTGACATGAACTTAAGTCATGACTTTGAAAATTAACCTCTAGATTTAATTTTCATAGTCTCCTAAAAAACCAAACAAATTTTTGTTGGCTCCACTTGGGATTGAACCACAATCAAAAAAATTTTTTTTTAGATCAATTAAATAATTTTTTTTTGGTTTTACATGGAATTCCATTATTTATTTACGTAGTGTGAGTGGGTTGATTTTAATGCAAAATATTCGGTTTTTACATTATTCTGGAAAAAGTGTACCTCTTAGGTTGTTATTCCGATGTTCTGGGACCCCCTATAATTTTTAACAAGAAATATTTTCTCCGAAAACAGTATAGTAGTTTTCTCAACGGTTTCTGTTTTTACCATTAAAAAAGGGGGCTAAAAACCCCATAAAAATTATTTATCTTTTTGTGCTTAACAATTTCGCTTCAACCATCAAATTCGTATCCATTGAAATAAAAAAAAATTCTTAACAGCCCCTGAATACCCCATTTTTCCGACTTCAGGTCCATATTGTGGGAAAACTAGATGTGATGGAGAAAAACTGAGGACGCAGTCGTGATAAGCGATAAGTGATAAGCGACCCCAAATTACTATAAAACAGTTGGAAAATCTCGCGTATGACAAAAGTTGAAAATTTTTTGCACTGTGTTATCAAAACCTCTCCCCTAAATACGGCCTTGACCACTACCATTCTACATACTTTTTGCTATTCTTCTTTGACACTTTCATTAATTTCTTAAAAAAAGTCACAGAAGTCTCCAATTTTTTGTCGTTGGAAAAGATGTTCCCTTACGATAGGTTTCGCGATGTGAACTCAAAATGTTGGTATTTACTTTTCCTTGAAATTAATCGGCACAACTCTCTCCCGTTTTTCTACCAGTTGCACGTATATGTTTCCCACTGGGTATATATGTTTGTTAGTGATTTCAGTTGTTTTTGTTGTTTTAACTTTCACTCTTGTTTGCATTGTTGAAGTGTGTGTAAAGATTTTTTTTGTACTGCTGCTGTTGTAGTAGTATAAAGTTTCTACACATACAAACTCATCGTACATGTGATTTCAATACGCATTTATGTGCTATGTGTGTATGTGCGTATGCACGCATGTGTGTTTGTGTTTAGTTGCTTATGTTTGAGTGTCTAAATAGGTTGAGTGTCAACTTACATACCAAACAAAACCAAAAGCAAAAAAGCAGCAGCAAAATAACTAAAATTCTTAATTGGATTTTTTGCTTTTTCTGTGCTTCTGCTATTATTTCTTCTCAGCTTCAGCTAGTCAGCTGCCATTGTCCTTTGATATTATATCTTTGTGCGAATATGATACAATAAAAGGCTTAAACAAGTGCTGCCACAAAATTTACAGAATACAAATGGCAATGGCAATGTAACCAACCAAGTGTAGAGATAATAAAAGAGAGAGATAGAGAGAGGGAGGATAAGAGCAAAAGAGCGCAAACGATTTCTTAGACTTATACCTTTTGAATCTTACCCAAGGACTCCAGTATACCTAAGAAACTCATTCACTGTTTCGTCACCATTCATCATTTTTCATACACACACACACAAACCGACATATTTCAGCAACGGATTAAATGAATCCTCTTTTCCATCAAAATACCAAAACAAAATTTTTCGAAAGGATTACGAAACTTTTCAATGTAAAAATAATTAACAAATCATTCGTTTGTAGCAAACATTTTTGTTATACTGTAGTTTTATGATTTTTTTTATTTTTAAGGAAATAATAACTAAAAAAATAATAAGTAGTAGGTAGTTACCCAGTCATGAGTGAATGAATGAGAACCAAGCGAGTTTATATGTTGAACAGCATCAGTTAGCAAAATCAGGATGATGACGATGATATTGTGAATGTATGTGTGTATGTTCTTGAAAGTATTTACTAAAGGACTAGAGCAAGGATTATCATTATCAGCTTAATTGTGCGCAACAGCATGCAGTCATTGTTTTGTTGTTATTGTTACTGTTGTTCCTTTTTCGTTCAATGTTATAAGCTTACAAATACATACATACATACTTGCTTAGGGTTCAACTAACAGCTAGAGCAGCACCAGCACCAGCAGCAGCAATTACTAAAAGTGCTTTGTGTCTGCTGCAAGATAACGCACCAACTATACATACACATACTCGCTCTCGCAAACACCCATACATTTATGATTGGAATTAACTGTGAAATACTTTTACTCTTTAAATCATAAATAAAAATACTCTTCAGTTTTATAGTTATTGTTTGTATTTTTGTTGTTGTTGTTTTTATATACTTTTTTCTGGTTACCCCTTCATAATTGTCTGGTTAACACTTCATAATTGTCAGTTGTGTTCAAAAGATAATAACTATAATAAATAATTACTTTCATAGTATATGTATGTAGGTAGTTGTTATAAAAGCGGTCATAGGCTTTGCGAGCGGTACAGGGGCTAAAACCACCATAATTCAAAATAACATATTAATAGCTAAGCTTATTTTGGGTGCTGATGACCGGACGTCATAAGGTGAAGTCTATGACAACTACACAAATGGGCGAGTCTATATACCGGAAAGACCACGCGTTTTATTTGAATTTGTTTAATCTATGAAAACATTTTCTATGATCAAATTCTAATAGAACAGAAAAAAGTTTCATCCTAATTGGATACTAACTTCTGTGAGAAGCAAATGCATCTTTGTTCATAATTTTTATGGAGAATTTAAAAATAGCAGTGGCTTTTTCGTGACTCTTTTCCGCTTTTTTTTTTTTTTTGTTAAGCGAGCCATTTCAGAGAGGAAATAAACTACCGTAAAGTTTGCATATTCCTTTAGATTTTCATCTAGAGCCTCAGTAAATGAATAAGAAATCAGATGTTACCCTATCTAAGTGATAATATTTTTGGTACAATTGTATTTTTTTGGTACAATTGGATATTTATAAATACATTGGTACCACAACAGCAGTTTTGGTACACTTGCATTCAAAATTCAGTATTGCGTATATTTTTTCTTAGTTCTTTTTTGTTAAAAATTTGTGTTGTCGAAGGTTAGGTTTTTGAGATATATCGATTACAGCATTTTTGTGCCAAAAATGTGCTGAAGTCCATTTAATTCAAAAAGTAGGTGAGCTAGGGCAGAATTTAAGAGGGGAACCTGGAGAATGTTTTTCTCCATTAATTTTAAGAAAATGGCAAGTGGCCTTGAATATAGTTTTCTTTAGTACATCTGAATTTATTTCCATCTTGCCTGGCTGCATTTGAAATTTATTTCACATTTATTTGCCTTTTTATTTTGGTAATTCAACGATTTTATCTAGTGCTTCCAAAAGAATTTCACTTCATTTGACTTATTATCATCTGATTTCATTTGATTTGCTAAACTAATATGATTTAACCATTAATTTCATCAAATGACAAGGCACAGTCTAACCAAGATTCACTTGACTAGACTTATTCATACTTTAATTCATTTTGCAGGAATGTATCTACCTTACTATATCTCAATTGATATACCACCTTGATCAAAAAGTTCCCGGAATTTATTCAGAAAATTAAAAATACAAGTTTATTCATCTAAATCTATATTGTCCCCTTCAAAGTAATCACCATCGACTGCAACACACTTATGCCAGCGCTTGATCCAATCTTCGAAACATTTTTTAAATTCGGTTTTCGGTATGTCCATCAGTGCTTCCTGCGATTTTCCCATTACTTCCTCTCGGCTGCTGAAACGCGTTCCCCGTAATGGTTTCTTAACTCGATTGAACAGAAAAAAGTCACAGGGAGCCAAATCTGGTGAATTCGGTGGCTGTTGGATGGTATTTGTTGCATTTTTCGTCAAAAAATTACGAATAATGACGGCACTGTGCGACGGTGCGTTATCATGGTGCAAAATCCACGAGTTTTCTGTCCACAATTCTGGTCTCTTTCGGCGAATTGCTTCACGCAATCGCCTCATAACGCCCAAATAGTACTCTCTGATGGTTAATTTGCGGTTATTGAACTAAATTTCTTTTACTTTATCAACGTTTTCGTTGGTTTTCGATGTCGATGGTCTGCCACTGCGTTCATCATCTTCGATTGACTCACGACCACTTTTGAACCGCTCGTGTTACTGGTAAACGACCGTTTTCTTTAGAGAATCGTTGCCGAAACACTTTCCAACACTTCCAATATTCCCGCACCATTAAATCCATTTTTTACGCAAAATTTAATACAATACAATTTAATAAAATTGTAAAAAATCGCCAACACACACAGAGATAGATGTACTCTTGGCTACATAACTTTTGCAAATGTCAAGCTATGACGCTAAGATTTCAAAAGCAGATGAACCAACTTAATAAAAAAACAGAACTCAAATCTCAAATCGAAACGATGGGAGTGCCACACGGTGGTTATTCCGGGAACTTTTTGATCAAGGTGGTATGACTTTAATTCATCTAACATCACTTAATGTGAATTAACGTCGTCTGACTGTTTGCATATTTTATTTATTTACTTATTTTTTTAATTGAATTTGGCCCATTACTCATACTCAAAGCTATAAAATCTCCTTCCTTGTATAGCTTTTGCAGAAAAGTGTACCATTTTTAATGTTATTGTTGTTGCTCTTTTGCATATAAATTCCAGAAAATTATAGGACCAGACCAGTCTGGCCTCATCGGATGTGACTGATTTGAATACATCTATTTTTAAATTTTTTTACCTAGGTGGTGGTTTTCGATATAAAGTTTGCAAGTTTGTAGTATCGTACTTCAAGTTTTGGGTGTGCCATTACATACTCAGGAATCTGTAATCTTTGCACCGCCTTTGATTTTTTTTACTACTATGTTGTTGCTCTTTTGCTCATACATTTCAAAAAATGGCAATGACTTAAGTGGGTCTGAATGCATTGAATGCACTTAAATTTTGAAAAAATTAATAAAAAAATCTCGATTTTACCAGCCTACCCGCTTAACAAAATACTGAGTCATTACGATCATTACTCTTGATTAAGGAACAGAAAGACTTTTTAAAACAACAAAAAGAGATTTTCAAGGAATGAAAAAATCAAAACCTGGTAGTAGATAGCTCTAAAAATTTGAAAAAATTTAAAAATGTTCAGGAAGCAAAAATTTAATAATTTTCCTTTCCGAACAAATCAAAAAAATCAACAGAAATCAGATAAAAGTATATCCTTGAAGTTTTATAATATGGCATACAAAAAGAAACAGGTTCCAAAAGTGATGATGATAGTTGTTATAGATTAAAAAATTACTGGATATAAGATTTGCCGTAAGATTTTTTTTCAGATTTAAATCACGGGCTACATTAGACTTCGAATCTTTTTTATTTTCGGGCCCAGTTCCCTGGTCTTCCTTATAATCTCTACACTTTTTGCCTCAACGAAAAATCACCTTCTTTTCGCATATTTTACAAATTTTGCAGATATTTCGTTGTGCACTAAAACATTCCACTTCAATTCACTATCACAATATTAACAGAAAAATGTTTAAAAAAAAAGAGAAAATGAATAAAATTTATTATTTTTCTCATATAGGAGTTTTCAATGATGGTTTAATTGTTTGGAAAATATTTTCGATGCGACCTTACGCTTGTCATTGCAATTATCACAGCATGGTGTTTATAATGCATTCGTGACTTTGGAAATAGACGAATTAAAATAGATAAAAAAAACACTGAAGCTGCATAAATACAGAAATTTTAAAAAGTTTTTTTTATATTACAGTTTATTTTAAAATAATTTATTAATATAAATAGTTGTAATTGTGATATATTATTAAATAATAAACAAACGACGATGAGAATTTTGTCACATATAATCATCATCATCATCATCATCACACTTAAAACCGGCACATAATACTTTATTGTGTGTCAACAATAAATCATTTTCCCAATGTTGATGAAATTTATCACTTTACATTCATATTTATGTATGTATGTACACATTTTTGCTTAAGAACAGACATTCTCAAACACACCCTTTTTTTTATTAATAGATGTTATATATTTTTAAAGTATTTATATTGCACATGCAACTTGATACTATCATGACGGTCTGTGAATTTTAGAATATTATTCTATCAGTTTTATTTTTAATTTTTGTATTTTTAATTAAATATGATTGTATTGAAAAATTATACAACCATGTTTGACATTTGATGTCATACACGATGAAGGTTTATTGTGATTTTTCTATAATTGTAAATTAATATTATTATTATTTTTTTTTTAAATGAAATAATTTTCAATTTGATTGATGATTGTGACAATTTTATTTTTGATTTTCTGTTGATTTGAATTTATTGATGCCTGTAGTGTTATGTGACTACATGAGCTAAAAGTTATCATGTGATATTTTTTCTGAAAAAAAAATAATCATTTATTTTAATTAGGTATTTTCATTCAATAAAATTTTAAAATAGATTTTATCTTTCTCTGTTCATTTTACAGTAACAAGCACATTTCCCATGGTTGTCCGGAAACTGTCAGTATTCGCTGATTGAATTTAACTGGGACAAATAGAAAAACTATGTTTATTTATGCAACTGACATTTAAATTTTCTCCTGAAGTGATTTTACTACAAGTTAAATTGAAAGAGAATTATAGATGAATATGGGTTATGAAGCCTGATTATGGTACTGAGGTTTTGGAAAGAAAATGTATCAGAATTATTAAAATTTGGACACTTCGAAGTTTTAACATTCAAGTCAAAGGCATAAAGGTAGTGAGCGTTTCTTTTGTAAATGCGTCCACTTTTTTAACAATGAACTAGAATTTTTCTTCATGATCACACTAGGGTGGATTTTACGATTTTTTGCACTTTTTTATTTACGACCAACTATCAATATATATATATATATATAGAATATTTATTGGAAAGGGGGAAGGGAAGGTTATGTAAGTATTCCCTCACCTACCGCTCCCTAGGATCCCGATGTAATTTTTAAGATTCGGTAGACACCACTCATTTCGGTTCCTCCGGTTCAAAGAACTACCACCTTGATCACAAAGTTCCCGGAATAACCACCGTGTGGCACTCCCATTGTTCCGATATGAGATTTGAGTTCTGTTTTTTTGTTAAATTGGTACATCTGCTGTTGATATTCCCTCTAAATAGCTTGACATTTGCAAAAGTTATGTAGCCAAGAGTACATCTATCTCTGTGTGTGTTGGCGATTTTTTACAATTTTATTATATTGTATTGCATTAAATTTTGCGTAAAAAATGGATTTAATGGAGCGCGAATATTGGAAATGTTGGAAAGTGTTTTGGCAACTATTCTCTAAAGAAAACGGTCGTTTGCCAGTGCCACTGGCAAAGTGGTCGTGAGTCAATCGAAGATGATGAACACAGTGGCAGACCATCGACATCGAAAACCGACGAAAACATTGATAGAGTGAAAGAAAATTTGGTCAATAACCGCAAATTAACCATCAGAGAGTATTATTTGGGCATTATGAGGCGTTTACGTGAAGCAATTCGCCGAAAGAGACCAGAATTGTGGACAGAAAACTCGTGGATTTTGCACCATGATAACGCACCGTCGCACAGTGCCATCATTATTCGTAATTTGTTGACGAAAAATGCAACAAATACCATCCAAAAGCCACCGAATTCACCTGATTTGGCTCCCTGCGACTTCTTTCTGTTCAATCGAGTTAAGAAACCATTACGGGGAACGCGTTTCAGCAGCCGAGAGGAAGTAATGGAAAAATCGCAGGAAGCACTGATGGACATACCGAAAACCGAATATAAAAAATGTTTCGAGAATTGGATCAAGCGTTGGCATAAGTGTGTTGCAGTCGATGGGGATTACTTTGAAGGGGACAATATAGATTTAGATGAATAAACTTGTATTTTTAATTTTCTAAATAAATTTCGGGAACTTTTTGATCAAGGTGGAATGTTCGGTGTTCCGGAAAGTGCTTCAATTTTCTCGATCATCGTCAATACATATAAAATAACACAATGAATACCTCTATTATGTGAAACAAAATTTCAAAATAGGCTTTCGTATACTGCCACTTATCTTAGAAAGCCCCTAGAGCTCATTTCTTCTATCCTTTTATATGATTTGTTACATTCCTTGTGGGTATTTTATGCAGGTATAGCTACTAAGGATAATCGATCCGAAACACTTTACGCTATTCGAGATTTAAATTCCAATCCCGGCATCCCCGGATTGCCAATTTTATTATAATAAAAACTGGAAAATTATTGAAAAGATTCAAGATACCACATAAATTAAAGTTAATTTTATGATATGAATTTACATCAGAGTGGCAGACATTTAGAAGTTTTTTCCAAATCGTTCATTGTTTGACCTTTTAAGGACGACAAAGTTTGTGATATACTGTTTTATGTATTCTACGAAATTTTGACTGGAACATAGTATTCATCTCATAATAAATTTATTTATTTATTTTACACGTTCTGTATACAAACCCTTTCGAACATTTGCTGATCAGCAAAACGTTACCGAGACAGAATCGACCTGTCAATGAAAACATTTTTGAAAATTGTTTGTAATTCTCGGTTACATTTTCAGATTTTGGTAGTTTATACAGGATGTTAAAATGCCTATAAGAACCAACCCTCAGATTACTGATGAAGAATCGTAGCTAATTCGGAAGGCTGTTTGTCATGCCTGTCCATATATGTCCAATTTTTGGTCTTTAACGTACGCATATTTTTGCAAGTATATCAAAAATATCCCATGAAACCAATTTTGTTTTTACATGGACATAAAAGTAGGCCTTAAGGCCTACCTTTCATCCCAACAAACTTTTTGATGTGTCAACATTTTAGCTCACGGTATTTGCAAAATTTCAAATGTGTAAAATGTAAGAATAACTGTAACGTAAGATGTAAGATAACTGTAACGTCCAGTTCCCCTCTCGCTCACACTACTGCGCGGCATGACTGTGCTACTCTAAACAACAAAGAGAAGAAGTGAAGGAGAAATTAAACTACGAACGGAGTTTGTTTGTTGATGTTTTGATCAATTTACTCACACATATATGTACATACAAAAACAAAATGTGTGTGTACATTTATTCGTGGCAGAATTATTTGTTGGTGTTAAACGTGTGGAGATCGACTATACCATAGAAGCAGAGAAGTCGACGTAGCTAACACAGGCGTTTGATAGGTTTTGCATTCGGTTAGTTAGATTGGATTAAAATTAAATATTTTTTAAAATATAAAAACAATACAAAATAATAAGTACCTTAATAAAGAATCTAGGTTTCAATAAATGTATAAACAAAATGTAGTGACAATGATAGCAAACCACGGCATTATAAAAATTTTGCTTTGTGCATTAACCTTAGAAAGGCAACATTTGTTTTATCTATGTAAATAGCAAAAATGTTAAACAGAAAAATCAAACTTATTTATTATAAAATCACTTATTTACTTCAATAAAAATACATTGTTTCTTATTTTTATTAAATGCATTGAAGACAAATCTCTTTACGGTGTTTTTCAAAGGTAGTGGGGTGACTGGCCACCCCTGTTGCCTTTCTAAGGTTAAATGTGGAAAGCACTTAACTTAAAGCGCGGAAAAACGATGCAATTGCAGCTGCGTATATGAGAGCATATAGTGCCCGATGCATTGAGTAAAAGAAAAATAATGCAACTACAACATATCAGCCCTATTCACGATTTGGTGCAATTGCAAAATGTTTCTGCTATCACAACAACAAATATATGCGATATGGAATAAAAATTTGCATTTGCAATGCTGCAAGACCATTTGCAATTTATGGTGAATTGGGCTATTATATATAAAAGATAATGATATCTAATAAATTTTTAAGTCTATAAAAGAATTGTTTTAATTTGAATTATTTACCTACCATATAGATTATACATCAAATCCCTATATATGGCTATACATATGTGAGCTTATGTATATGACATTCAGTTGGCTTAACTGTTTACACATCAAATATCTTGCGTGCCTTGCACACATCCATTTTTTTTTAACATTTGTCGTTTCGAAGATAAAATCAGTATTATGTGGTCTTTAACGTTACATTTTTTGAAAGTGAATTTCGAGGTAGCTCTACGTTCTGAAAAAAATTAGCGAAAGTAGCAATGAAAAAACGTAAACTAAGGCACTATATCGAATATGAGGGATCAAATAAGCTACTGAAATTAAAATAATACCAAAAAAATATTTCTCGCGCCCTTCAAAGATCCAAAATGTCCGGTCTTTAACGTTACACGAAAAGTCTATTACGTTACATAACGACTTTATTTTGAGAAACAAGAAAATGTGATGCAATAAGAAAGTAAAAATTGCTAGATGGTGAAAAAACCAAATATTTATTCAAAATATCATCGTTCTGTTTATTTTTCACTGGTATCCAAAAACCAGTCTTGCAATACCACATTGTAGTGCTCTGGCTCACTCGCGCGTAACACTGTGGAGCATTTCGGGTTTTTTTGATTGATGAAACTAAGTTTTTCTGAAAGCTCTATGTATTCCATCGGGTCCTGGACACTTATACGGAGACAAAGACAAGACAACTGCCCTGACCCTTGCCCTCGTAACAATCTTCCCCGCAATCTCTTTATTCTCACTGTTAGGTGCAATTGACCTGCTAGTTGGATTCATTAGCCTGTCAGAGCTGATGCAGCCAGAAAAATGTGTATCCATCAGCAAATCAAGCACCTCCTCTTTCGAGTTCGTAAAACAACCGTCAGACTTACGAAGAACATCAAGCTTAGCCTCAGGATCTCTAGAAAGAGCTTTCTGAAGTCGTGAGACAGAGCTAATGTCCTCCATTTACCCACAGAAGTTTTGCCATGATGAAAGCTTGGCCCCCTTTATCTGCTTCTTGCACTCACCCTGTGCTAAAGCATGGGATTTCCAGTCAGCAGGGAGTCCAGTTTTTCTGGCTCTATTGAACAACTTCCTAACACTCCGCCTTTTGCGAGAGAGCGCATTACTCCACCAACCAGCAGGTTTCGCGCTTTTAAGCTCACGTTCCGAGCAAGAGTGGTGGAAAGCTGGAACAATGCCGTTCTGCAAGACTTCAACTGCAGTATCTAGGAATCTACTATCGCGAGCTGTAACTCGAAAACCATCAAGTTGCTCGGCAAGAGGCTCACTATACACATTCCAATTGGTCATACGAACGTTTATTATTCTAGTAATGTTAACCTGATTCGCCTCAACCTTGAAGGAGACTTATCTATGGTCAGAGGCAGAATTCTCTTTGAGTACCTTCCAGCCAGATATTAAATCTGTCACATTATGTAAGGCCACAGTGACGTCAATGACCTGCCTTCTAATGTGCGGTATACTTTTAATTTTTAGTAATAAAAATATAACCTATCTCAATCAGTTCTAATAACAGAACAGCATACTTATTTATTTATTTATACTCACACTCATAAATTCACACATACTATGAAATCTCGCATGACACCGACGTGACATTTGATTTTAATTTCTATCATTTCATCATTTCAGATCATAAAACGCAAATCAAAGTTCTTATAAAAACACTGGCATTTATTTACAATAAACAAAGAGACATTTTATAAGGATCATGACTTTGCCCTGATTCATTAACAAATGGTAATAACAAATGGAACAAAAAATACTTCGCTAATACTAAAATTATTAGTATTAGCGAAAAAGGTGGGAATTTTGGATGCTGAAGTTTTTCAACTAACTCTTACATGGTACTACGAAGCTGAATAAGACGCTTTGTGAATACCCTAATTGTTTGCGTAATATGAAATATGTTTTTTTAACTTTTGACCATATTTGTAAATATCTTCTTTGTATTTAGCATTGATTCTATTGCTTCTTTCCTTTTCCTTTTTCAGTGTTCAGGTTTAAACTAAGTTTGTTTAAACGTCGCTTAACTCTGATCTACGTTTAACTATAGAATCAGTTTTTCAGTGAGAGTTTAATTTCAACTCAGTAATTGCTTTTTGTGTATGGCAACTCCGAGAAATATCAAATAATTATCGATATTTTTGCTTATTTCTAACAGCTGATCATTTTTTTGTCGACAAAAAAATTTAATTTTAGCTCCGCGGAGATTTCTTTCCTACTAGAAGTTGTAGAGAAGCACAAAATAATAGAGTGCAAGCAAACGAAAAGAGCAAGTGCGGAAGAAAAGTCGAAAAAACATGGAAGACCAATTTATTCGATTCCTTATATGCGGGCCAATAAGCTCCAGGACGCTATGCGCAGAAGACTTTGTATGGTTTGGCCGCGATTCCATTGTTCGAAGTCTTCTTAAAACTGTAATGTTTAAGATTTCATACATTTCAGCATCACTCACGTTCTCTTCACCAGAAAAATTCATTTTATTCTTTTTTTAGATTCACAGACACTTTTATTTGAAAGAAATAGCTGCCAAAACATATGGCAATTCAAACGAAGTTTAAACGTCCAATATTGAGTTTAAACTTAGTTTAAATTAGAAACTGAGTTAAACTCGCACTGAAAAACTGGCCCTTAAACGATTAGATTCTACTCACTCCATTTTAAAGTATACACAGCCAAAGCCTTTTTCAACTTATTTCTCGATATCATTTTAATTTGATATCAAACTTCTGCTGAATTTCATTCTATATTAATACCAAAAGAGGACTAAAAAAACATCATTTAATATGAATTTTATGCAGAAACCCTCAAGTCAAAAGTAAAAACCAAATGCTCACTCCAAAGGTTTCCTTGTTAAGTTCTTACCAGTTAATTCCCTATTGTGTATGTATCTTATCCATATGCTTTGAGTGTTTTGCACGCCTCCATTAATATTTGTGTATATTCATTATCTATTTTTGAGTATAGGTCTTTTGTTCTTCTACTTCTTCTCCTGTCTTCAAATACATCAAATAAATCAAATGATTAAATCCTTAATAAGCTTCTAATTGTACGTTTTGCAAAATTGGGGCTACACTCTCTCTCTCTGCAAGGCAAATACAACCTTTATGCCTCCACCATTCAAAGGCATACCTTTTACTTTTAAGATGATAGCTTATGGTAGGTCGTCGGACGGTCGGTACTTAAGTAAGTAGTTAGGTAGCAGTGTACCCTTTTCATTATTAGTAGTTTTTTGGCATTTTTGGCGTTTGTGGTTTACACATTCGTATAACACAAAATTTTGTTACTTCTGTATACAGAGAATACAGCACAATGTCAGTCAGTCAACCAGTCTATGAGACCAGCGTTGTGTTGAGTGTTGTTGGTTTCTTTAATTCATTATGAAATTACAGGTGTATGGTGAATGGCAATGTTTGATTTTGAATGCCTGAATGCGGCTGCTGTTGGGGTCACAGGTGTGTGTGTGCAACGATGACGTGTGAGACATTAGAAGTTATTGGTGGTAAAAAAGACCTTCGCGTTCTAACTGCCAAGACCACCATAGCAGTTGCAACGATGACGATGACAGGTAAAACTTAGCACACTCAACTAAACTCGCACACACACACATACACATATAGAGTTACAAAAAGCGGCAACAGACGGCAGGATATCAATAGACAGCATGATGATTGCAGTTAAAGTATAACGAATTTTTGGTTTTCAGTTTTCACTTTCGTTCTGCGTCTGCAGTTTTGTTTTACTTTTTTTTCTTTTTTTTTAGCTTCTCAAACATTTCAACAACAATAAAATATCTATCTATCTATCTGTCTATCGAAATACTTGTTTGTATGTGCATATGTATGCACAAAATATGTTTGCCCTGTGGCATGTTAAACACTTTTAATGTTGAAGGTGAAGAAAATGTTATTTAATTTGTTCCAATGTGGTATGCTCTTGATAAAGGATAGAATCTGATCATCATCGCTTACTCGCTTGCCTGCTCACTTGCCAACTAAGACAAAGACAGCGGTCGAATGAGTTTCATATATTCTTCCCCAATGCAATATCTATTCGTTTGTCTGGCTGGCTGTCTGTCTGTATGGCTGTGGCTAATTTGTATTGTTTGCATGTGTTCGGTATTTTTTTTTTTGTTTTTTTTTTTAACTTGACTTTCGTTTGGTGTGAAGCGAAATTTATGAGTTTTTGCTCTTCTGGTTTGTGTTCCTTTTTTGTCTGCTGATGTTTGAATAGTTGGCAGCGTTGGTGTTGATGGTGGTAGAGCGTTGTCGGCGCGATCGTGTGGAAACTAATGCGGAAGACAAGTGAGCAGCATTTTTTGACATGGGAATATTGCCATATTGAAGGTGTGTGTTTGTGTGTGTCCCATGATGGCGGTAGCTTTCTTTTACACACACACACATGCATACATAGTAGTTTTGTTCGATATCATTGTAATGCAAACTTTAAATGAAATTAAATTGAAAATTGTATTAAAACTGAACGAAGAAAGAAACAATAGAAACTAGCAATACTATTGTGCAAATGTTATTTATGTTGTAGAAATATTTAAGCGTTTTTGGGTCTACGGGTATTTTGTAAGCATGTGTGTGGTTAATGAGGATTTTATTTTGATTAGCGTGCATGAAATATTAATATGAATTGAATAAGAAATGCAATAGTGTGGGATAGCAAGTTCGGATATTTGTGAATATAAATATGAGAAAATGCTATGGAGCTATAGATATTTAGCAGATAGACGAGGTAGGCAGGCATGATTTTTGGCTTATTTAATTTATGCGGGTATAAAATTTATTCGAACCTCGGGCAACGCAACCGTCCTGAAATGTTAACGTATATCTTGCAATTGAGCGTCGACTACACAATTTTCGTGAATAAATCAAGTGTCCTGACTATCGAGTTGCCTCTTGAGCTCCAGTTTAGAACAGAGTGCGTAGAACAATATAAATTCGCTCATACTTTTTTGAGCGGTCTTTCATGTAAGCGTATCACTTTTTTTTCATTTCGCATGATATGCAGTGATGACTATTTGAGTATTTGAGCTAGCATTACAATACTTTTTTTAGCACCAAAACCAAACCTTTTTGATGTGTAAACATTTTAGCTCACGGTATGGGCAAAATTTCAAATGTGTAAAATGTAAGAATAACTGTAACGTAAGATGTAAGATAACTGTAACGTCTAGTTCCCCTCTCGCTCACACTACTGCGCGGCATGTTTGTGCTACTCTAAACAACAAAGAGAAGAAGAGAAGGAGAAATTAAAATACGAGCGGAGTTTGTTTGTTTATGTTTCGATCAATTTACTCACACATACAAACGAAACATCCGAAAACAAAATATGTGTGTACATTTATTCGTGGCAGAATTATTTGTTGGTGTTAAACGCGTGGAGATCGACTATGCCCACGGTTGCCACTTTGGTACAATTCTACCAAAACTGGTAAATTTTTTTTTACATTTTTCTGCGCTTTATACATTGGTACATGTTTTTAAAATTTGGTACATTCTGTGGACAAAGTTAGCTTTCATAGTAATTAAGAATTGTAAACTTATTTTCAAAATACTTTAAAAACTAGAAAATTGTTCAGACTTAGTACTTTTTTGGCAAAAAGTAAGTTGTATTAAAAATGGAATAGATGAAATGTGGTTTGAAGAATTGACTAAATTTATTTTCAGCTAATGCTGAAAGAAAATTTTTTAACTTTAGTATAATAAAAAAAAAAAAAACAATTAAGGAATAAATTAGAATTCAATACTCCTATTAATATAATGTTATATAAAAAACTGACGAAAAGTTTTTAATAAAGTTATTTATTCTACATGGAAAAAAATGGTACATTTTTCCCCCATTTGGTACATTTTTTTTTTAATATTGGTACAAAATAAAATGAGTAAGTGGCAACCGTGACTATACCATACAAGCATAGAAGTCGCCGTAGCAAACACAGGTATTTGAAAGGCTTTGCATTCGATTAGTTAGATTGGATTAAAATTAAATATTTTTTAAAATATAAAAACAATACAAAATGATAATAATAAAGAATCTAGGTTTCAATAAATGTATAAACAAAATGTAGTGATAATGATAGCAAACCACGGCATTATAAAAACTTTGCTTTGTACATGAACCTTAGAAAGGCAACACTTTTTTTTATCTATGTAAATAGCAAAAATGTTAAACAGAAAAAATCAAACTTATTTATCATTAAAATCACTTATTAACTTCAATAAAAATACATTGTTTCTTATTTTTATTAAATGAAGTTAAGGCAAATCTCTTTGCGGTGCTTTTAAAAAGTAGTGGGGTGACTTGTCACCCCTGTTCTGTTGCCTTTCTAGGGTTAAATGCGGAAAGCAGTTATCGTCGACTGAGAATTGCTTTGGAGTATGTGTGCCTACACGCCAAATCAATTCTCAGGCGACTTTATGTAAAATTTTCACATCTAATCAAATTTCAAATTGACAGGAAGAAAAACTTAAAGCGCGGAAAAAAAGATTCAATTGCAGCTGCGTATATGCGAGCATATCGTGCCCGATGCATTGAGTAAAAGCAAAATAACGCAACTACAACATATCAGCCCTATTCACGATTTGGTGCAAATGCAAAATATTTCTGCTATCACAACAAATGCGATATGGATCAAAAATTTGCAATAATGAAAGACCATTTGCAACTTATAGTGAATTGGGATATTATATATAAAAGTATAAATATTTACCTAAGCATATAGATTATACATCAAATCCCTATATATGGCTATACATATGTGAGCTTATGTATATGACATTCAGTTGGCTTAACTGTTTACACATCAAATATCTTGCGTGCCTTGCACGCATCCATTGTGTTTTAATTTGAATTGAACTCTGGTTTAAACTTAGAGCCTGAAAATAGCTCTTACTTTTTTTTAAGTTAACCCTAATCAAATAACGAAATTTTTATGACTAATCCAATCAACATGGTCCTCGGAGGCACATATAAGGAAATTTTGAAGTTCGAGTTAGTTTTGCAAAAAAAAAAAAATTATATTTTTAATTCATTTTATGAAACTAATTTAAGTAAATAACAATTTCAATATGCATAACGATACAAATATGCATATATTACTAAATTTATGAAAAAAACATTTATTTGTTAGCGCAATTTAAGCGCACAAGTATTTTTGAAAAATGCTGTTGCAAGTATTATTGTGGCATATATCGCACGATTGTTTGCACGTACATTTTCGTCTTATATTTCCACTTTTTGTAGTTTTCGGCTCAGTCAGTTCCTGATAGGAATTTACTGGCAGAAGAGGGCAAAACATTGGAAGCATTATTTTTATTTAGCTTTGATAGACTGCGACGTTTGATATGCGACACAACAAGGTCCTGGATTAAATCTTTCAAAAATAGTTTTCGCCTTAGTCCTCATTTATTTTTGTTTCAATCGAGGTATTTATTCACCCAGATAATGAAAGCAGGTATTCCGGAGATATCAATAAGGTTGTAAAAGTGGATAAGAAGCCCACGATTTGTTTTACGTTTATTTTATTTTATTTCTTTATTTTGAGTCTAATGGATACAAATGCTTACTGACTAGATGACAATGAAATATGTAAAACGTAGAAAATTATAAATACAATTAATTACTTAGGAGTAAATTGCATCAATATACATCTTAAAACTATTTCTATTCAATGAAAAATCAATATTATTATATTTAGAAATTCTATTAAATTCAAGTAAAGCTTTAGTAATTGGAGCATTCCTTAAATAATTAGTTTTTTGAATACTGACATGAAATAGTGCATTAACCCTTAAAGATTTAAACGGAACATTTAACCCATTTTGACCAAGTAAGACAGAACAATCAATAAGTGATTGAATGATCCTTCAATTTTCGAGAGACTTTAAATTAATGAGTTGACAACGAGCAATGTATGGAGGAATTGGATCAACAAAACGTAAAGGTTGAAGGGCTAAGTGAAGAAACTTCCTTTGTACTCTTTCAGCACGAGTTGAGTGAACATTATAGTATGGACTCCAAATGAATGAAGTGCACTCAAGCCTAGAAGCCTAGACCGAACCAGGCAGATATATAATGTTTTGCGGGTATACGGATCTTTGAAATCCTTTGCATACCGACGTACAAAAGCTAGAAGTGAGTATGGTTTCGGTATAATAAGATTAATATAGTTAGTGAAAGTAAATCTTGAATCGAATAAAACACCTAAGTCCTGGAACTCATCTACCAATTTAAGAACGATATTTACAATATGAAGTGATGAAGGAAAGATATTAAAAGTCTTAGCGAATCTAAGATGAAATCATTTTTTTAGATTTAATGTTAGCCCATTACTCTTGCACCAATCTGCAAGATTATTTATGTCAGATTATAGTAATAACGCATCAGCCATATTGCGAATTCTACAGAAAACTTTTAAATCATCGGCATACAATAAATAATTCGAATGGTGAAAACAAGAACCGATATCATTGATAAAAAGTAGGAATAATAACGGACCAAGAATGCTACCTTGGGGAATACCAGAAGAAGCTAGAAAAGGACATGATTTTACATTTTCATCATTAAATGAAGACATACAGAATTCTGAAAAAACAGCGAGATTAGTCACTGTTGATTTTCTAGGAACAAAGCCATGCTGGCAAGGGCAAATAATACTCTTGACTACGAAAAATTATTTTTTTTTAACTACTACAAAGAGTTTAGGCATTGTAGATAATTTTGATATCGGTCTGTAATTGCGAATATAATTTTTGTTACCAGATTTAAAAATGTGAACCGAAAAACTTTGTGCCATTTGGTAATTTCTGGTTTGGTTGTCACCTCAGGAAATTTTTTTTTGGAACAGCTTACAAGTGTCATATTTTTTCTAGATCCAAATAACGTATTCTGACTTTCCCTTTTTTTATTTGGGAGGAATTTTTGTAGAATGCATGTTTTATTTTTTCATACTGTACCAATGCATGTCAGCCTTTTAGAAAATAAATTTTGAGCTCATCCAAAAATAAGTATTAAAAAGTTTTTGAATGTGATTATTGCGATTTGATCTTTCAAATGGTTGATAAAGTTCGATCCTTTTAATTTAAACGTATATATCGCAGTATTGCAACAAAGCTATATTGTGGCATGCAGGCTCGGAATATGCTAGATAGGGTGCCAGAATTTATTGAAGCTTGTTTGTTTAGTTCAGCATTCATTCAGTAATAATACGACAATGTAAACGAAATTTCATATCTGCCTGAGAGGAACATTTTGATTGGATTAGGTAAATATATTTTTAGTTTTTTGAAAATAAAAATCATTGAAAAGTTTAAATTTAAACAAAAATAAGTATTTTGTGTACAAAAATAGTGGGGGAAGAAATTCAAGTAGTTTAAGTTTCATTTTTCATTTAAAAAAGTTAAAGCACTTCAAAGTCAAAAATATGCCTCAGAGGCACATGTTGATTGGATTAGGGTTAAGCCAGACTGTAAACTTTTGTATTAAGAAGTAAGAGTTTAAAATTACTCTTAACTCTTGATTTTAAAAATAAAATTTTACAGATGTCTAACTTTAAAAATAAAGAATCTTCCTAAACTTTTAGAAAACAAATTAGAATTTAAGAGTCCTTCAAAATTCTTATTTTTGAAAATCTTCGAATCTAATTTTTAATAGGCTTGAAAACTTTAATTTTTAAAAGTCATTGAGAGAATTTTATTTTTAACTACATATTTCTTACTATTTTCCGCAACGACCTTTTATCACCATTTTCTAGTTCTTTTTCTACTGATTTCTACTAAATTTTCTACCTCAAGTTTTTAACTGCTTTTTCAACTACTTTCACTGCTACTATTTTTTTGCTACTTTTTCTACTAATAATTTTTACTGCTTTTTAACCCCTATCCCATTACTTTAAAATTTGAAAAATACCAAAAACAATTTTGAATTTGTGAAAGATCACAGAGAAATAGTAATCGAAAATACTGGTGAAAAATAGTAGTAGGAAAAGGTACTAAAAAAAATGTGGTAAAAAATTTAGAATTAAAAAAATACAGTTGTCTTCAGAGACTTTAAAAAATACTTGTAATTGCGGAGCCGATGCACAAAACATTTTCGGAGTCTGCGACTTCTGGTATAGTTTTAAATTGTTTACTCAATTGTGATTGCTCAAATTTATCAGCAAAAATTTTATTTCCACGAAGGGCATAGCCGGGTGTCCATGTCAGAAATACCGAATCAAGTTTCGCAAGGTACTTGCGTTAAGAATGATATGATTTTCAGACTATTATCTGCGATTTTTAATGAGCAATGACAGATTTTGTAAATTTCGTTTTTCGCGTTTTTCAGCTTAACTGATCATAGGAAAAATCTGAAAAAATTCACATTGGTTTTTTAGTTTAGGAGACAAATTTGGAATTTTTCGCGAGTTTTCTAATTCGAAATTTTTTGGCATTAGAACCAAGTCACTTACACTACTTAAGTAATTAATGGAATTGTTTGTGATAGTTTTTTAGGAGACTATGAAAATTAAATCTAGATTTGAATTTTCAAAGTCATTCTCTATTCAGTGAAGATATTTGGAATCAAATCCGTAATTCTGCGTTATGATTTCAAATATTAGTAGCTTATATAGGATATTGAAAGATTAAGAACTATCACTAAGATCACTGATGAGGAATTGTGGCGGATTCCGAAACGGCCGTCTGATTTGCCCGTCTCTATATACATTGTTGCTGTGATGACTACATTTGTTCATTAACCTGTTTATATATAACTTCAAATAACGAAATTGACATGAACTTAAGTCATAGACTTTGAAAATTAACCTCTAGATATAATTTTCATAGGCTACTAAAAAATTATCAAGAACTACAATAGTTATGCACTATGTGTCGCTCTCGCACTAAGCAACCCGAGTTTTTTTTTTTATTTTGTAACGTTTAATACAATTCTTTAGACCTTACAAATTTTGGTATATTTGTTCTACATTATCTTAGCATTTTGAGAGCCACTGTGACTTCAGTACAGATACTCACTCTCACTTTCCCATTCTACCTATTGTGTGTGTGTGTGTGTTATGTAAATGCTAAGAAAAATTATTGCTCTCACTTTTAATGAGCCAAAGAAAAGAAACATAAGCAAGTAAAGGACTCTTCAAACTCGAGTCTTACACTTCAAATAAAAGTGACAATGAAAAAGTGTGTGTTATATCATCATCACCATCAGCTTCAGCCTCATTACCAGCATTACCTTTTTGGCTTTGCATAGCTCGTCAACGTTACAGTGCATTGCGCATTGCTGACACGATAATTGCCCGATGATGGATTGTGGTATTGCGTTAAAAATTTCAATTTTTTTTTTTTTGTTTGCAGGTTTTGAGTTGTTTTTTTTTTTTTTTTTGCTAACCTCATTCTCTAAAAGTGAAAATGAAATGAATTTGAAAAATGCGTGCATTGCTGGCAAATGTTATTTCCGTTTGTGTATGAGTGAGTGCGAGTGTGTGTTTGTATGCGTGTATGTGACACGCATACCGGAAATGGTAATCATGCGGAAATTACGCTTAAGTCAAGTTAACTTATATTCATATGTATGTATATACTTAATGAATAATTTCTTTGTGCCATTAGTAGATAAAGGTTTTTCTTTTTAGAACGTTACATTACTGGGCTATAAAAATTTTATTATTACACACACACACATACACACACATAGATAGATACAAATTTTATTATCAATTAAATTGAAGGCGAATTGTAAACACTCTATAAAAAAGGAACAGAGAGACTATGAATTTAGTTAATAGTTGATATATAAGAACAAAGTATTTATAGTTGTAATATTCTTTCTACTCTTTTTTTCCTTTTGCTATTGTTCATAACAGTTTGCTTGGCATGCCTGTCTTTCTATCTGTATGTGGCTGCATTTTTAATATCTTTCTATTAATATCGTTCCTCGTATTTTATACTTTAATATTCTCCTCTTTTTCCCTCCATTTAAGTACTAATATAAACGTACTGCACCTTTCTTTATTAAGTTTATTACAATAGCATGCAAAGTAAGCGGATAATTTTTTTTTTTTTTTTTGTTATTAATAAGAATTTACCAACAATTACTTAAGTTACAACAATAAAAACGGAAAGCATTTGCTTGGCTTTTCCTGGTATTGATGCATATTAAATACAATAAAAAAAAAATTCTTTCTGCATACTATGCAATTTATTACAGTTGAAAGCTGATTACAGCTAGTTACACATTGCGATGTGTAGTAGATAGAAGATATGACTCAATTTTTTGAGGTGGTTCTGAAAATAGTTGAAAACTTTTATCCGATCTCTGTGGGTGGTCAAACAAACAAAGAGAATATTTCACTGATTTCTACAAAAGCAAAAATTTTATTTTCATCAATGGAAAGGACTAAGAATTTTCAATTTCTGTTCGTTTGTTTCAATTTCTATAGTATAAGAAACTATCTGCATTGTTAACCCGCTTAAGTTAACATAAGCAAAAATTATGTTAAACTGTAAAACGTGCAAATTCCGGGGTTACCTCAGCGGATTCCAGTAATCCAGCCAATCAAAATAAAAAAAATAAACACTAATAGTTTTTCCGAAACGTTATAAACTTAATTAATTTATTGTGTTGCAAAATAACTCAACAATTCAAATGAAAAGATTACTAATAGAAAATAGAACGACCGCAGGTTAACTGTAGCACCTGATTAAGCGCTACTACTGACTCCAGACAGACTCTCCTGACAGACTTTTCCTGACAGATTCCTTTCTAGCGCTGTGCATCCACCTTATATATTAGTGGGGCATTGTGGATTGGTTAATGGTGTTGTTGACGGTGGAAGGTGCAGGGCGTCTGAGGGGAAAGGGGCCAGCATTTCCCACTCTCTACGGCCAGGCGCACACTTGTGTCACCGTCGTGACTGTGATAGCGATGTTTGTAGGTGGTTGCCAACGATGTAGTAACTACTTGCGTTACAACCACCTACAACATTGTGATGTCTGTATGGTCATCATCTTGCGCTGATGATCACCACACACGATCACAGTCACTGTCGTACAGTGATGCTTGAGTGTGTGTTTATCACCGATCAGTGTGGTGAGTTTGTGTTGTGATGTATTGATGTGGGTAACTGTGATGACTGCGTGTGTGCTAGATATTAGTTATGGTGAATAATTTAAGTAGAATATAAGTAAGAATGTAAATAAATTCAGAATATATATAAAATGACAAAAATATAAAAATAGTGAAGTTCGCTTATAACGACGCTTCGTTATAACTGTTCTTAATATTCTCATTTATAGAAGCATTACCCGCATTTTGAATGAAGGCTTCGAAACCATGTTGGAAAATTTTTTGTAATCGTTTATGCTTAGGTGGCCTAACAAGATTTTGACATAAAATTTCAGACTTTGTCATATTGTCTACACTTATTATTAATATTATGTGTCTCCGTATTTGAAAGGCCAGGATCCAGGATCTTATCCCAATTTTGACCGAAATGAGTATGCACAGCTGCAAGGCCGTATTTAGGGGGTTCTGACCATCCCTCCCCCCCCACCCCCCCCCCCGAAATGTGAAAACTTTTTTCTAATTTTTGATATTGATTGCCAGTGGATGGAAAAAAGTCAAAATAAAATTATTGAACGATTTTTAAATATTTTTTACTTCAATCGGTTTCTTTCTAAAAAGTCAAATATAAAAAAAATTTTAAAAATAAATTTGAATTGAAATCGTATGAAGTTGGTACGTCATGACCAAAAACGGTATTTTCAGGGGTTTCATCCCCGGAAGGTTTCAATGCTGTGACTGCACGAATTTAGGGAATATACGCCAACCTCATCCCACTGATAAACATTTGGAAAAAATTAGTCTCTGAATATTTTTGGCATTTTTAATCATTTTTTTTGAGACTGGGTACATTATCAGTAATGGCAAGTCAATGAGTTATCGAAATTATGTCTTGCACGATAAAAAATGTTTTGGATTTCACATTGAATAATATTTATTTAAACCCTTCCCCCCCCCGCCCCCCCCCCGAAAAAACATACTGGCTACGGCCCTTCACAGCTGTGTGTTTCCAGATATTTGAAAAGGAAAAGGAAGTGACAGTTTCCATAAAAATTAAATGCTTAAACTTGAAAATCTCTGGAGTTCCAACTGGTCTAAAAAAAGAGAAATTGGTGCGCATTTCAGCAAAACATCTACCATGAAATTACCGGTAGAACAGAGTCACGCAAGCATCGTAAAGAACAGAAAACTCTACTTTCAGTTATCAGTTTTATCACTCGGTGCTGAATACGATGCAGGAGCTTCAGATGCAGCTACTGTTTTAGAAAACAGAGGCGCTTGACTATTTCTTTCGACATGTCAAAAATGTGATTATGCATGCACAAAGCACTCATTATAATCATGAGGACAGCATTAATGGTAGAAAGCTTCGATTACTCCTTGTCTGAGGAAGCTTTCGAAATAGATGTTTGCTTTTTCATGTATCGTGGATCACAAATCTGTTCTCAAACGTCTTTCTGCAGTAGTCGTCAAGTTATTGTTGGATTTGCAGGCCTGTTTTTCCTGTTTTTTTTTCTTTTAATCGACAAGAACAGCATTGAAAGTCCAGTCAGTGTGACATTTCAACCCTTATGCTCTCCCGGAACCACCTTTAAGTATTTCGTCAGGAGGGCATGGGGACATAGAAGCTCAAACGGTCGACGACCTCGATTGTCTAGTGGATAGTGCACTAGACTTTTATTCAGAAGGTTGCGGGTTCGATTCCCGTCTTGGTCTGGTGGTTAATTCTCATAAACTTCTTATATTTACTATCGATATAAAGTGGATGAGAATTATAAGAATGTGTACAAGTACACACCTTGGTTGGTAATGGCAAAACCAACGAGCTGATAAAAAATTGCCACACAGCCGTTCGGAATCGGCGTTAAACTGTAGGTCCTACCATCGCCACTGTGGTCTAGTGGCAGAGTGCCAGACTCTTATCTCGGAAGACCTGAGTTCGATTCTTGGCTTGGGTATGTTTCCTATCTATCTTTCTTTCTCTCTGCCTTTCTTTCTTTCTTGGGGCTTTGGTACAATAGATCTTATAGGTCGCAGTGCTTGACTTTCGAGTCGTCCTCTTTCAAATAATAATATCAAAACTCAAACGCTTATATTGTCATTATCAAGTACGTGTATGTGTAATATCGCCATTTTTCCCATATTTCCGTTTCCAACGTATATCTCACAATATTTTCGGGTGTTTTAGTGTCCTACACCATGATTTCTACTCTCTAGCGCTGCATTTCATACCTTGGGCAAGAGAAAAAAATATGTTCTGAGTTCTCTTTTGCACCAGTACAAGTGAGGTCTCCATAAATATATCATGCCCATATTTATGGAGATATTCTCTAAAGCATCCATGTCCTTTTAGGAATTGTGTCAAGTATAAATCTACAGTCCCGTGTTTCCTTAACACTCAGTTTTTATTCCTCTTATAATTTGATATGCCCATCGCCCTTTTATTGAATTATTCCATAGGTGTTGCCATAGATAGATGCTTTCAGTGCTCATGGCTTTTTTTTCTGGAGGTGTTAGCGCTATGTTTCTTATACATCTCTTAGTTCGTTGACTAGTATATCTGTAGGCATTTCGCCAGATATAACATTTACTGTCTCATACAATACCGTCCTGAAAGCGCAGCAAACTCTGAACGAGCTTATTCGAAACAGCGATCTCTGCTTTCTAGAGCAGGGCTTCTTCTTCAAACATTCTCTCTACACCGGAGCCGCATACATAGCCACGGACTGTGTGACACTTACCAAACAGTACTCTGCTATTTTTGCTTGGTCCCCCAATTTTAGACATTATCCTTGCATGTCGCCTCAATATTTGTAGCGAATGATAATTTTGCATCGGTTCTTACTCCTAAGTATTTGATTGCAGGTGATGTAGCGATATTAAGTCCATCTATACTTATCATTAGCACTTCTCGCGTTTTACTGCTCGTTATTAAAACCAAGGAATGAAACCGGAACCGAAACCGTAACCGATTAAAACCGTTTAATTTTTCGAAACCGTTATTTTCATCTGAAAAAGAACGAAACCGAAGCCGATTCAAACACTGGAACCGATTCAAATCGGTTCGGTATCGGTACTTGAATTTTAGAATATTTGTTTTATCATGTGAACCAGATTTAAGCAGAGATCTGTTCAGGTGGCACTACTAGCGAACCAGTTATCAAAAAACCAAGAAAAATCATTTTTTCATTAGTTTATTACCTTCAATTATGTATGAAAATAATAAAATTTAGGAAAGTATTTTAGAATGAAGGAAAAAATTGTTTTTCAAAAAGAGACTCGATTCTACCTTAACCCTTTAATGTGCAAATATCTTTACGAGAAGCTGCCAGAAAATGAGTAAGCGAAAATGAATCAGTAAAAGCTGTGATGTCAGCAACTTGAGCTATATGCGAAAGTTTCTATGCGTCAAACAGCGACAACACGAACGAACAGTTAAGTATTTGGAGTCTATTTAACCCAAAAATTTCAATGACTTGCATCAATTAGTGAACTCTTAAGTTCATTCAGTCTCACATCTCTTAATGCATATGAGTTTCTTGCAGAAATTCTTTACTAAAAATACATCCGGCACTTTCTGCTTCCGCTTCCATATCCACTCCCGTTTCAACTTCCACTTCCGATTTATGCGAAAATCATTATGAAGGCGTGTCAGCACGTCATCAAATTCACTTTACGCTTTCTCGTATACCAAATGCTTCTTATTAATTTTCAATTTACTTTACTACACTCGACTTGGTGCGCTGGCAAGTAAACAGTAGGTAGGTAGGTGGGTAGGAAGTTATCTGGTGTTAACTTTTCACCCACACCCTCAAATACCAACAAAGTCAAATAATGATAATTACAATTTTTCTTTCTCTCACCCACTCGCTTGCTCACTCATTCACTTACTCGTTTTCACTAATCGCTTGTCAAATCGCTTGACGACTGCAAATGTCATTTTGTTGAGAAGAAGATATCGATGGATGTTTGGGTAGCATATGTTTGAAGTGTAACTGACAGCAGCAGTTTGATGAGTTCGGCGGCGGTTAAGGCAGCAACAGCAGCAGCGTAACCAAAACGAATGTATAGTAAATAGTAATGAAAGTATGTGTGCGTGTGGTGAGTTTATGTTTTTGCTTGATAATCTTAAGGATATGCATTAGGCGAAAGTGAGGGGAGAGAGAGATGAAGAGTTTCATATTTAGGATGTTGCATGTCGGTTATCAGCGGCACACCACATCAGCAATACATACAAACATTCCACAATTGAACGGGCGACTTGGCGTATTTGCGATAATGAATTAACAATGGGGTTCATGACACGCCCTTTTTTTCATATTGACTGCACCAAAAAATCATTTTTAGCAATAGCAATACCAACAACAAAAAACGAACATTATCCCAACACACTCAAACATACATACATTAAAAAATGAGCACAACAAACTCAAGTGTAGTGAACTAAGGAGAAATGTGTCTAACTTTAGCCAAGCACAGCATGATGTCTATGCGGAAAACATGAAAAGGTCCTTTCTTTTTCCCTAGTCTACTATGGTTTACTATAATGCTTGAGAGTCAACAAAAGAAACACTCTTCGATTAATAACAGCAACAACAACTATAACATGCTCTGTATCTGAATCTTTTCTCTCATACGAGCAGTGTCACCTCGTGTAAGTGCGTGAGAGACTCAGTGTGACTTCTCTCAGTATAAAATTTATTCACAATAATCAAAAAAAAAAGAAAAAACATAGGAACTTTTATAGTGCACAGCGTGATGTCCTTGATTAGTGCTGCTGCGGCTGCTGGCTTTTCTTGCTGTAGAGTTTTTGTTGTTCTTGTATGTGTAATGTGTTTGTATGTATGAAAAGGAATTATGAAATTATGTTTTGTTATTGTTAAAACTATTTAATTATATACAATGTCGCAAGCAGAAATGAGCGTAAGTAACTAATCGAATAGCAACAAAATCATGTGGAAGTAATGAGTCAATAATTTTTAGCGAATTTCATAGAAATTTTCCACTCAAATTTTCGCGTGAATTAACCCATGTATAACCTAGCACTATGTACCTAATGTGTGCGGAAATAATAACATAATTCACGTGTATGAAGTGTTAAGTATGTGAAGTAGAGATGGGCGCGTGAGTACTTTTTGACTCACGCACGGCTTTGAAAATACTACTCACGCATGTTCACGAATGCTAGCATTTTTCAAAAAAAAGTTCAAAAAGATTTCATGATCAAAAGTTACTTATACTCACCCATTTTCACGTAGAAATTATGTCACGCTCACGCATGTTCACGTAGGAATCTAATGTGAAGTGATACAGTGGGCAAAAGAACAGTACTTTAATGAACTTTTCCACTAATTACTATGCCTTAGGGAACATATAACAACAACAAAAGTTCTAAAACGAATACGATTTTCCGTTTCTGTAATTTCTTTGTCTAGTATACGCCTCCAAGTTTCGTTTCTCGACTTTTTCGTCTCCGAGTTTCGTTTTCATTTGACTGCTCTAGGGAAACTAGACATATTGACTATATTCAGTTTTATAAATAGACTAGGTGCGTATGCCTGCAAAATGTAACTTTTTCTAAGATGATTGCAATTACAAAATCTCTTGGCATCTTGGCCGTGTAATCAGTTGACCAATAAACATATAAAACTTGTCGATATCTGAACCCAAACCGGTATATTTACACGCCTGATTGTGAAACTCTGCATATTGCCCACTGACTTCTCCTAAATCTCCTTAACTCACACATTTCACGCCAGCAGAATCTCATTTTCAACCCGTTGGTTCCGTTTTATACGAGATTAATATGTTTTGTTTTTGCACCTCGACCTTCCTCGAGATGAAACCCTGCAGTATGGATCCACAGCTATTACAGTGCTCATTGCTGCAAAGCAGAAACGTGTGTGGGCTCGGCTATCACAATTTCCTGCCGTGCCATTGACTTTGACGTTGGTTGCTAGATCGTCGGCGCTTTGAAAAACGGCTACGAGCGCTGCCAATGTCAGCAGTAGATCAGCGCCTTCGATCTTCGGTTTTGATGACTCCTACCAGACTGCAAGCATAGCACGGCAACTCGTACAGAAACCATCCCAGTCTGATCTCCTGCCCATTCCTCAGGCTGTGCAACGCAGACAGCAGACTATCAGGCCGCCAGTTAAGCAACCCAGTTAGCAGCTCGTGTGATTGCCCGCAGTCCAGCATGGCAGGGTGCAAAGACACAGGATGCAGCGGGCCCTGTATTCGGTGGCTGGATGGTACGAAACAAAGTCCAGGAGCCTTTAAATACTGCACCCATGAAAGGGGCTCGCAATGTTGAGAAACCTAATGAGGAACCTCTTATCGTCTTCGATTAATTGCGTGGTATCAATTGCAATCATCACCACCACCAGCATCGTCGTTTATTATTATATAGAATTATATTTTTTTAATTAAATTAGTGGAGTTCAAAATCTGGTGCATATGGTCTTGTATCATTGCAAATGGAAAATATTTCTGCTGAAAACTGAATTTTCAATATTTCTACATTGTTCTGGTTATGATTGTAGTCACAGTTAGTGATGGGAACTATCGAGTGATTTCAACTATCGATAGTTAGTAACTGAACAATTTTGACTATCAAACGATTTTTTTTTTCATTCATTCATTTATTCGAGTTAATTAGTAGTAATAAAAACTATCGAGTGATTTTGACTATTTTTACGATTTTTACTATCGAATGATTTTAACTATCGAAAAATTTTTTTCATTCTTTCATTTATTCGAAGTAGTGGATAGTGATAAAAACTGTCAAATGATTTCAACTATTGAATGGCTGGATGAATGATTTTAGCGATAGAACGATTTATTCAGTCGAATTCATTTATTCGCACATTTCGCTTACAATAAAAATCGATGACATATTTCTCTAATAGCAACTTCACGGGTGAGAGTTTGATGCACTTCTTACTAGACTTGAGGTCGTCTCCAGCGATATACCTAAAAAAGCATTACGGTTGTATGGGAGGTGGCATGTGCACTTGAAATTAAGATTCCAATATAATCTCGGTGTATAATTCGAGGCTGAGTTATATTTTTGAATATTATAAAAATGAAAAGACAATCGAGTTCGATTTTTGAATTATAAAAAGAGTTTATTGAGTTGAAAAAAATTAGAGTTGAAAAGAAATATAGAGATCGCGACCGGCACAGTGGAAAAAATTCCTAAGAATAGTTATAGAAAGAGAAAGAAAGTGAAAATAGAGTGAGAAAAGCAAACGGAAGAGAATAGAAATATGGACTATGTTTGGTAAAGAAATAGAAAATACTTAGAAAAGTAACGAGGACCATTGTGCTATACCCAAGGATAGAACCAGTAGAAGAGAGTAGAGAGACAGGAAAGTTATGTGGGGATAAATGGAAAGAAGAAAGGTCTAGGGTCCCTCAACCTCGAATTTCTTTGTTTCATTGATGAACCTTAGAAGTTCAGGAAGAGGGAGAGTATGGATTTTATTCATACTCAAGACATCACTACCCAACAGCCTTAATCTGATTCTCGCAAACGCCGAACAGCTACAAAGATAATGCTCCGTATTATCGTTGTCCTCAGACATGATTGGCAAATTGGATCGGTGATGACGCCCATGTTAGTCATATGCTGACCACATGTGTTGCGTCCCGTGATGACACCCACCAGTAATCTCAGGTCCTTTCTTCTCAGTTTGAGAATAAATTCCTCTGATTTCCTGTTAGGTTGTCTCACGAAGCACTTTGCGGTTCTGCAGGAGTCAAGCTCAGACCATCATTCTCTATCGATAGAACCCACGAAATCGTTGATCCAACGCATGATCTCCCCAGAACTTACGCTAAGAAAAGGTTCCAGACCCCATGGTGTAATTGCAGAGCCTTTATTAACTAGTTCATTCCCTGCAATACCACAGTGTCCTGGAACCCATAGAAGACATAACTTGTTTTGAAACACTATTTAGTTTTGCCTAACACTCGCTGACCAATTCTGAGGAGCTGGCAGGGTTAGCAAGGGCCTTCAGTGTAGCTTGGCCTTCCTACACCTGCTATCTGATGTCCAATAAGCGGTTGTATGAGGGGTAGCCAGGCAATTAAGGCAGTAGGCGTGTGCTCTGGTCGTTTGCGCTCGCTAGTTTGGGGTCATTGCCAGAAGGTCGCGGCAGAACCGCAACGAGCATAGTCTGCACTGTCCTATGTTAACAAACTGGCCCTGATGAGTTTCAAGAGATGCGACTGAGGTTGTTAAAGAGCAAGAGCTGTGTCCGCAGATTGGACCCGTGGAGTACAGGAACAATAGAAAATTTAGTATGGGAATACTAGTAGAAATGAGACTTCTACTGAGTCTGCGTTTTACGCGAGAGATAAAATATACAATTTAACGATGGGACGTCTTATTACACCACTTTGAATGCGCCAATCAACTACGTGAATGTGGCTATCCGGACCACGGTGTAATTTCATGATCCGGCCGAAACGCAAGTCATTTGGGGGAAGGAGTTCGTCTTTTATGACTGAAAACTCTCCTTCTGCAGGATCTTTCTACGGATGTTTCCATTTATACCGCTTTTGAAGATCCCTCAGGTATTCATCTTTCCAGCGGCGGCTAAATTGATGATGTAATACCTTGAATTTTTCCCATCGGTTAATGAGAGAGATTCTCAGAATTAGGTTCGGTTGGTGCCAATAGAGGTGCAGCTCGGAGAAAGTGCCCAGTGGTAATTGTTGTGAAATCAGCAGGATCCTGCGAAACAGGAGAAAGTGGTTGGGAACTGAAAACTGCCTCTATTTTGATCAGGGCCGTAGCCAGGATTTTTTTCGGGAGGGGGGGGGGGGGGTTCATTCGAAGAAAATTGACATTGACTTGCCATTACTGATGATGAGCCCGACCTCAAAACAATTACCAAAAATACTAAAAATAGTCAGAGGCTCATTTTTTTCAAATGATTATCAGTGGGAATTCGGGCCATGATAAGGAATCCGGATGAGTTTGGCTCATATTCCCAAAATTCGTGCAGTTATTGCAATGAAAGAGGTCTTCCGAGTCGGGGTGCTCTGAGCAATAATGGGTTAAAGAATTAATTACATTTTAAGATTGTTTCCTAGAACTTTGAAGCTGATCCACTACTACTGCCTTACATGGGCTTTGCGAATAAAATGGTTTCTAGTTTTTGTGAATGAATTTTTTATACTGAACACGAATCTGAGATCAAAAATTTCCCATCACGCCACGTTTTAGAAAAAATGGGATGGAAAAGATTTTTTGGGCATTTTTAAAAATTGGAGAGCTGAACACTGGTGTGCTACAAACTTCGAAATCCAGAAATTATAGGCTTAATAATGGCCTTCCAAATGAGCGCTAAAACCCGAAACTGTATATCAAAAACAGTTACTGACCTAGAAAAACTATAAATGCAGAATTGCTCAGCATCACCTTCACTTTTTGTATCCAAAGTCAAACCTCATGTCAAAGAAAACAAATCGGATCTGGTCGCATAGATTTCAAGTCTATTTTTTTATATTTGACTTTTTAGAAAGAAACCGATGGAAGTAAAAAATATTTAAAAACTGTTCAATAGATTTTATTTTGACTTTTTTTCATCCACTGGCAATTAATATCGGGGGGATCCTCCCCCTAAATACGGCCTTGATTTTCATGTATAGAGTAGAAAACTCTTCAAACGTAAATTTATAGTCAAGATACCAGCTTTTTGTTTGACTAAGCCATCCCTGTCGGGTCAAAAAGTTTCTCAACTGAAGAAAGAATTTGCCGCTTTGTAACCCATTCACTGGTGAAATTGGTGAAATGGTATAACAAAAAGTGTAGGAAAGAGCATTCCAAAGAATTCCGAGTGTTTGCATTTTGAAACCGTAGGAAATCGGAATCCAAGAAAAGCAAGAAAATCCACGAGTTCATCTATTGGAATTTTTTCTTATATGGCAGAATGATTAGCTGTGATTTTTTTAAGAAGAAATCCAGCTGAGCCCAGACATTGAATTACTTGAGAAAGTGATTCAATTGCAGAATCTACATCATGACCTCCAGAGAGGATGTCATCAACATAAGTGTTTTCAATTATAATTGCAGCGAGAGGGCTGTGCTCTTATGTATCTTTCGCCAACTGATGGAGAGTTCTAATGGCTAGATAAGAAGCACAATTAACTCCAAACGTCACCGTTTTGAGTTTGAAATGCTCAATATTAGCATTCAGTGAGCTGCGAAAGAGAACTCGCTTAAAATCTTGGTCATCTTTATGAACCAAATTTGCCTATACTATCTTCTGCACATCTCCATTGAAAAGGAGGTATGGTTGAAGAGTAGGACCACTACCTACTACTACATATAAAGAGAAAGAAAAGCACCTAAAATTCCAGTATTTTTTACTCTACGTACAAAATTTGATCTATGAAACTGATCACATGTATAGATCCATCCAAACCAATTGCCTTTCCATTCCTTTCAACGTCTATATTACTAAAATACGTAGCGAAATTGCAATTCAGAACAGCATCATGTCTTTGTATACATGTACGAATGCTTGTCGTAAATCATAAAATATGACACTTATTTCATAATATTAATAATAAATAATTTTTGCTTTTCTTATTTCATAAAAACAAAGTAAATACAAAAAGAAACAAAAAAATAAACTACCAAGAAAAACTGCAACCAATTTTCATGTTACGCAAGATTTTACAATGTGGTTAGACAGTTTTCATTTCATTCGCATTTTTAGTCAAAGCTTTTAGTTGTTGTTTTTGTTTTTGTTGCTGTTGCTGTTTTTGTTTTTGCGTGCGTTTTATGTGTGTGTGTTTATATGTGTGCGCTCAACTTGCAACTGTTGAAGTTGCCTCCGCAAAACTGCTCCTTGTGGAAATGTTGGTTTTCATTTTGTATATGTATGAATGCAAGTATGCGTTATAAGTATGTATGTGTGTTTGTGCTTATTTGTGTGAGTGTTTGTGTGTGTATGTTTGTAAGCAAAAGCCAAAGTAGTTTACAAGTTCCTGTTCATATTTTATTACTTTTGGTAGTACGAACATAGTCTTCTTTGGTGCGATGAGTATTTGTACACACACAAACACTCATACATACTTGTATGTATAAGCACACACTTATAACTACAGTAGTGTGTGGTGTATACAGAAAACATAGCATAAAATGTGGCTGTCAACAGCGTGCGAGCGTCTTGCATAATGTTCTACATTCACATCAACTTCATCTACTCATTCCACTATCAATTTAACTCGTACTGTTTCTGCTGATTTTGCTTCTCTGCTGTTGCTGTCACTTTTGCTGCTGCTTTTGCCCTTGGAGTTTGATGGGATGGGACTCTGGGATTTGTTCACAAAGTTGAATTTTTAAACTAGATTAAATATTTGCAATGTTACGTGATGTTCTCGCTCATCCACATTTTTGTTGTTGTTGTTGATTATTTTCAACTACTTTCCGGGTTTTTTCTCCTTTTCTTTTCTTTTTGTCATTTTATGCCATTTGTTTTTCAAGGTAGGCAAATATTTTTATAATACTAGTGCTGCTGCGCATTTTTTCTTTTTTTCACTTAATTTAATGCATTTAATTAAATATTTAGAATCGTTTACTTTTTTATTTGTTTTACATTTTTTTATTTTACTTCAAAATTGCTTTCCATTGTATGCGTATTTTTTTCTTAGTAAATGATTATACATTTTTGTTGTTTTTTCTTCCGCTTACATTTTAACACTTTCTGAGGACATGCACATATCTTGGAAACAATTGTGAGATGAAGGGTTGCCAGATGAAAATTGGGTTCCCCTGGAAATTGGAAAAAAATATTGGGGTTTTTCTAGGTCAGTAACTGTTTTTGATTTAAGGTTTCGTCCTGAATCAGTTTGAAAAGTTTAAAAATTAATAAAAATACAAAAAATTATCGGATCCTTGTAAAATAAGACTTACTTGAACCCCATTTTTTCCTAAAACGTGACGCGATGGGAAGTTTTTGACCTCAGATTCGTGTTCAACGTGAAAAATTCGTTCGCAAAAACTCCATCTTATTAGCAAAACCCAACTTAAAATTGGTTTTATAACGCATTATTGCTCAGAGCACCACGACTAGAAAGATCTCTTTCAATGCTGTGACTTCACGAATTTAGGGAATATAAGTCAACCTCATCCGGGTTCCTTATCATTGATAATGGCTCAAATTCCCAATGATGATCATTTGAAAAAAATGAGCCTCTACTATTTTTGGTAATTTTTTTGAGGTTGGGTACATCATCAGTAGTGGGAAGTCAATGAGTTAATGAAATTATGTCCTTCACCATAAAAAATTCATTAGAATGCACATTGAATAATATTTATTTGAAAAAATTTAATTTGATTATTCTGGGAATTTTTTGTCACTTTTGGCCATTTTTTTGAGGTTAAGATTAAAAAAAATCGGAAAATGTTTCCTAAAATTTTAATTTTATAGGGTCCATTAAATGTATCATCGATTTAGTTTATTGTATTTAAAAATCAGTTTGATAAAAATTATTTATGAATATTTTCTTCGAATGAAAACCTCCCCCCAGAAAAAAATTTCTGGCTACGGCCCTGATACGGCTATCATTTAATCGATCAAAATTAAGAGTAAAAGAATTTAAATCATATAGAGCAATAAAATATATTTTCAAAGTGTAATAATGTTCTTTCGAATCGGACAAAATATTTTAGATTTTGCATAATATAGCAACATTAAAAAATCCAAATGTTTTGATTCAAAACCCATTCATTTTAAAATTTCTATTATCTGGGATCTTTTCTTTTGCGAAAAGTAACCTAATGAAAAATTTTCCCATACCACAACAGATTTTTAAAGTTTTTTCAAAATGCTCTAGCCCACGACATTCTCAATGTTTAATCACATTTTGTCTGTACCTTGGGGTCAATATTACGAAGTCTTTGTTTTACTCGCTCGATTTCTTTCCTTAGAGAATGAGTAAAAAAAACAAAGCTTTCATAAAATAATTTTAAATAAAAAAAATTAATTTATTTATTTTTAGTAGACTATGAAAATTAAATGCAAGCTTTAAGTTTTGAAAGTCTTGACTACCGCCGCCACGATTCCTCATCAGTGACCTTTTTTTTTTTGTTTTGTTTTTTTTTTGTTGGAACAGCAAAATTAGTATTCAAGAATACAACACTCAGACTAGTATTACGCCCTGTGTTCCTTTTTGCTATTCTTTAAATCTAACAGATTTATTAATAAATCTTGGCAGATCCTGTGGTGTTAAAGAATCAGTTGTTCGTCTCCCAACACTGCAGTACCAAAATATGCTTACTCTGATCTGGCAGAAAGCGGTGCAGACTTTAAGAAAGTGGTCTGCCGTCTCTTCACATTCTTCTTCCAAACCACAGGAAGCATAGAAGGCACTAGCTCTCAGCCCAATCGTATGCAAATGTTTGCCCCAAGAGAAGTGACCTGTATATAGCCCCACCAGCTGCCTACAGCTTTTTCTGTTAAGTGATAACAGAAAGTCTGTTAGACGCTTCAAGATAACAGGTAACATGGTCTTTGTCTGTCTAAAGCCCCTCAGGTCCTCCCATTTACGATTGTGGGTCAAGTCGACCCACTCATTAATGGTGGTCTTGATGGCTGTAGACGTCAAAGAGAGTACAGGTTCTGGGCCCAGGAAACCAGTTTCCGAACCCTTTCTGGCCAGAAGGTCAGCCGATTCATTTCCTGAAATTCCTGAGTGTCCAGGAACCCATATCAACAGCAGGCTATTATGTTTCCCAACACAATCAAGCCTGGATTTACAATGCATAACCAGTTTAGACGTGGTTAGAGGATTAAGCAAGGATTTAAGCGCAGCCTGACTGTCACTAAATACACAGATACTCCTTTCTCTCCAACCATTATCAATAACATGGTCTATTGCCTTGATGATTGCAAAAATTTCTGCTTGAAAAACAGAAGCATACAGCCCAAGGGAGAAGTGAAGGTGCACTCCATCATTTTCAATGAAGACTCCAGAACCCGAACCGAATTCTGTTCTGGAGCCGTCAGTGAAAATACGCTTACAATAAACTTCCTGCCTTCTGATGTTGCTGTTTCGTCATAAACTATTTATTTTACAAAAAAAATGTATATTAAAAATCGTGTGTAACCCCCAAATTTATCTCTCTCTTTCAACCTATTTACTTTTCTCAGCTTTTTGCAGTTTTTCTGAAACAAAAACAGGTTAAAATTTATTAAACTAAACAAAATTTTGGGGTCTCGTCGTTTTTCGTTTCCTGAAAAATCGCCGGATAACTAAATACGGTAGTGGTTTAAAAAAAAAAAAACAATTTTGTTGCCCAATATTCTTGCTCCAACGGACGAAAAAAATATTTCTGAATCAATTTTTGACAAAAATCGCTTGCTGACGGTCCCGAAAACTGAATTTCTTTTTAATTGGGGAGAGATTCGTGTGAATTGGTTCATCCGTTGAAGCTGTAGAACGACCGCACTCTGAAAAATGTTGCTTCCAGAAAAACGCATTAAAAGTTTCACGTTATGAAGAATTCAGCTGGCGGACGCACAGGGGACAAAAATCAAAAAAAAATTTGTGTCACAAATTTGAACAAAAATGGAAACATTTTAAAAACTTTTATCAATTAAATGGGGGTTGAATGGTTCTGGTTTCCTTACGGTCGAAAAAGGATTAAGCGAAAAATTAAAACCAAGTCCCTTTGTCTGTCTAAAGAAATATCTAATAAAAACATACAGAAAAAGTTTGGCGAAAATTCCCATTGAGGGCCACTGGGTCACCGGTGACCCATTAAAGTTCAAACCTTTAGCGGTACAAAATGTCTGTTTTAATCAAAAATTGCAAGAGGAAATGAGAGTCAGACAATACAAATCCGGATTCGGTTTTGCGATATCTCCTCTGGATTTTCTACGGTGCCGAAAAGGTTAATAAAAAGTTAATTAAATTAAAGTTTCATCGCGGGGTAATAACATTCAAATGGTTTTAATTTGGTTGAGATTGCTCAAGTTTTATTGAGGCTATCGAGGCCATTCACATACAGCCAGATGGGGAAATATCTCCTTTCTTTGGGTAAGCGTGGCAGTTGCCCGATGTTAACAAATTTTGAAGCAGCTCTTTTAAAAACAAACCATTTGAAAACCGTGTTCACCAAATGCGGCTAAATTCATTTCATTTGCTGTCACCTTTAAAAAATTTCACTTTTATGGGAGGTATCACGTCCACTTCACCGATATTGATCATTTTTTAAATCAATTTTTCTCTGGCTGTAAACCTTGACCATTTCTCCGTGATGGAAACTTAACTTTCTTTAATAAAGCTTCAAGCCTTTTATAGGCTTCAAGCTTTGAAAGCTTGTTTGTCAAACTCGACGAGAACCAAGTCTACATTTTTTGGCTTGTATAGCTGTGTTTTTTACTTTGAAATGAATTATAATTATTAATATATTAGGTACACAAATAATAAAATATTTAACCACCCCTCGATTCAAAATGGTATATGGACAAAATTCCAACTTAAATTTAATATCGGATATAAGTGCTATCCTGTGCAACTACTTGGAAAATTTGGAAAAAGATTTATTTTCATTCGAAAATAAAATGCTTTGTAATTTATTTAACAACGCTGCTGTACAATTTCCCAAGAATTAAAAAATATTTTTAAGTATAGAGAATAAAGTAAGTATAAATTCGGGCCAACTTGTAAATATCCTGAGGTTTTTCCTTTTCTCTTTTAAATTGATTAAATCAAATCTCTGTCAATATATACGTGCTTAATATTTATATGTATGTATGTATTTATATATTCTGTAAATACATTCAAATACTTCGTTATTTAAATTTTTATAAGTAATTCAATTTATTTTTAGAACAATTTTCAACAACACAACATTTGAATTTTCTGAAAATGTGTCACTTAAGTTAACTTTTTATTAGAACAAAATATATACATAGGTACACCGGAAAAATAAATAGCAGGTAGGCAAAATTATACGAAAGTTAAATGAATTAATATTCATTTAACAAATATAATATTTTTGGATAATTGTGTGGCTTAAAAATTCCAGATAAATGAGTCGCAATGATTTTTTGATTGTCAGAAAACGAATTTTTTTTTTTAAGTTTTAAAATATATGACAAAATATGTTTTAAGGAAATCTAGCAAAAAATCAAGTTTTGTAATTTAGCTTTTTGCAAATATACCGTCAAATGTTCTTACTTCTTTTCTTCTTTTTTTCTTAATCATCTACGGCAAATTATCCTTTCGAAAAAAAAAATATTAAAATCTTTGAGACTCACCTATTTGGAATTTTGAAACTACAAATGTACTAGCATATTCTGGATAATACTGCCATAATTTCTTTGCGTTCTGAATCATGCATTTCTGTAAATATGGAAATATATAATACCATATTAATTAGTCCAAAAACGGAACTCCAATTTTTTATTTCTGATGGCGTAGAGCATTGCTCCCAGGCATTTCATAGCAATTCCGAATATGAATATCCCGACATAGAGGACAATAAAAAGTTGTCCAGCAGGAATCTCAGACTGAGTTATTTTCATACAACAAAGCTCTGTAAAGAGTGAAACCTCAAAAATGTCTTATGAAAGCCAATGGAATATGATAACGATTTGTAGGATTATGTGAGCGTTAAATAATCACAATTTATCAAAAAAATATATTAATTGGTTTCTCTATGTCTTACCAAAGAATATATAATACATAAAAGGCGCATCGCGTACAAATTTATTTGTACAAAAATTTTGTTCTATGGAGCCATAACTGCCTCCAATTTACTCTCAAAATTGAGTTGTCCTCATAAAAGCAATGAGTGGTTGAAATTATTTGTTTCTTTTTGCTGTTGTCTTTGTTTAATGGGAGAAGTTTTGTGTTTTAGTTTTTTCATGTTTTTTTTTTTTTGGTGCTTGCAATATGAGCTGGTATTTCATTATTTAGCAGTATTTATGTATATCACAGATTATAAAATTCAAATCCCGAGTTGTGACACGAAAAAATAGGAATTTTTCAAGAATTTTTTCTAGTTAAACTACTAAAGTTTTTTATAAAAACTATTTATTATCTAAAAGTACATGTAATTAAACTTAACTTTAACAAATTTCTTTCGAAAACATTTGAATAGAAATTGGCCTTTCTGGAAAACATGTTTCGCGGAGATCAATATTTTCCAAATCTAAATCATTTGAAATCCAAAAGTGAAGTGGATTTACTTTTATTATAAGATTATCTAGTGATTGATCGAAGGATTTGAAAAAATATACATATTCAACAAAATGGTCAACTGTCAACAGTTAGATTTTCACTAAAAAACGCTGATTTTTCAGTTGTAAAAAAAAATGGTTTTGCATAAAAAAAAATCCTTCTGATTATTATGTATTGAAAAAGCATATTAAATTTAAAGATAATTGGTTTAGTAGTTATTGAATAGGCGTGGTAACGGACTTCAATATCCACATTTTGAGAAGAACGTGTTTAACCCATGTCGTTCCGGTACTAGATACCATGATCCAATTTGAAAAATTTTCAAAACGCAATTTTCATACGTCTTCAATAAGAAATTTTAGTACTTAAAGAAATTAAAAAAAAAATTTTCTGAATTTTAGATTTTGGTTTACTCCAAGAAAATAAGGTGACCAGGTGTAAAAAAAATTAAAAAAATTTCTACACTACACCATGAACAACAAGTATTCCCTGGGATTAAATATATTTAACACATTATTTTAGAAGTTATTATAAGTTAAAAACAGAAAAAATGCATTTTTGTTGAATTCTGCCTATTTTCTCATAATTTTTTTTTACAAAAGTTTGGTCAGCTGTAGCCTCGGGAAATATATTAGGACCAGTGAAGTTGTAATTTTCAGATTAAGTTTGTTATTATATCTAGGCGAATTTGTCATTTCAATGTAAAATAATTAATTTTACTATTTTTTGTTTATTTTCAATCTCACCATCCAAAAAAGGAAGAACAGACATCTGGCCTTGAAGTCAGGTGAAAAACAATATTTTAAAATTATTTAAATGCAATTTTAAAGTCAGTATATATAAAAATATTATACAGTGATTACTTTTGGGAAACTTCGTAAATGTATTTTTGACGAATTTTCAAAGTTGCTGTTCGATTAATCGAACGTTGAGACGATATGAGTTAAAGTTTTAACTTTAATATCAAGAAATTTTTGTTGAAATATTTTGTTTTTTGAAATGCAAAAAAACCCAATTTTTTTAAGTTATAACTGGGGGTGCGCCTCAAAAACTTTTTAAAATAAATGTTTTTTTTTTTTTTTATAAATTTTAACACCGATTGATTTAAACTTTTTATGCTTTTTAGAATACAAAAAAAAAAAAAAATATTATTATAATTTTGGGTCACAAATTGAAAAAAAAATCAATTAACAATATTGATACACGGCAACAACGCAAAAAAAAGGAAACATATGTACCTACATATTAAACGCAAAAAAACCATTCCTATGAAACTATATGCAGTCTCACTTGGCGGTACTCTATAACGATGTGAGAGAAAAACTCCAAGAGAGAGTAAAAGCAAAATAATTGAGTAGTTTTGCTCTTCTTCTTTACTGCGACATATTTAGGAAAAATTTTGAGAGATGCTTCTTCTATGTATTGTATATTCTTTGGTCTAACCTTTGCGCGGTCCAAGAATAGCAAAATTTCGTTCAGCGAAAAAACTAATTTTTGCAATTCTTGCATCGGGTATATGCTAGACATAAAGAGTCTCTCTATTGTGGTGCAGATAATTTTGAGTTTGTTACAATTTATTTTCAATTCGACCAGTTGAAGTAATTTGCCCATCTCGGTGATTACAGATTTTATCGTTCCATTACGAATTTCTTACAGTGTATGCCAATATTTTGGCAACATATGCTACATAAGAATTTTGTATTTTAAGTAAATTATCTAAATGAACTATAAAATGACATTTAATTTGAGTTTCCCCACAAAATTTATATAAATGGTAGATGAACTATATACCAACATAAGTCGAAAAAGGGATACATTTGTGGGTGGGGTTGTGTGTATGTGTGTTAGGAAATGTAAAACGTACATATGTTAATTGTTTGAATGGACATGCCAAAATCAAGAAATTACTACTGACTGCGACGAAACGTAATTAAAAATATTTTCAAATAGGACAAATATCCAAAAATTAAAGCCTGGCATATTTTGACTTGATGGCAATGCTATAATGAATGTAACAAATTGTGTGTTATTTTAAAATTTATGAGCAATTTTCATTTAAAGTTAGGCGTATGCGTCTATGCCATAGGGCAAGGTTAAACATTTTTTAGGAAATCTAAACTATAACCGCCGGAAATCTCAGCTTGCGGTTGCCAGTTTAATGATATCCAAGGAGTATTCTGTTATGTGTGAATATATATGTGTGTGTGTGTCTGTCTGTTTCCTGATATGCGGTGACATTGAATTAATAGTATTTCGAACACACATCCTGTTTGGTCAAACACATCAACACACATATTTTTTTTCACCTCACACTCTCAACATGAAATTAGTTTTTGGGTTTGAAACAATTTCTAATAAACTATGCGTTGTTCATAACACACAAAAAAAAAATAGAAATATGTTGAAGTGTTCCTTGAAGTTGCATAATAACATTTACCTTAGGGTTTATAATACACACTTCTACACATTTGCTGCTTATTTTATAGGAATAGAGTAGGGTACTGTGTTGCGGCGGCATTTAAATAAAGAACAAGTAGTATCCTTTTTTTCTTTTTTTTTTTTTTCTTTTACCCCGAAATTCCTGGCGTTTGATAGGCTGAAGAATGCCCGAACATAAAACAAAAAAAGTCTACCAGAATGACCACAAAAAGCAATCTACACGTGTTTTAAAATTAATTGTTATGATAGCTTATGTTGTTATTGCTGCTGCTGCTATTGTTGCTGGTGGTGATATTTTGTTGTTGACATAGGCATGCTATGTTGTTGGCATTTGTTTGGTTACTGTTGTGGCTAGTTGAGGTTAGTCAGTGTTTCGTGTTCTTGTTTTTTGTGTGGCGTCGTTTGATGTTTGAAATGCGTTGTTGTTTAACATAAAAAAGACGATTATATTTTAACGCCTGAAATTATGCAATCTAAATTAAACAGGTTCAAAATTGTGAAAGCGAAACTTAAGTAAAAATTCAGGAAATTCAGGAGCGTAAACACAAATGTGATGAATATTCATAAGAATGCATATTGTAAAAGCTTTAAAGCTTGTTTAATTTTCTTCTTTTTTCTTTGGCATGTCTAGGAAAAAGTTGTGCCTGCAGGTATGCAGTATTTGAAGCGCATTTACTTACAAAAGAGGCGTGAAATATGTAGTTCACTTGTCGGAAAATACTTTGAGAATAAAAAAAGAAGAAAGAGATAAAGAAAAAATTGCACTATCCAACAAATTCCAACTTGTTGTCTTGACATGGGTTTTGATTTTTAATTCTGAATGAATATAAATAGCTGAGCAATTTTGCATTTATGCACGAAAAAAAAAGATTTGGGAAAAATAACGTGTGATATTAAAAAAAAAAAAGCAGAATAATCAGGAAAAATTGCCATTACGAACTGTAATTTACAAATTTCATGAGCTAGTCAACATAAATTTATGGGTAAACTGCAAACATTACAGCCCTAAACTTAATTACTACAGTCTCAGAATGGAAAATATTCAAAGTGACATGGAAAAAATTGAGTTGATAAAAAATACTGAATTATTATTGAAGTATTCTATGATTGACAATTAAAAATTCCAGGGCAAACTGTAAAAATTTATGAAAATATTTTTGTTTCATTGCTTTCATATTTTAAATCACACATTTACTTTGTTTTATATATCAAATATTTTTCCATATATTATCATTCAATAAAATAACTTTCAAACTAATTGGTTGGCACCTGGATTTGCTTATTTCTGTATTGAGACATTTTGGATTATTTATCCGGAACATTTTACCGGAAGCTAGTAAGATTTGGGATGTTTATACTATATTAAATGAAAGTTTAACTATTTTATTAGCAAAAGTCTTTAGCCTTGGATGTTCATTTCATAATTGAATTGAACAGTTTTCCAAAAAACATTGAAACTGAAACACCATCTTTTTTTGAATTACCCTAGAGTCATAAAGATAGCTGGTCGAGTTGTTTGCTTTTAATCAATGCGATTTGAAGCTATATATAGGGAAGAGAACAAAATATTCTATTGGGAGTATGAATGTATAAACTCGTAATTGTGACTAACTTCATATCTATCATACGCGCCATTTTTTTTTGACATTGACAGCTATTCTATCTCGAAGAGCGCCAAAAATACTATAAGAAATGATCTGTCAAATAATTTTCATAGTTTTACAAAAGTGTTTTACTATAGCTGAAAATGTCGAATTTTATGCCAACAAAACAACATTTGCGGGAAGTTTTAATTTGCTTCTTCCACTTGAAGAAAAACGCAACTGAAGCACATCGCTTACTCACTGAAGCTTATCCTGACTATGCTATAGACGTTAGAATGTGTCAGGTTTGGTATGTCCGTTTCAAAAGTGATGATTTTGATGTTGAAGACAGGGAACGTTCAGGCGGCCCGAAAAAGTTTGAAGATGAAGAATTGAAGGCATTACTCGAAGAAGATTCATGTCACACGCAACAAGAACTTGCAGAATATTTAGGAGTTGATCAATCAACCATTTCTAAACGATTAAAAACATTGGGAATGATTCAAAAGCAAGGAAATTGGGTGCCGTACGAATTGAAGCCGAGAGACGCCGAACGACGATTTTTCACATGTGAACTGCTGATTGAACGACAGAAAAGAAAGGGTTTTCTGCATCGTATTGTGACTGGCGATGAAAAGTGGATACGTTACGATAACCCAAAGCGTAAAAAATCATGGGGACCGCCCGGACATGCATCAACATCAACGGCAAAGCCGAACATCCATGGATCCAAGCTCATGCTGTGTATTTGGTGGGATATGAAAGGTGTCGTGTATTATGAGCTGTTGAAACCAAATGAAACGATCACTGGCGACCGCTACCGACTACAATTGATGCGTTTGAGCCGAGCATTAAAGGATAAGAGTCCAGAATATGAGAATAGACACGACGAAGTTATTCTTCAGCACGACAATGCTCGGCCGCATGTTGCAAGGCAAGTAAAAACATACTTGGAAACGCTGATATGGAAAGTGCTACCCCACCCGCCGTATTCTCCAAACATTGCTCCTTCTGATTACCACTTGTTCCGATCGATGACACATGGCCTGGCTGAACAGCACTTCCGTTCTTGCGAAGAACTCAAAAAATGGATCGACTCGTGGATAGCCTCAAAAGATGAGGAGTTCTTTCGACGCGGAATCCGTATGCTACCAGAAAGATGGAAAAAGGTTGTGGCTAACGATGAACAATACTTTAAAGAATAAATTTATAATCACTTTTTCACATTAAATGTCCAAATTACGAAAAAAAATACGAGTTTATACATTCATACTCCCAATATAACTCTTCAAATAATGCTTTTGATATCAAAAGTATTATTGTGCTTAGTAAAAATTCAATTTCCAATTTGATAATTTACAAAATCACACTGTAAAAATTGATTTGAAACTCCAATAATATTAACTGTATTGTGAAGTACAATGTGCTTATTCATTCTGGATATTATTAATTAAACTCAAGGGAATTATTGTTTGATCGTAATCAATTATTACATTTTTTCGTTTACTATCCGGACAAGACACGGAAAACTGTAATTCTTATCAGAAATCCTATGAATTATTACAGAATATTTTTTTCGTGTGGGTTTTCTTCGTTAGTAAAGTAAAGGATTTTTTTTGTTTAAATTTACGTCCTGTGACAGTTTGAAAATTATTCAAAAATAATTATCGTTATCGGTAATGCATTAGAAGCGGTTAAATTTATTAAAAATGAAAAACTGTAAAATAATGAGGGAGAGTGGGGTATGTGATTTTTAATAAAAAAAAATCCATAATGTTGCAAATGAGACAGCAAAATTTATTTCATTTTTATAAGGGTACTCTTGACCTAACCCATGCGGAACTGGTACCTGTCTCTCTGAGGCATCAAACTGCACTGTCTTTCCCTTGCTAGCAGGAGATGGAGGACACTCACATTATGCAATACTTTCCGTGTGACTTGGCCGATATACGATGTCAGTAAGCTTAGGGAACTTATCACCAGAGACCTGGCACTCATGCAGAGAAACTGCATATACCTTTCAACAAACACTGTAGAAGTTGCAGAAACTCCGATGAGCAGGAAACAGCAACCCACTTCCTTTGCAAATGCGAAGCCTTAGCAGCTGCAAGAAACACATCCTTAGCAAACCACTTTCAAGACCTGTTCAATCTCTCGGCTGTTAAACCGAACAAGCTCCTTAACTACCTTAACTCCACAAAGTGGATATAGTTCAACATTTATCTTTTTATCGTTAGAAGGGGTAGTGGTATCAAAACGGCGCAGAAGCGCGTGGACTGCTGAAGACCAGCCACATAAACTAACTAACCAACTTACCATAGGAGTACTCTTTCGATTTTAAATTGATTTTTCAAATTAAAAAAGGCACGCAAGATATTTGATGTGTAAACAGTTAAGCCAACTGAATGTCATATACATAAGCTTACATTTGCATAGCCATATATAAGGATTTGAAGTATAATCTATATGCTTAGGTAAATAATTCAAGTTAAAAAAATTCTTTTGTAGACTTAATAATTTATTAGATATCATTATCTTTTATATATAATAGCCCAATTCACCATAAATTGCAAATGGTCTTGCATTATTGCAAATGCAAATTTTTATTCCATATCGCATATATTTGTTGTTGTGATAGCAGAAATATTTCGCAATTGCACCAAATCGTGGATAGGGCTGACATGTTGTAGTTGCATTATTTTTCTTTTACTCAATGCATCGGGCACTATATGCTCGCATATAAGCAGCTGCAATTGCATCCTTTTTTTGCGCTTTAAGTTTTTCTTCCTGTCAATTTGAAATTTTATTAGATGTGAAAATTTTACATAACGTCGCCTGAGAATTGATTTGGTGTATAGGTATATGAATTTGTACACACATACGCCAAATTAATCCTCAGGCGACGATAAATGCTTTCCACATTTAACCTTAGAAAGGCAACAGGGGTGGCCAGTCACCCCACTACCTTTGAAAAACACCGCAAAGAGATTTGTCTTCAATGCATTTAATAAAAATAAGAAACAATGTATTTTTATTGAAGTAAATAAGTGATTTTATAATAAATAAGTTTGATTTTTTCTGTTTAACATTTTTGCTATTTACATAGATAAAACAAATGTTGCCTTTCTAAGGTTAATGTACAAAGCAAAATTTTTATAATGCCGTGTTTTGCTATCATTATCACTACATTTTGTTTATACATTTATTGAAACCTAGATTCCTTAATACTTATCATTTTGTATTGTTTTATATTTTAAAAATATTTAATTTTAATGCAATCTAACTAACCGAATGCAAAACCTATCAAACGCCTGTGTTTGCTACGGCGACTTCTCTGCTTGTATGGTATAGTCGATCTCCACAAGTTTAACACCAACAAATAATTCTGCCACGAATAAATGTACACACACATTTTGTTTTCGTATGTACATATATGTGTGAGTAAATTGATCGAAACATAAACAAACAAACTCCGCTCGTAGTTTAATTTCTCCCTCTCTTCTTCTCTTTGTTGTTTAGAATAGCACAATCAAGGACGTTACAGTTATCTTATATCTTACGTTACAGTTATTCTTACATTTTACACATTTGAAATTTTGCCCATACCATGAGCTAAAATATTTACACATCAAAAAGAATGCAATAATTGAGACAAATTAAAAATCAAAAAAATACGCAGAAGTTTCAGAGCTGTATTCCACTTTAATAAAAAATTTTCAAATTTAATTTAGAATCAAAAGGAAACTACTATTAACTTTCTGTAGCATAATGTAGACTTTTTAAATCTTATTTAATTTATTTTGACCCCTTAACTCAGTGTTGCCTCAAGATAACATTTCCTATTTTTGAAATTTTTTCATAATCAAAAAAAAAAAAAAATTTAAAAATCCTGAAACATGTATTTTATTTTTTTGTTATCATGTAGAATCCAAAATTAAATATATCTGTGTTTATAAATGACAGAAGGTTAAGAAGACACTGCCTTACAAAAATTTTATTTCTACTGGGAGCTCAAGGCCACGGTAATGAACTGATCGAAAACAGTAGGTACACTTTTTATTATTTTAAAGTGTGAGGTAAAGTTGGTCGTTACAAAAATCTAAACATTTTTGGCCAATTCACAAGCTATCATATATGGTCGTATAATCATAATGTCGTATAATTTTGAATGAAAAATGAGAGAATTTATGACAACTGAGAGGATACGACACCGAATAAGAAACCTTGTAAATTAGCCATTTTAGTTTTTACACCAACCTTCCAATCCTTCTTTTCCGATCCTTATTTTCGGGTAGCTTGATTCAAATTTTTCTAAAAATGAAATGGAAAATAGTATAATTTCTTCAGTAAAAATGGTTCTCATCATAAAAAAAAGTAAACGAAACGATTCAACTTCAAGTCTCGGAATCAAAAAAATGTTTAAAAAAATCTGTACAAAAAAAAAAAACAGCTTACAGAGAGATGACGGAGGGTTGATATAAAAACAAAAAAATTATATTTCTAGTGTATACAACTTTGCCAAAGCAATCAATTGTAGGCACTCAAAAAATGAACTTACCCACCGATTCTCATCAGCACACCATCGAAATCTAAGGCTGCAGTTTAAACTCCAAGAAACAATTGACCAGGGCAATGTTTTCTTTCAAAGGATCATCCATTCATTAAAATGCAAAAACTGGTGTTGGTTGTACTGTGTAATCTTACTAGTGACCAAATTTTTAAAAAGTGTTTTCTTCTCTGCGTACCTCTTCTCTGATATTGAAAGTCAAGCAGTGATTTTCAAACATTTGGAACTAGGACTCTCTTTTAACACGTTCAGTGCGGATGGCAGCAATTGAGTCCATGTGAGATTTTCGCGTCGGCTGGGTGAATTCAATTGATGCCGGTAGCCGTGGCAGCGTCCCCTGCCTTTTTCGGCTTGGGGTCGCCATTTTACTCCACCTTGTGTCAAGCTTCGAATAGAAATCCATTCTGTTGTGCTTCGGCAACCTTTCAGAGTGATCAGGATCGAGATTTTTTTATATCGACAAAAAATAATCACACTTGAAACAAAAAAATTTTTTCATTTTTTTCAGGGCCCCCACGGTTTCGAATTTAGCACCCGCGCTGAAGGTGTTAAATAAAAAATTTAATTCCTCAAAGAAAATCAAGAAAGATAGAACCAGCATTGCATCCAAGGACGAAATAAATATTTCGAAAGATATGACCGTGTTCCGTGAAATAAACAACTTCTTGAGAGAGTTCTTCCTTTCTCCTGGATTCACTAATGAGAAATATAATGTTAAATTAATTATTTTAACTATTTGACCTAACAATAAGTAGAAGATTTATTACAAGTACCTCTTTTCTGTCTATTCTTATGCCTAAACTACTTCAGTCCGTCTCCCGAAAAAGTCGAGTATTTTTGCCGGAGTTATAAAAGTTAATTACATTCCTCAATTGATATGATTGTATGAGCTCCCGCATGGAAAAACTTACGATATTTTCCCATTAACTAAAAGTTTTTGATTCTTAGTTCAAACATAATATCAGACCAAAAGCAAATCAAATTCACAGCACGCCAAATTCGGACCAGAAATTATACCAAATTTCAGAAACTAACTAAATTCAAATTAAACCTCAGGCCAAAAATCATAGTAAAAGCAGACCATAAATCAAACCAAAAGCAGACAAAATTAAAACCAAAATTCATACCAAAAATCAGGCCGAATATAACACAAAAGCAAACCACTCTCAAAACAAAAATTATTTAAAAAAATTAGACAAAGATTAAACCAAAATTAAAACAACAAAATAAGAAAATTTATACACAAATTCAGATCAAATCGAGATCAAATTCAGAACAAATATTAGATAAAAAATCAGGTGAAAGTAGATCAAAAATTATAGTTAAATTCATTCCTTAAAAAAGTACAAAAATAAACCAGATTCATGTCGAAAATTACTGACCATGCTTCAGAGTATAATTCAGAGTAAAAATCAGACCAAATTTAAACCAAAAACAGGACAAAAATAAGTCTGAAATTTATGTAGACCAAATTTTGTCTTCTAAATTCAAACCAAAATTCAAAGCAAACTAAAATTATTCTGCATTCAAACCAAACCCAGACTCAAAGTATAATAAATTTTGAGCAAAATCGAGGCCGGAGTTCAGATCAGGAAGCGGAATGTAACTCTGACTAAAAACGAGCCAAAAAAAGGCTGAAATTCAGATAAAAAACCTGACTGAAATTCAAACCGAAAGCAGATCAAAATTTAGACCAAAAATCAGAACGAACTTCAGACTAAATTTCAAGTCTAAAACTTTAACTTCCTGTTTTTATGCATTTATTTTTTCTAGTACAAAGGGATTTCTTTGTGATCAAGCCGACCAAGGTACATTGCGGATTTGGATTTTCATATAATTTCTAAGCGGGTTTTTAGAAATTCATCCATATAGTTCAGACAGTCTTTGTCTGCATCAGTATTAGGCTTAACTGCAGTATTAGGCTTAACTGCAGTATTAGGCTCAATGACAGTGCTAGGGTTAAAGTAAGCATTCAGCTCAGACCAACTCAGTTTAACTTTGTAGGATTTAAATTTTTATTTGTTTGATTTTAAAATTTTGCAAATATATACAGATTGCATGAAAAACTAAACTAAATCATGGAAATGTATAAAATATAAATGAAAAAAAAATTGAAATATTTACGTAAACAATTTTTCATATTGTAGATACAAGCGTAACTGTATGAAATACGCATACATATAAATAAACAACTGAAAAGGTTTGGTGGGAGATGTGTTAGCACGAGGAAGCTAGATTATAATTCAACGGCATATCAACGTGTGCCTGAGTATTTTTGTTTTCTGTATTATGTAATGTGTAGATTTTTCATCAAATTTAAAATAAAAATAATGTAATTTTTGCAAATGAAAATTAGAAATTCAATATGGTATGTTTGTAGCTATCTAACTATGTCCATAAAAGGCTAGACACACTGTCGGTGGATGCCTCTGAATAACTGGAATGCGCAATATAGTACCTAAAATAGAAAAAAAAAAGCATGGTACATTATAAATATTACATTTATTAAAAAATTTAATTTCGACTTTTCAAAATGAATTTTTTGACAAATATTTTAACATTTTCCCAAGAGCAACCAACATTCAAGGAATAATTATTGGATAAGCGCTCATGTGAGGAATGCATACAAATATTTTCTCCTACCCCTACAGTATTTGATATTCTACTTTCAATATTGTGTTTCACTGCGAACAAAGTAAATTTAAAGGGCTGAATAGAATATCAGCTTGTTTTGTTCATCGATAGAAATCGATTTGGGCTGTTGCATATTAAATTCATGAGTTCACAAGTTTCAAACATACACAAAGTTCAAACATTTTAGTTCTTTAACCCAAAAGTTTTTATTCTATGAATGATTGAATTAAAGAACACAAAAGGTTGATGATGATAATGTGTGCTGTCTACGCATGACACTGCAAAGGCAATATTTTGTAACTGTATGAATTTTAAGCGTGAAAATTAACGCCTTAAATGAGTTTAATAAAAATTTCACTGTAACTTGCTCTTCCAATTAGAACTTATATGCTATTCAATTGACTAGAGAGAGGGTTTGATATTGAAATCAAAATCTATGGATCCAATAGTGTTGAAAGATTAAGATCAACCCCAAAACATTTATCTGGCGAAATTACTTTCACTCTCCATAGGTTTTAATTGCTTTAGGTTAGGGACTAGCAAGGCCGTATTTAGGGGGAGGTTTTGGGGGATCTAACCTTTTCCCCCCCTAAAAAGTCATATATAAAAAAAATAAATTTGAAATCTTAGTTACACTATGCGATCAAATCCGATTTGTTTTCTTCGACATGAGGTTTGACTACGGATTCAAAAAGAGAAGTTGATACTGAGCACTCCTGCATTCATAGTTTTTCTAGGTCAGTAACTGTTTTTGATTTAAAGTTTCGTCCTGAATCAGTTTGAAAAGTTTAAAAATTAATAAAAAGAGAAAACATTATCGAATCCTTGTAAAATTAGACTTGCTTGAACCCCATTTTTTTCCTAAAACGAGACGTGATGGGAAGTTTTTAACCTCAGATTCTTGTTCAACGTGAAAAATACTTTGTGACTTCACGAATATTTTTGGCAATTTTTTTGAGATTGGGTACATCATCAGTAGTGGGAAGTCAATGAGTTAATGAAATTATGTCCCTCACGATAGTAAAAAATGCATTAGAATGCACATTGATAAATATTTATTTGAAAAAATTTAATTTGATTATTCTGTGAATTTTTTGCCACTTTTGGTCATTTTTTTGAGGTTAAGATTAAAAAAAATCGGAAAATTTTCCCTAAAATTTTAATTAATTTTATTTAAAAATAAGTTTGATAAAAATTATTTATAAAATTTTCTTCGAATGAAAACACTCCCCCCTCCCCCCCCCCCCGCCCCGTCTCAGATATTTTTTATTTAACATAAAATTTGTCCTTACAAAATTTATAGATCTATCAAAGAGGAATAATTCACTTATATAAGTTTTTTCGGTATTCCTAATAACTATTGAAGAAAAGAAAGAATAAGCTGAAATTATTATTATTATTATTATTATTGGGAATTTTGCTAGTAAATTTATGTGCAAACAGATCCCGGTTCGGATTTCATGAATTTGAATTTGTTGCACAGTGTTGATTTTGACTACTCTGAACAAAACAATTCATAAAAAGTTTGGATGGAAGACCCACGCACAAGCCTTCAATGCTTTTTACTTCATTTTAATTTATTACTGACCCCATAGAACCAATCTGCAGTTATCGATTTCTGTCTATCTCTTTAGGAGCGATAATGAGGCAGAAATATGAAATATTAAAAAAAAACTGAAATAAACTTTACACTCACTCATAAACACACACAAACGCTAACATTTATAAACACTCAAAGTTATTAGGTTGCGTATACGACATGGTGGCTAAATTAAATACTTTTTTTTTTTTGTTATCAAAATACACTAACAGCAAAGTGTCAAAAAACTCACGAAAATACTAAAATTTCATATAAAGACGAGCACAAACAAAAAAAAAAAAAGCAAAAATAAAATTAAACAACAAAACAGAGAAAGAGAAAAATTGGCACTAGATGACGTAGTTATATGAAAGTTTGTTTGAAAATTGACACAGCATATTAAATTTGCAGCAATTCTTTTTGTTTTTTATGTCTGGCTGAGTGTGTGTGAGTATATTTTTTGTTTCTGTTTTTTTAGTTCAGTTCAGTTCTTTTTTTTTTTTTGTTTTTTGCACTGATTTATCAAAAAACAAAAGAGTCTTGAATGCAGGGTTGTCTGTCTGACTGTCTGTCTGAGTTGATAAAGCAACGATAGCATAAAATGTAAAAAAAGAAACAAAAATAATGAAAAAAAATGAAATAAACAATTGAAAAAAGGCTGCGACACAGTCAGACAGACAGATAAACAGAAAGACAGACAACAATTTCTACCAAAAAAAAAATCTCGCACACAAACACATTTATACCTACATAGAAATAATATTAAAACTATGTAGCAGAGAAGAGGAAGAGTGTGAAACAGAGATGGAGAGTATGAAAGGGTGCTGTAGCATGTTTCTTCTAATATACACACACCAAAGTCGTTGTGTATGTGGTAATGTTTTCTGTGTTCCTTTGAGTGCGTGTGTGTGTATGTGTTCTATGCATGTGTTTGAACAAGTTTAAGGTGTCAATGTTTGCTCCATTGTGATCACATCAATTTGTTGTTATCAAAAACAAAAGGTATAAGGATAGAGCTAGTAGTAAAAGCAGCAGCATAACGCTCAAAGTGTCATCACCGCCCGAGACTACAACAGATTGCATACAATTTTTTGCCATTTATGTGTTTGTTTCGCTTAAATTTGTTTCTATTTTTTTTTTTTTTTTACTTTCATTGTTTTTTGCTTACTTTCTTTATGTTGAACAACATTGAAAGGGTTACATATAGTATAACTAGCTACTATGTGTGTTTGTGTGTGTGTGTGTGTTCTGTGAAATATTCACTTTTTGACACGCAAGAAGATACTCCAGGGTATATAAAATTAATAATAGTCACATTTAAATAGACCCTCAAAATATTTGCATGACATTTATAAAAGTCAGAAAGTTAAAATATGCTAACAAATGCGTTCAAATTAAATTCTTCGTTCTCTTTCGTTTTTTTTTTTTTCTATATTTGTTTCAGTTGTAATGTTTTTGTTTCTTATTTTGTTTTTCTGCTGATTAAACCAATCAATTTGATTGGTAACAATATTAAAATTTCATCAAAATTTAATAAAAAACACTCCCTAAAATGAAAGTTCATTTCAGATTTTGTAAGTTAAAGTTCGCATTATTTTGAATTTTAATATCAAAAAATTTCAATTAATAGAGTTTCTTAGAGTTATATCAATTTTGAAACTAACAAGTAATTTTTAGTCAAATTCAATATAAAATATATTTTTGAAAACTAGTTTGTGTTAAATGATTAGTATTTTTTTTATTCCAGACTACATTTTAATTTGATAATGTCAATATTATAAATTTTAATTCAGAAATTTCTTAGAATGATTGAAAGAACTAATTTTTTATATACTTCATTGTTCATCAGCAAACGGGCGTGGCCACCGACTAGCGGATCCAGATATTTACTCTAAGAGGGTTAACATTTGTTCATCCTATTTAAATTTTTTTTTTATTTATGGCCAACGATCAAATGTATGAAATTCATATCAGGGGGAATGGAGGAAGTTAGGGAAGCGTTGGGGTGGGGGGGAGTTGGGATGGGTGGTTAGGGTTAGGAGTTAAAGAGGTTAGGGGAAGTTGAGAGGGAGGTCAGGGATATTTAGCCCCAAATCCTTTCCCCTTTCCTACGCCTCTTAGATCCGCTAGCTCCTACGTAAGATTGCACAGTCCCATACTTTTATTTTTAATATATTCGCATCTATCGCTCAGCCACAGCCTCTTCCCCTAATTTTGATACGCCCTTGAGTAGGCCCATATTTTAGAATCGGTTCAGTGTAGAACAAGTAAGTCTCCATATTAAATTTTATTAATTTAGCTCGATATGGTATTCGAAGATATTGGATTTTTGTGATACGGTCAAACTTTATAACCCACAACTTGACACACACACAAATACATCTCTACACCAAATTTCACTAAGATCGAACAAACGGTATATGATTACATAGGGAAAATACATAGATTTAGACAATAATTTGTATGTATGTGTGTGTATGTATTTACGCATTTAAATTTTTTTATATATATCTTCCTTAAACACCAAATTTATCTTTTGCATCTAAATAAACCTCAAATTAAAGATAATTTGCTATCAATTTTGCTGATCCGAATTACATACATCATCGATCCGAATTATACACTCAATTTTTCGATCCGTATTATACATTAAATTTTTCGATCCGAATTACATGCAATCCATTTTTTTTTCGAAGTGATGTTACCTAAGTAACTATTAACCCGTAAACCGCACACTTCCGAAAAATAACGTAAACCGCACACATGGGTCCAGCGGATCCGAGCATGAAAAACGTTAATAACTCTTTTATGCATGCATATAATGACTTCAAAATTTGGCATATAGTTTAAACATTGTTCAAGAGAGCTGCATAGTAGTTATTGTTAATTTTAATTTTTTAAGAATCGAAAAAAATGAGAAAAAACGGATTTTTTTTTCAAAAATTCATAAATTTTTTAGTTTTTAATATTTTTACTTGAAATTTTAAAGGGGGCGCGTATCAAATACCTTAGTTTATAATAAAAATAATTTTATAAGTGTTCCATGAAAAGAAGGTATTTATTTTGAACTTTGAATGGGAAGAAATGAGGGTAAAAATTAAAGTGCATCAGTCAGAGTTTGCATTATTTATTTATAAAAAAATTTAATGAACATCACAAAAAAATATTTTTGAGCATCATTTATGTTCACATAATCGAATCAAACGGAAAACGTACACAAAATTTTGTTATTCATCTTCAGAAGCGTCGATACAATTATTATATCTCATAACGCGATGTTCATCGCAAATCGGACGACGCACAAACTACGCACAAATTTTTAGATTTGCGGTCTTTATTCTTAGGGGAGAATCTGAACTATACGATGTTAATACTTACACTCAAAATATGCACAACAGACAAAATAAAAACAGTGGAATTTTTTTTTCACAAAAATATACGAGAATTGCCCACGCGGGTCGTCTTGAGGTTAAAGTCGAAAAAAAATCTGAACTATACGACGTTAATACTTACACTCAAAATATGCACAACACACAAAAAAACGGTAGAAATTTTTTTCGTTTTTTTTTTTTCACCAAAATATACGTAAACCGCACACTCAGGTCTACCGGACCCAGATATGTGCAGATGGACACCTGGCTGCTACCAAACATTTCGGCGGGAACCGGAAACTATGCAGGCCTATTCTAGTACCCCCAAACTATAACAGGTGGCTCTGACATTACCGTTTGAACACGATCTTTAGACGGTACATCAACTCAAAGTTGGACCGGGTCGTCTAGACCCAGTGTGCGGTTAACGGGTTAAAAGAAAGTTATATTTTGGTTTTTTTTTTTGGTAGTTAACAACTTTAAAAGAGGAAGAAATATCCTTTAAATTTGTATTAAAGCATTTTTTTTTGCAGAAATCTGTAATCTTTATTTTTAGCGCTTAAACTTTCCCTTGCAAAAATCGATCCGAATTACCTACATTTACGTTATGTAGTAATTAAAAGAATAACAAATTAATGCAGTGTTATTTAATGTTAAAAAAGTATTATCACAAGTTAATTTAATAATAATTAAAAAAAATGTTTAGGTTAAAAACTTCAGAGTTCTAGTCCTAGTACCGGAGCGCAAGTCTACATCCAAGAAACTGATCTTAGCTACCTTATCTTGGTCGATCTTGTTCTCTGTTGGTGTTCCTTGATCTCTTTCTCTCTTTTTGCTGGTGTTTCTTGATCTCCCTCTCTCTTTCTATGGGTGTGCTCTTGATCTCTCTATTTCTGTTGTCTGCGCTGTCGCTATATTCTACCACTATATCTAAATCCTACAGATTTTGATAAATTTTCAACTTTTTTCAAGTTACTGTAGCTCTGCATTTCTATTAGTAAAAGTATTTTCAAATTTCGCATATTTTCCGTATATATTACAACAAAAATTTAGGCAATTTTAGCTGGTTTTAGCCTGCTTAATTTAACAAATCAATTTTCCATGACCTTCCAGTCTTTTCTGTGAAATTTGTTTACTTGATCTCCAACCACTCAAACAATTTTTTCTTTGTATTTCCCATGATCAATTTCCTTGAAAAGAAAGCATTGGAACTTTGAAATAATTTGCTAAAAAAAACATATTCCCCCTTAATGTACGATTACCTCCAAATCAAGTGCTAATATGCGTAGCATTCCAGCCTGTTTTCACATGGTCATATCTCCGAAATTATCAGAGATCAAGATAAGGCTTATGAATAAAAAATCTAGTGCTTGGAGTTTATATATAAAACATTATAAGATTTCATGAACGTAAAAAAATAACGTTCCAGTCAGCGTTTTGGTTTATATGTAAAATTGTTATGGTTTATTTTCCGCCCCCACTTCCCTCCCCCCAAAAAAAGAAAATGCTTCCCGAATCCACCACTGACACTATGCATTATTTTAGAGCACATCTCATATCTAACGTTCATATTAAAACAATTTTAGTTAACTTATAGTCAAATGCTCTCAAATTAATGAAGCTATCTGGTTTTGATATTCAATTAACTGGAAAATTCGTCTAATTTTTGTGCATATTTTATTTGTTTCGTGAATATCAAGAACATTTTATTCAGGTATAACAAAAATGTTAAAAAGAGTTTTTTTTATATTGGACTTTTTTATAGCCGTTATCAGCAGTAGCATATTATTTTCGTGCTTAGTTTAAGACACGTTTAAATTGTTGTTTTATTTCGCTCATACTTCCGAAATGTCTCAACAATTTTTTGTAGTCTTTTGATAAATTTTCAGTAAAATTTAATATTCGTTCCCATACTAATAAATGAATTCGAATTTCTCATTTGTCTCTTCATGCATATTTAAACTCTTCTGTGCCTAAGTAAAATCCTCCAAACCCCTAATGTCATAAATCAAACGTAAGCAACCAAGTACACATTTTTATCATTATTTTGTGTGAGTGAATACCAGAACAGCAAAAGAACATTTAATAATCTTAAATGATACCAACAATCAAAAGCATATTTCTGCAATCCGGTGCAATAGGTTAGAAATTTTCCAATAAAACTGAAGCACTACTCCACGCAATACTAACTATTGCAACTTGCAGGCAGGCAGACAAACAGAGACCATACAGTAATCACTGAATTCCAAGAGCAATGTTGCAATATTCCTATATATATATATACGTTATGAAAAGTGCAGCAACAAAAATTCAAGAAACCATCTTTTCTAACTTTTCTACCAAGCTGCAATCAAGTACCACCGCACACAATTTGAAACTGAAAATAGCATCCATAACAACAACAACAGCCATAATAAAAAGCGCAATCCAGGCCAGCCCCAACAGTCAACATAAAACTATAAATTTCATATTTGCCATAAGAATCCAAGTACAACGAGCAGATATCATTAAAGTATTGCATTGCAAGCAAGTCCAAGTAATACTGCGGTGAGGAGAACAGCAGTAAGGGGGCCGGTCACTACTATACTGCTGCATCATCGTTGTGGTGATTTAAAGTGAATGTTGAATGTGCTACAACTGCGAATGCGTTCTTAAAATATACTTACTTGCATTTTTATTGTGGTTGTGTGAATATGATTCTTGAGACTACGACCACTACAACTACATACATACATAGGCGTTAACTGTAAACTGGCATTAAAAGTAGAAAGCAGATATGGTAGCTTGTAATAAAATCTTTTTAGTACATACTTATGTACACCGTTCGAAAGTAGAAACAAGTTCAAGTAAATTTTCAAATTCTTACTAACTTTTTTCCGTCATTTTATAATCAAATGCATAAATACTTATATACATTGAAATTAAAAAGAGCGAAAGAAAAACGCAAAACAAACATTAAAATCTAGAAAATTTTTATGTTTCCGGCCACATTCCATAAGAGTTCCGCTAGAAATAGTGACTTTTTATTTCCGTTTCAATATCTTTGCAATTCAATGACTTCATTATAGAATGCAATATAATAAGAGTTGCCAACTTTTGAAAATGTATTATAGGAAATATTGTTAAAAGATTAATATTTCAAAATTATATAAAAAATAACAAATTATGGATGATAAATAAAAACTATGCACAAAAACTGAAAAAAAAACATACAAAAAATGTACTTTAGTTTGTATTGTAATAATACAAAATTATTTACTTATGGGGTTATTAAATATCAATTAAATTTTCAAAAAATGCAGGAATATTCAAAATATATGCACGAAAATATCAGACTTTAGAGAAATGAATGGTAATATTAAAAAGTGCACTAAAATACGGAAAAAATTCGTCAATATAAAAAAAAATTTACGAAAATCTATAAAGATATTAAGCTACGCACGAAAGTAAGTTTAAAAAATACTTCGAAGAAAGAATTAAGAAATATACCGACACGAAAATTCGAAAACAAAGCATAAGAACATACAAAAAATATGCACGAAAATACATGAATGGCCTTTTTCCACTAAAATTTCGCTATTCACTACCAAATACACATATTTTTAAGATCCGCTTTTACCTGCCTTAACGTCAACATATGCGGATAAAAATTATATGTGCTCAAGTTGGGCACAATATTTTTTGTTTTCGTGTACGTTGCCGTTAACGCAAGTAAAAACAGGTAAGAAAATACACCCAAATACAACAACAAAATTCATGGGAATTCAGTACATTTATTGATATGAAGATCGTACATGCGGGAAGATTGGAATGAAGGAAATAGAAAAACAACATTCTGTAAATGCCGCTTATGTATTTACTCTCTCATGTACCCGCTCTCTCTCTCTTTTACCCACAGATCGTTTCAGCGTTTGGCATGACTATGCACTCTCTCTTTCTTTACTCTATGTTGTCGTCGTTTTCATTCGTCGGCGTTATATAGAAAGTAATTTAGGTAATAAGTAAAGTATAAACATAAAAAATTATAGATTTTCAATCACTGAAGCTTCCAGTGACAGTTTTGAGGGTGTGTAGGGTATGTAAAGTTCGAACGTGCTCAAACTTTACATTCCCAATCCTAGCTAGTGTAAATAAAAATATAAACTGGAGCTTTTAATTTTCTCAATCTCATTCAAGGATATGCAAGGAATATTTTTTGTTTCCTAATACATAATATTAAATAATATTAAATATTTTATAATTATAACTAGATAGCTAGCATAAAAGAACATAAATTTAAGAATTGAATTGAGTTTGGGTGCTGTTATGAACATCCAAACATTTCATTCATTGAATGTGCTGAAAATATACGATTTTTTATGTTATGCTTATAATTTGAGTGGTAAAAACACATTTTTTATATATTATTTAAAAAGTTATAAAATTCTGAAAATAATTGGAAAATGTAAATAACTCAGTAGTTATGCATACAAAACTTTAGTGCATATTTTATTAGTTTCGTGTATAGAAATAAGTTTTTGGTTATTTTTCGATAGAATTTTCTCAAATTTTTAAAGCTTAAGGATGAAGTCTGTTATTCGAGTTTCAAAAAATCGATTTATATTATTAAAAATAATATTATTAAAGTCTACCGTATTTTTATTATTTGTATCTGAATGTTGTGGTGGTTATGTTAAACTTTCATACCGCTAGGTGAAGGGTGGTGATTTGCACCCCTAAAGTATGTTGTCTTGTTATTAGAATAAACTGATTAAGTTAGGTGAATTTTTAATATTAAAAATGAGACCCTAAAAGTATACCATATTTTTATTATTTTGTATGTAAATATAGTGGTGGTTATATTAAACTTTCGTACCGCCAGATGAAGGATAGTAAATTGCACACCCGTAAGTATGTTGTCTTATTATTAGTGTAAACAGATTGAGAAAGGTGAATTTTTAATATAAAAAATAGGACAGAACAAGCTCAAAAGTATCCAACACATAATTTATATATCAAAAATGGTTGTGGAATATACTTAAATTTCAATTAAATTAGTGGAATATATCAAAAATGGTTGTTATTTATTATATGTTTTATTGTATAGTTTATAGTTTATTCCTTCCTAATTAGAATTGTAAAATAATATCAATATTAGGCGATGTAGAGGCTCAAAAAGCAAAGAAAGTGCGTTGAAGTGCGTAGAATATAAAAAATAAAATAAATTTCATGGACTTTGCACTTTTTAAAATATAAAAAAGAAAACTTTTATAATGCAGTAAACAACAATACGTAAAGTATGTTATCACATCACTTGAAAAGTGCAGAAGGGACTCAGAGAGTAAACTACAAAAAATTCAAAATATTGACGAAGTTATAGCACATAGTCGAGAGCGCCTCATAACTTTGCAAGCGTTTTACTCTTTTTATTGAGAAATTCTATTAAAGCGGATTGGGCTGAATTTTTCATACGTTATTCTACACACTAATGGCTCTTGCAAAAAGTAGAATTGTTGATTTTTAATCTTTATATCCTATTTCTTACCCCGATTTTCAACAAAAAAAAAACGCGATTTTTGAAATTTTTATTTGTAGAAGTCCGCCATTTTGTTATTTTTGAATAAAAATGTTTAAATCTACTATCTGCTAGAATGACAAACCTACAGAACAATAAGCTCTTTAAATTTTTTGTTTCAGATGACTTCAAGTACCGTAATCACCCAGGTCAGCCTCACCTTTTTTTAAGTGTGGACTTTAAAAACAGTAAAAAAAAATATCGTAAAATGAACTCCAAACATTTTTTTTGTACAGTTAACGATGTCAGTTATAACATATAAACAATTTAAATGTCTGTATTTTATTTTGTTACAATAAAAAATTCCCGAAATAATCTTGAAAATCAAGCCAGAACACCAGACTGCATCCTTAAAGTTTTGACGGTACAATTATTAAAAGTGAAAAACTTCTTGCTTATTTTATTTGCTTGTTGCATATTAATTAGTGCTCTTGATATCCGTTTACCCGGATTGTACCTGGATACCCAGGGTTTTCGATTATTACTTGGGTACTATGATTACGAGTACCAGTTATGCTCCAGTTACCCGTTTTCACCAGGTACTCACACATTGATTGAAAAAAAATTTTAAAATTAAAAGGCTACAAAATCTACTACATATAAATATTTTTATTGTACAGAGTAAACGCCTGCTTGAAAATTTTTACATTTAAACATGATTTTTATATGATATCTGGACAAAATGAGGGCGGAATTGGCCGATTGGGCGTGACACCTTCCATACGACCTTAATGCTTTTTTTAGTATGTCTCACGAATCATTTATAGTACAAAGAAGTTGATTGACAATGCCATGCTATGGGAAAAATGTGTATGAAATGGTAAAAGAGTGTGTGGTGCCTCTCATATAACTTGAGTACACATTATGGGATATGAGAGTATTATTTGCCAATGATATTTCGCTGAAATAAACTTGGAAAAGCTGGAATTAATGAGTGTGGTATCCTCACGCTCTAGTACTTTTTGCCACTATGTTTTTTTTTTTTTTATTACTTATTAGTATTTAGTTATACTATTTTTTCTCTTACTTTTCTACAACCTTTTTCTACTTGTTTGTAATACCTTTTCTACCGTTTTTCTACAACCTTTTTTACTATTTTTCTACTACTATTTTCCACTATTTTTTCTACTATTTTTCTGCTACTGTATTTACAAAGTAGTAGTAGTAATTACACGAAAATAATCCTAAAATATGAATTATTTTGCTAGCATATTTAAAAACGAATTGTATGTAGAAGCCAAGCAATTCTCAGGTACCCAAATGCAGATATTACCTGCAAATTTTCTGGTAGCAGCACAATTTTCGGGTACCCGTTGACCGAAGTGTCAGAGCACCCGTAAGATTTTCGTGTATCCGGATACCCGTGAGATTTTCGTGTATCCGGGTACCCGAGTATTTTTATGTGCGGCTCTTACCCAACGGTTATCAAAAGCACTAATATTAAGAAATTTCAGCCAGATTGGATCAGTGTTTGTGTTGCTTATATCCTTAAAGTAATTTCAAGTTATTAATAATTTATTTTCATACATATTTTATTAAAATAAATAAATAAATGTACTTCATAAAAGATAAAACTTTCATGAATGGTTAAAACATTATGTTTTTCAGGTTAAAAGGATTCCACTGAATCTATACATTTATTAGTGTAAACTACAATTTTATTCCAGAAGATCCAGAAGTGCTACACTATCATATTATATATCAATGAAGAGCTTGATGAGTAGGTTATCCAAAAATTATCCGATTTAAAATCGGTTAAGCCAATTCCAAAATATTAGAGCCGGAAGTTTTTTAAAATTCGCTCATTGAACAAAGCATTGCATTCATCGTTGTAAAAAACATTGCTTAAGCGGGAGTAAATAATAAATAAGAGAGAGAGAGAAAAACATGAGTAACGGCATCTCTCAGAATTATCTAACGAATTATCTGCATACACAAATAACAAAACAAACACCAACGAGTATTTTTGGTTCTCTTTTGATATTTGTTTTTTCATAAAGAGTTTTCTTAAGCAAAAGAAAAAAATAGCCCTAGTTACTAGGGCCTTACCGACTAGTATATCTTTAATTTCTTAAAGTAATTAGATTTTTCCAGAAAATTTGTATTTATATGCTCCAAAGTTACTGAAACTTGATTCTAGAAGATAAATAGTTTGGACATTCATATTTCATTCGCAAAAATATGATCTGTGTATTTTAATTGTTTGAAGTATATTGTAAGGACATAACTTCTACAGCTAGGATGTGCTAAGCTATTTTCAGGGTCTTTACAACCAAGGAGTCGTTTATTCGTAGTTCATAAGATCTTTTCAATTTTATTTCAATATATTCAGGGTGGTTCAGAACTGGGAATAGATTTTTTACCACATAGTCTTAACTCAAATGAAGTTAAAACATATATCAGCACTTGCACTAGATTCAGTTGTTTTATTGTGCCTATGTTTTTTTTTTCTTAACTAGTAAAACTCAATAGCATTCCCATAAGCTATCTGTCATGTATATGTGTTGAAAATTATGCTCGCAATGGCTGCTGATCTGATCGAGTTTTATTCCGTTCATTTCAGAATTATTCCAATTTTGATCAAAAAACAAAACGTTGGGTTCTGATCAAGTTAAAATTTATTTATTTATAAAAAAAAACGATAAGATAATCACGTATTTTTATTATTATTTTATTTTTTATTTTATAAGTTAAAAATTACCGCCACCACAGATCACCACCTGTGTTGCAGAACCTATTAGACTTTAATATTTTTTCTAACGAGTTATCGATTATATTTTGATGTCAAAAGGAAAGACCCAACATAAACAACCGCTATGTCCGACCGTTTGAGCAATTTCGGGGTAGTAGACCGGCGTGGACAATATTCAAGGAGGGCGTCCATGGCTGAGATTATAACCCTCGTTGATGAGCCTCTCTCAATATAACTACCTGAAGTGTCGCCAGTTTACAGCACCAGTAATTTCTAAGCAGTACTTACATTATCGATATTTAACTCGATTGAACAGAAACAAGTCACAGGGAGCCAAATCAGTTGAATTCAGTGGCTGTTGGATGGTATTTGTTGCATTTTTCGTCAAAAAATTACGAATATTAATGCCAATGTGCGACGGTGCGTTATCATGGTGCAAAATCCGCGAGTTTTCTATCCACAATTCTGGTCTCTTTCGGCGAATTGCTTCACGCAAACGCCTCATAACGCCCAAATAATACTCTCTGATGGTTAATTTGCGGTTATTGACCAAATTTTCTTTCACTTTATCAATGTTTTCGACGGTTTTCGATGTCGATGGTCTGCCACTGCGTTCATCATCATCGATTGACTCACGACCACATTTGGACCACTCGTGCCACTGGTGAACGACCGTTTTCTTTAGAGAATCGTTTCTGAAACACACACAGAGATAGATGTACTCTTGGCTACGTAACTTTTGCAAATGTCAAGCTATGATGCTAAGATTTAGAGGGAATATCAACAATAGATGTACCAACTTAAAAAAAAGAAATCAAATCGGAACGGTGGGAGCGCCACACGGTGGTTATTCCTGGAACTTTTTGATCAAGGTGGTATATTTAATTAGAAAGTAGAGAGTAAGCTTAAAAATGGCATTTAAAAGAACTTAGCCTTGGTAAACAAAGTCATATCTAATACAATAACAAGATATGCACACTTTTACACAAGAAACTGGACAAAATTCTTGGAACGCATGCATTTAATAAAGTAAGTAGTCAAAATTAATGCAAAATAAGCCCGAACATCTTATGAGAACTTTTAAATATGCATATATTATATATTTAGGCAACATTAACAGTAATGCTTTTCTACTAACTCACAACATTTATGAAACGTATAGAATCAAAATTAAAAGTCCTTCATAGCTATATAGTTACAGTTGCCGCGGTTCCACAACTGCAATGGCGACGTGTATCATCATATTACAAACGTTATTGTTGCTGTTTGCTGCCCTTCAACATTATTATTTCGTACGCTGCTGCTGCTGCTGTTGCAACTGCCACAACCATTGGTAGTAGTGTGTACGTTCATTCGTTCGTTATGAACTTCAACAGCATCTCCAAAGAGTGACAGCGTAGTAAACAAGTATGGAACGAGATCAGAAGTAGCAAAGATTGCGCACAGTACAAATTCAAAAAACGGAAACGGAAACCTGCCATAATGATGACTACAACGACGATGACTACCATGACGATGGCAACGACGACGGCGATGATGACGATGACTTACCATGCCAGACATTTTAACTTGGTATAACCACAAAAAAGAAAATGAGAGCGCACAAAAAAAAAAAAAAAAAACAACAACAAAAAAGGCGTTTGTGTGAATTCTTTATTGCGCGAAAAGATTGTGGTGTTCATATGCCATTCGCGCAAAAAGTGTTAAAAGTAATTTAAACCTTAAAGGGTGAAAAATTTTTTACTTTAATTGTGTAGTTTTTCAATTTTCCAATTTTTAATACATAATAATTTCTTCTCTGAAAGCTGGCTGCCTCGCTGTGAATTCATTACCGAAAATCCGAAAGTTTATTTTCCACTACTTTTGACGCAGCATGCTGCCTCTCAAGCGGAAATATACATATGTAATCTATAGTATGTATATAGTTAGTAGCACAAACATTGACTCCAAATTCTCTTCCTCTGTTTTTCTCTTCTTTCCAGCTTCGTCAGCTTTTATTTTTGTATTGCTCGTGCTCAGGAAGCATTCAGTCGATTGATGTGCAATAATTATCGTAAGTTGATTTGTTTGTTTGGCATTTTAGTTGGTGGTTGTATAAAATGAATACAAACAAAGATACACAAACACACACACGCTCATGAACATATTTGAAAAGCTATCTCGCATTTGGTTGTAAGAGAAGATGCTTGACTTGTATGCGTGGCTATTCCTGGAACTTATATAGTAAATAATAGTTGTTATTGCTACTAGCGCAAGTGCATAGTAGCGGTAATGTGAAGAAGAAGTTCCTACCAATAAAAACAATTTTGTTGTTATGTTCATGTTATTTCCGCAATTTTGTATATGTATATAGCTAACTATCCAGCTATTTTGTTTAGATGCCATGCATTTGTGCGTGTATATGTATGCCCACACACACCCACGTATGTATGTTTGTATGTTGAGCTAAAGTTTTTGGCATTCAATTGAGAAATTAGAACATTAACCAAGTTATATACCAATTCGCAATTTGTAACTAAAACTCAAACTAGTTACATATATAAAGTAAGTTATATCTTATACTTCAATAAAGCAAGATACATGTCTATGTACAGTGGTGGTTCCAGAGAGGAACGGGTGGGGAAAGGGCAGTCTCTGCGTCGATCGGGGAATTTGATAGAAAATCTCAAATAGAATTTTGCCCAATTCTGTGTATATCCCAATAAAAATATTCTGAATTCTCTTTTTTGTTCCCATTGCCCCATTCATAATTCAGTTTTAAAAATTAAATACTTAGAACGTGTTTAATTCCAAAACATTCGAATCCTCCATGAAAGAAAATATACCTACTTAATAGGGTTGGTGACTTTTCCATTATTCTTTAGGATACAATAGCATACAAAATATATTTAATATTTAATTTAATTTAACAAAATCAAACCCTCCTAATTCTAAATCCTAGATCCACCTCTGTGTGTGTACCTATGTAGGTTTTATTGTTGTTGTTGGCAATTGGTACGTAAGAACTTAAGAAACGTTTGTATATTATTTTGATTGTCGAAAAGTTTTATTCTGCATTCAAGTTTTGCATGATTGTATGTACATATTTCTCTGGTTCTCTTGAGCATTGTGTTTGTGATGAATTTGCAATTTTTGGGCGAAAATATGTGTATATTCAATTCATGAATGAAAGCGCAAACGAAAGTTTTGTTTCTTACATACTTTTCTGAGCTACAGTTGGTATAATATGCATATTCGGTAACTGTGGATATATTTTCATATATATTTTTAAATAAGTACATACAAAACAATGAATTTATTGCAAAAGGAACAGTATATCTTATACCACCTTGATCAAAAAGTTCCTGGAATAACCACCGTGTGGTGCTCCCATTGTTCCGTTTTTTTTTGGTAAGTTGGCACATCTGTTGTTGATATTCCCTCTAAATCTTAGCATCATAGCTTGACATTTGCAAAAGTTACGTAGCCAAGAGTACATCTATCTTTGTGTGTGTTGGCGATTTTTTACAACTTTAGAAATGGATTGAAATTTGCAACAACGAACTTGTAAACTTTGCGTAAAAAACGGATTTAATGGTGCGCGATCGTTGGAAATATTGGAAAGATGTTTCGGCAACGATTCTCTAAAGAAAACGGTCGTTTACCAGTGGCACGAGCGGTTCAAAAGTGGTCGTGAGTCAATCGATGATGATGAACGCAGTGGCAGACCATCGACATCGAAAACCGACGAAAATGTTGATAAAGTAAAAGAAATTTTGGTCAATAACCGCAAATTAACCATCAAAGAGATAGCGGAGAAATTGAACATTGCCTATGGATCCGTCCAAGACATTTTGGTTAATGATTTCGGTTTCCGTCGTATAGCAGCAAAGTTGGTGCCAAAAAACCTCAATTTCATGCAAAAAAGAGAACGTGTTGACGTCGCATAAAACATGATTTGCGAGGCTGAATCCGATCCCACATTCATCAAAAGGATCATTACTGGAGGTGAGACGTGGGTTTATGAGTACGACACGCAATCCAGACATCAGGCAAGTGAGTAGCGTTCACCAAATGAGCCGAGATAAAAAAAACCACGTCATTTTCAGTCAAAAAAGAAGGCAATGCTCACGGTTTTCATGAATTACAACGGTGTAGTGCATCATGAATTTTTGCCAGAAGGCCAGACAGGAAACAAAGAGTATTATTTGGGCGTTATGAGGCGTTTGCGTGAAGCAATTCATCGAAAGAGACCAGAATTGTGGACAGAAAACTCGTGGATTTTGCACCATGAAAACGCACCACCGCACAATGCCATCATTATTCGTAATTTTTTGACGAAAAATGCAACAAATACCACCGAATTCACCAGATTTGGCTCCCTGTGACTTCTTTCTGTTCAATCGAGTTAAGAAACCATTACGGGGAACGCGTTTCAGCAGCCGAGAGGAAGTAATGGAAAAATCGCAGGAAGCACTGATGGACATACTGAAAACCGAATATAAAAAATGTTTCGAAGATTGGATCAAGCGCTGGCATAAGTGTGTTGCAGTTGATGGGGATTACTTTGAAGGGGGCAATATAGATTTAGATGAATAAACTTGTATTTGTTGTTAATTGCAAAAACGTTTAATGAGAGATATTTAAAAAAAAAGCTACGAACAACTTTAGGTCCAAATGATTATTTTATTAAAGAATCAAATAATCGTTTTTTAATTAAAAAAAAATATTTATAACTAAATTAAATCCGTTAATTACTCTTACGTTTGTACATAAACGCAATTAAAAAAATATATTTAACCAAACTTCATTTAAGTCTCCAACAGAATCTTTTGGTTTTTAAGGTAGATGAATCCGAATTTGATTTCAATAAATCATAAAATATTGAATTTTCTATCAAATCGAAACCCCTATTCATATAAAACGACACAGAAAAGGTTAAAGTATTAGAAATTTCTTTAAGAATAATCAAATGACCAATGTCACCAGAAGCCGAAGAATTCGAAATAATAATATATCCTTCAAATCCTGCTATGAATATTAGTTTTATTGTCACTCTCTTGCTAATAAACATTTTCAGAAGCTAAGTGATTTTCATTCTTTAGATAGGAAGAAGAAGCCTTAACTCTATGAAGAGCTTTAGACCGATCAGTTTAACTTCCTTCATTATAAAATGTATACAAAGAATTCTAGGCATTTACTTAAGGGATTCGCTGAAGAGGTCTGTTTTTCAGTATTTCAGTATGCCTATCTTAAAGGAAGGCCACCTGAAACATGGAACTTAATGAAATTACTCGTACTACCGAGAGATTAATTTTCTTCAAGCAATTTATCTTAGGAACTTTCCTCTACATTTTTGCAGCTTTTAACAGCGTTTACATTGAGTCATTATGGGAATCCAGCAAGAGTGATAATTCAGGCGAACTTGCTGAGCAAGCGTTAGTAGAGGCACTCCGCAAGCAGGGGTCATATCCTTTGCTCTGGCTTGTAGTTATTAACTCTATTTTGAAAGATTAGACTCGAGCGAAATCTAGGTTGGGCTATGAGGCTGTTTAACTATCTGGTCTGCATTTGAAGTTTATCAGTGACAACATGGGCAAGGCTTTGAGTAGATTCAGTAAGTAACTAGACGACCATGTGTGGCCTAGGGATAAACCCGACCGAAAAAAAGCTAATACTTTTGACCACTAAGATCAAAATGAAAATACCTATATCAAGCTCGTTTAAACATCCTTCAAATTTATCTCTCCTCTAGTGCAAAATTTCTGGAAGTACGATACTCTATATTATGCTTATTGATCGTCACGGCAAAGCTTCAGTGGCTAATAGCGCAGTCAGGCTCAGTGAGTCAATGGGTTGGATCGCTGGATCATATGGTCATAGTAGTAGAAAACTAAAATCTTAAAACTTTAATCCTGACAAGACATGATTGATTGTTCGGTTTTTGTAATCAATCATCTAATTTTTTTAATTAACTAATTAGTTAACTAAAATTTTAGTCATAATTACTTCTAAATTAATGAGTCATTAATCATTCAATCATTAGCCATTCAATCATTAGTTTTAGTCATTTGTATAGTAATATGACTAATTTTAAGCTAAAACTTATTAAGTAGTTCTACATATCGTTGAGTATATACCAAAATGACGAATGTGCAAAAGTGATATTTTAATAAGGCTCGATTTTAATGTTTGGTACTTCGTATTGAAAACAAATCAAATCGTAATCATTATTTTAGTTACGTTTACAACTAAAACTATTTCTCATTAGTCAATGAGGCATGATCAAATTGCTAGCTAAAATTAGCCATTAGTTTATGATTGATCATTTAGTTATTACTTTTCATTATTGCTTATTTAGTTATCACTTTTTATTCATTAATCAGATTGAATTTTCTCAACACTGCTGGCAAGTTACAGAGTAGGTGCAAAGGTGAAAATTTCTTAAGTATATCAAATTTATCAAATTCCTATTGTTTGCTTGTTTTAATTAGCATGTTTCAAGCAATGTTTATGTCATGCAACTATAATTGAAGACAATGTACCCAGAGGGATAAAATTTAAATCAATGAACTCAAAAATTACCAAATCCAACCTAGCGCCCGAGTGTACGAGAGACTTTGTCAGACTAGATCAACAGTTTAACTTAACTTTCATCTGGATTCCTTGCAATAAGAATATAAGTGAAAATGATATGGAGATGCGTTAGCTACACAGGGGTCTTTGTAGGACTCATGTCCAATTAGAGGTACTATTTTTTTGCACCTTTTTCAAAAATCCAATACCAAATGGAAAAGCTTAGCTAAGTCTGTCACTTCAAGAAAGATGTGGCCCCAATTACAATTTCTGCAAAAAAAGGGTGGAAATCGTACTAATTACTGAGTCATATGTTCTGTATGTACAATAATTTTTTTGCAGTTCAATTTAACTAATCAGTGAAAAGTAATGATTAAAAACTCAATCAGCAATTATAAATATATGATTTTTTTTGTTAGCCATTTAGTCATATCTCGTTGACTAATGAATAATATTTTTAGTTGTAACTATGATTAAATTATCCAGAAGGTTGCGGGTTCGATTCCCATCTTGGTCTGGTGGTTAGTTCTCATAAACTTCTTATATTCACTATCGATATGAAGTTGATGAGAATTATAAGAATGTGTACAAGTACACACCTTGGTTGGTAATGGCAAAAATTGCCACACAGCCGTTCGGAATCGGCGTTAAACTGTAGGTCCTACCATCGCCACTGTGGTCTAGTGGCAGAGTGCCAGACTTTTGTTTCTGGAGACCCGAGTTCGAATCCCGGCTTGGGTATGTTTCTTATCTATCTTTCTTTCTCCCTTCCTTTCTTTCTTGGGGCTTTGGTACAGTAGATCTTATAGGTCGCAGTGCCTGACTTTCGAGTCGTCCTTCCTTCAAATAATAATAATGATTAAAATGAGGATTTGATTTATTTTCAATACGAAGTACCAGAAAAATAATTAATGGTTTTAAATGTAAAATTTAATTTTTGTAATCGCTAATATTTCCTATATCGAAATTCTCAAATTATGTATCTACTTAGAGTAAATGGTTAAACTTTGAAAGTTTTATCAAAACATATACGCTACTATTTAATAAGTTTCAGCTTCCTATTTTTCATAACACTGTCAACAAACCTTACTTCATAATACGTTAACTAAAACAAATGATTGTAACATATGACTAATAATTGAATGGTATGACTAATGATTGAATAACTAATTCATTTAGTGGTGAATATAATAAACTATTTAACCATGAATGTTACAAATCAATTTTTTTTTTTATATTATCTATGATTCGTTAGTCATGACTTAGATTGTAGCTGACTAATTGGTTAATTGAAAAATAAGTTTTTACCTATGTCGAAGAGGTAGCAACTCCTCGAATGACTAATGATTGAATGGTATGACTAATGATTGAATAACTTATTCATTTAGTGGTGATTATGATTAACTATTTAACCATGAATGTTACAAATTAATTATTTTTGTTTTTTTCTTTTAATTTATTCGTGATTCGTTGGTCATGACTAAGATTGTAGCTGACTAATTGGTTAATTGAAAAATAAGTTTTTACCTCTGTCGAAGATGTAGAAACATGACTAAGATTGTAGTTGACTAATTAGTTAATTGAAAATATGGTAAGTTTTTTCCTCTGTCGAAGATGTAGAAACTCTCGAATGACTTATGATTGAATGGCATAACTAATGATTGAATAACTAATTCATTTAGTGGTGATTATGATTAACTATTTAACCATGAATGTTACAAATCTATTATTTTTGTTTTTTTGGTTTATCCATTATTCATTAGTCATGACTTATGTAGATTGTAGTTGACCAATTAGTTAATTAGAAAAATTACTTTCAACCTCTGTCGGTAAAAACTCTCGAAAACTTCCTGTGTGGCAGCCTGGCTCTGACAGGATATAGACCCAAAACCTTTGGCAAAACATTTCTTGGTAGAAAATAGAAAATTGCCTGCTGATTTTTGGCGTCTAATATACTGGAGCAGCAATGAAGCTTTCTTTTATTTCTGTGATCCTATCTTTTTTTCTGTTTATGATTACAATCGTGATAGTGGTATCAAAAAAGCTTTATCACGCTTTTTAGTTTTTTCCGCTCTTAAGACGAAACCACCACTCAACCTAACCTATCCTAAGTATTCAAAAATGTTCATATTAATAAATTCGTATATGACCAACTACAATTATTTTTCCACTTTATTTTTACAAAAATTTCAATTTTTTTTTTTTGTTCCAAATTTTCTATTTTCTTTACATACTTTTATTTTTCTTAGAATTATTATTATTTTTTTTTTTTTAACTTTTGTATGTAAATATTTTTTTCTTATTTTCTTTTCTCTTAGCGTTTTGTTTTTCTTATTTATTTTGTTTTTGTAAGTGTGGTAGGTAGCTATTTTTTTTTCATTGGTTTCGTGGAATAAGTTTTTGTTATTTGTGCATGCATATAAAGTAGAAATGTTTATTTCCCTCATTTTGGCATATAAAAATTTAGCTTAAGTAGCTACAATAAGTACTACAAAAACAACTCTCTATAAGTACTAGTTATTGATTTACTACTGTTTAACAATCATTAACATAAATTGGCAAAAATTATATACATATAAACACGAGTATTTAAATGAAAATATACTGTATGGTTTCTACTACTATTGTGCGAGAGTATGTGTGCGTATGGATGTATGCGGAAAACTTTACGGTCATTTCAATTAAATTAATAAAGTTTTATTTTATTTTGTATAAATTCTGGAAAAAATTCTTAATAAATAAATTATATACTTACATAAATATTATTTGCATTTATGTTATTTATCTTAATATGTAAAATGAGTTTTATTTATTTGACAATTAAAACCGATTGAAATTTTTACTTTCTGATGTAGAACAGCATAAAAAATGTCTGTAGTCCAATTAGAGTTTTGTGAATATTTTTACTGTTCGTGAAATTTTTATATATATTTTTTTAAATATTTCTACAATGATATTTAAATTTTATTTTTATTTGTTTATTATATAAATTTATGCTCTAGGATATAATAATAAATACTTGCATTTTTATATGCACTATGAATATATCACATAAATCGATATACATAGTTTGAAAAGCACTTAAGCAATAAGCTACAAATTATGGCTGCCACTCTCTCTCCCTGTCGCTCATCTTGCACTCTGTCACTTGTATATGTGTTTGTTTGTATGTATGTGTGCCGTTTACATTTTTGTCATATACACATATGCACATACATATATACATATAAGTATATATGGGTGTACTTGTTAGCTGCAAGCTTATTTCAATTTAATCTTGATATTGAAATCTATCCAAGAAAATATTTTTACAATACCCATAACTTATAGTCATAGTCATAGCCATAGCCATAGCCAAAGCTAGAGCCAGAGCATAGCATCTATGTATAACTATATGTATGTAGTAGTAATAGTTATATAGTATTATCTGCTTTTGCTACTGCTACTTCTGGCATATTTCATTTTGCAATTCAGAGACTCATTCCCAGCAAATGAAACTCTTTTATTTATATTTTTGTTTTCTTTTTTTTTTTTTTGTTTTTTTATTTGGTTTTGTAGAGCAGATATTGTTTTCTATGATATGTTGTTGTTGTTAGCAATAAACAACAACAAACAACAACAACAAGCAGTACTACAAATATAGTAGTAGTATGCCATGTAATATGACCGAACTATTCTACGTATTGGGAATATGTCGCCTCAAATATTTTGACTTCAAATATTTATTGCAATGCATAGCTGTAGCAATTGTTTTGTTTTTGTTTTAGTTTCCATTACTAAAATGATACAAAATATCTAACTACTAAGTATCATTGGAGCAAGAAGCAACGAAAGATATACCAGTATTTTTACCTACAAATAAATAAATATGTATGTCAACTTGTGCTTTTTGCCTTCAATAATGAAAATTGTTTGGCAACATTTTACTAGTAATTGATTAGACAAACAATCAGTTAAGAGTTTCTTTTAACTAACAAAATATTATACAAGTAACTATGTGGTAGTTACATGTAATTTCTAGGGTTCAATAGGAAATTATCTTCAATATTTTAGTTTTCTAAATAAAAACAGAAGTTTATGCTCGAATACATCAAGTTGGAACTTAATAGTCTATATTTATGAAGCATGCTTAAAGCACTGGACACATTCAAAGAACTAGGTAGGAATAAATGTTAAAAATTTATTTTGCTATGTTGTTCGAAGGATAAGCGATTACTATTTTATTTGTAATTTATCTGAAGAGCACTAGTTTTATAATTATTTTATATTTCAGTTACTTTACTATGCCTGTATATTTGAGAATTTTTTTTTATTTTATTCTGCAAATGCTGCGAAAATATTTTTCTGATTACATTGACTAAAATTATCCTGTGCAGGTGAGGCCATCAAAATGATGTCAATACTGTCGTCACAGCCTGGTATATGAGAGTTACACTAAAATTTGGATTTGGAGAAGTCTGCTTTATCAGTTTAACAAGTAGACCAAACCTAAATTGGAGATCAGATAAAAAACCTGATTAAACTTTAAACTTCAAACCAAGATTCATATCAAAAACCAATCCAAAAATCAGATTAAACTCACACTAAACTTCAGCCCAAAAATTAAACCAAAATTCATATGAAACATTAAACGAAAACTTAGGCCAAACTCGGACCGACATTCAGGACAACGCCCATATTTAGACTAAAATCAGATCAGAACTCAAGCTATAAACCAGACAATAATACAGACCAAAAACATAAACCAAAGAGAACAAATTCAAACCGAAATCAGACCAAAATCCAAACTAAAACTCAGACTTAAAGTAAACCAATTTGAGACTATAATTCAAACCAAAACTAGTTCAAAAATAAGACCAAAAATCTACTCAAAATTCAGACCAGAAATCAGATCCAAAACATGACCAAAATTCACCCCCAATGCAGACAAAAGTTCAAACATAATGAAACTCAGATCAAAATTTGGATCAAAACTGAAACTAAATTTAGACCAGCAATCTGAGTAAAAATTCAGAATAAAACCTAAATCAGAAGGGATAAAAATTCAAACCCAAAAACAAGTTTAAAATTTCAGACCAAAACCCACACCTGAAATAACAAAAACAGACTAAAATTCAGATGAAAAGCGGATCAAAAATTAAATCAAATGCAGACCAAAAGTTGGACTAAAATTCATACCAAAATTCAGAAGAAAAATTAAGCCAAAATAAAAACCAAATAGAAGCCATTTAAAATCAAAATTTACAACAAATTTATATCGAAATCAGACCACGATTCAAAGCAAAAAAAAAAAGAAGAGAAAAAAATTCAAAATTCTGACCCAAATCCAGAGAGAACAAATTCAAAATGAAATCAGACCAAAATTCGGATAAGACCAAAATCAATTTGAGACTATAATTTTATGCAATATAATTTAAGTCAGAAACCAAACCTAAAACAAGACCAAAATTTAGACCAAATCAAATAAAAGTTCAGACCAAAATTACTAAAAAAAAAACTCAGATCAAAGCTCAGTTCAATTTCCGACCAGAAATCTGACCAAAATTCAGATCGAAATCTAGATCAAAAGAGGCGAAATTCAACCCAGATTAAAAAAAAAAAAAACAATTTAAAATTTAGGCCAAAACTTAGATTTAAAACAGCTCAATGCAAACTAAAATTTTGACTAAAATTCAAACGAAACTCGAATTTGGACAAAACTTAAACCAAATGCAACCTATGCAAAGATCAGACCAGAAACCAAACCAAAAACAAGTCGAAAATTCGGAGCGAAAACAGACAGAAGTTCAAACGAAAACTCAGATCGAAATTCAAAACTCAGACCAGCAATCAGACCAAAATTCAAAACAAAACTTAGAACAAATTCATATTAGCAATCAAACCAAAATTCAAGTTGAAATCTAAATCAAAAGAGACTAAACTCAGACCAAAATTTAAATCCAAAAACAAGTTAAAAACTCAGATCAAAATAACTAAATGCAAACCAATATTCAGAAGAAAAGCAGACCAAAACTTGCATCAATATCGGACGAAATTTAGACCAAAGCACAAGTCAAAGTCAGACCGAAAGAAAGTCAATTTATGACCAAAATTCTGACTAAATTTAAGGCAGAAATCAATTCAAAAATCACACCAAAATTCAACTCAAAATTTAAACCAAAAACCAGACCTAATAAAAGAAGACTAGAAACCAGACCAAAATATGAGGCTATAGGAATTCACATTTTTGGAATCCCATAGTTCTCCTCGGTTTGAGTTTCGGCACTGGCTGCATTCACTAAAAAGTTTTCTCTTTTCTCATGGTAATTACTTTCACCCTTCCACCCGTTATTATGTAATTTTATGCGCGATGACGCATGCTTGCCTGTCCAGATCCCCGCTGGGCTCTCTCTTTCGCTTGAAAGTCTTTCAACCTTAAAATCGTATTTGATATATTCCGTTAAGAACCACCAGTTTCCACTCAGCCATGAGCAATTTTCGCCAATACGTTTAGAGTCGAACTGATTTTATCTCTCGAATAATGAATGTTCTTCATCACTGTATAAAAGTCGTTTTGTTCCAAATCGTCCAGATAAGAGAGGTTTAATTTTTTTTGAGCTAAACATTTTCACATTCATTCTTAATTGGAAATGATCTCTTACTGTTAAGGATGTAGTCTGGTGTTCGAGTTAAAAAAAAACCGTTTTTTTTATTATGTGTCCCGAAAGTACAATATATTTAGATCGAAATTCAAAATATTAACGAAGTTACAGCTCATAGTCGAGAGCAGCTGTTGGTTAAATTGTATGTGTTGGTAAAACTTTAAAAGCGTTTTTCTCGAATCAACGTTTTTTGGACCGGCCTCGGTGTTTGAAGAAATTCTATAAAGCCGATTTGGCAAAAAATTTAATCGGTTCTACATGCCAATAGCTCTTGCAGGTAGTAGAATTATTTATTTTTAATCATTATTTTATATTTTTTATCCCGATTTTCAACAAAAAAAAAGCGCGATTTTTTAAAAAAGCGCGATTTTAGAAACCCGCCATTTCGTTATTTTTTAATAAAAATATTTAAATCTACTACCCGCTAGAATGCCAAGTCTACAAAACATGACCGCAATCACCCGGGCCAGCTACTCACCTTTTTTTTTTAAGTGTCCACTTTAGACGTAAAAAACCCTAAACAAATGTCTTTGTATAGTTAAAGATGTTTATAATAACAATAAAAACAATTAAAATGATTGTATTTTATTTTATAATAATAAAAAACTTCTAAAATAAGCTTGAAAATTAGATCGGAACACCAGACTACATCCTTAATTTGGCGAGTTGCGCAGCCTCGAAAAAAATGAAACCTATCCCATCTCGACGATCGTTTAGTTTTCCCTATTTCATCTAGTTATCTTTGAAAGTATCCATGTCCAACTGACTTATGTAGCAGTTTACGTATTTCTTAGAATCGTCCATTTTGTCCTATCACCAAATTCAAGATTGATTTGGGCGTCCATCGGTATCCCATGCCAAGCGGTTATCGTTTGCTATCTCGCTTCTGCCATTGTTTCTGAAGTGGGATCGTGCTTATTTTATTTGTGTGAGAAGAGAGCAATGAAAATTGCTCCAGTGATAACCTAGATCGCTGCCCCTGAAACTTGTTTACATTTGTAAATTATTTAAAAATTTTTTAATTAATTTATGTCCAAGGACATAATTAAGTCATTTCTCAACATGACAATGCTCGGCCCCATGTTGCAAATTGTGTTAAAAACTATTTGGAAAACATTAAATGGGACATTCTACCCCACCCGCTGTATTCACCAGACTTGGCTTCTTTCGACTACTACTTGTTTCGATCGCTCGCACGTAGCACGGACTTTCGGAACAGCACTTTAATAGATGGTAAGCCTCAAAAAATGAGATGTGGTACTGGGACGGAATCAATCAATTGCCAGAAACATGGTGGAAAGTCATAGCTAACGATGGCCAATATATTGATTACTGAATCAAAGTAATAAAAACACTGCATACTTTTAGGATTATTTTTTAATAATAAAAAAACTATATTTTCATACAACAAAACATCTGTTAAATTTTCTACATCGCCTGTCATTAGAACGTCTGACTAGTTTAACAAACGCGAAAAAATAAACAATTTTAGACATTTAAGTAAATACGGAATAAGTTTCTTTAAAATAATTAATCTAATATAAGAATATTCCAAATATTTCATTAAGGAAACAAAAACAATGTCATAATGATGACTAACAAACACGTACATCGGATGCAACTATAAGATGACACTAAATGGTTTACAGATTCGGAATAAAATGAACAAATAATTCTGAATTATCGTAATTTACTTCTAATAATTTCAATCTCACAGACTAAGTCAATAAATAATTTATAACTTGGAGTTAAAATTTAATCAAATTATTATTTAAAGTTATTTTGTTCAATTATAAGTTTAGGATAAATACATAAGTGCATACATATACATCTGTTCATTTCTATGCACTGATGCTGCGGCTTCATGTCTAGCATGAATTACTGGGCCACAAAAACTCATACATATATACATACATAGAAACAAGTATAACTATGTGAGCTTCTACTTCTTCAACGTCTTTCCTTTCTACTTATATATGAAGCTTCAATTTTTTTTTTGTCTATTTTGGTAACAAAATATTTCTCTATATCTGATGCCATCTTTTTCCGGATGTTGTTGGTTCATGTGTTCCTTCACAATCATTCTTTCCTTCCACACGAAAGTTGGTCTCTTTGGTTCGTTGGTTCATTGGCCCTGCTACTGCTGTTACTTCTTTACTTGTTTTGTTGCTGTGTGTTTGTTAGCTTGGTTAATATGGTCATATCCTTTTCATAGTATGTTGTAGACGATTTTTGGTACTGATGTGTTCCACTTTGATTTTGTACTTGTTGTTGTTTTACTTCCTTTCCTTTCATACTTTTTAATGTAATTTATTAAATTTATCTTTATCTTTACTATAATTTTTTTTTATTCTTTTTTTTTTTTTTGCGTGTTGGTAGTTTATTGGGGAGTTCGTCCTTTTCCATATTCGCTGAAAAATAGATAAATTTTAATATTGGTTTGGAGTTTCTGTTTTATTTTCCACACTCCAAGTTTTTAAAGTTTGTTGTGTGTTGTTTTGGTTGTTGGCATTGGCTTGAGTCCAAACGAATTTCCAATTAAACTAATGATATTTTGAAGGTCTACTCTATGTACTCGCTCTCCCTCTCTCTCTCTATGTCATTGGCTGCTGTTTGTGACTTATTTGGAATTTTTCTATCTAGGGAGAGTAATATTGTTTAAAAGTTATTGATATGAAGTTCATATTTGGAAGAATGCCATCACATTGGAGAGAATATTAAAATAATATTGGAAAGTATTTCTAATCCCAGCAATAAGATGTTTACAGACACTGTTCATAAGTCACTATTGCAATAATCTGGGTACTAAACATAAAAATACTTTATTTATTTTTATTTCAGAAATGTTAGAATTATGCAGTTAGAAATCAAAATCTCTGTTGATTTTGAATTTTGTTTATTGTAATCATTTCTGCATTCCCTTAATATTATATTTTTTCTTTACAAGAAGGTCGTTAATAACTTAACTAAATAAACTGTCAAGATTGACCTAAGAAATGATAGCTGATTGATTAACTGTGTTCGAATATCACGGATGTGTCGTGAACATTCTGGTTCAACGAATTTTGAATGACGGTCAAAAACAGGCACGTGTTAGTTTTGGACAAACAAGACAAAAGATAAGTAACTGTGTCGCTATTTTTTACACCATGAAAACATCATAAACTTTATTGCGTTTTCAGGCATAGAAAAAATTCGTCCAGCACCATATTTCTTGCATCTAGCACCGTGAAATTTTATGTTATTTTCAATCACAAGCATTGAGATAAACCAATCTAACCAAGGAATTTTAGTAACGGTTTCGGCTTTGAAGTGACGATGTTCCAACTATCTGGCCAGTAGTTTCCTAGATATGTTTACTCAGCTTGGAGGATTCCGCTGCCCTTTTGCGGGAAGTTTCCAGGTGAGTTCATATACTTTGAAAGGGCTCGAGGCGAATGGAATTTCGACGCTAGTTTGTCGTGCACATGAGGGATGCCAACTCACTTTTTCTTTCTCCCCAATATCCCTCGAGAAATTCCCCGATTTTCGATCGAATTCCCCACATCGATATAACTTCATATTATAACAGCGCGACACGCAATTTCCATATAAACATTTTATAAAAACGAAAAATTACCTGAAATTGTCCTCAATGAGTGTTATATTAAGGCGACCCTGAACTTTCTCTGTCCAAAACGTAACCAATTTTTACAGGACTAGTAGATTAATAAAAATGTACCTTCTGACTCCGAAATTCTTTTGGCACATGGGACATTTCACTTAGAGGGAACCCACTCTCAAAATCGAACCCGCTCAAGATTGCATAAAGTTTTATCCTATTGGGTAATAGTTGCCACACCAAATTTGAACTAGATGGGGTGTTTCGAGTTATTAGACGTTCACTTTTGGGTATCAAAGCTCGCAAAGGAGAAGACATGGGTTCTCTTTTGACTCAAAAAAAAAAAAATGGCAAAAACCTTGTTTTGGAAAAAACGGGTTCAAAGTTTTGATTATCGGTTTTTAACATATAAAATATATTTCATCTTCTTTATGATGGCTGATCGTAATTTGTAAGTTAACAGATTAGTCAGCAAAGATTAAGAGTTATTAATCAGGAGGTGCTGGACTAAGGCATAGCTTTTTGAACGGTCGAAATGGAAAACACTCGGCGCTATAATCGTCTATATCTACGAAAGCACTCCGCGTCTCTCTGAAACTTTCGAAATATAATACTTTCAAATATTTCTACAGACTTTTATGACTAAAAGCTGAACGACTTCAAATTCCCCGCAAAAAACAGCTCATTCCCCGCACCCAGTAAAATTCCCCGCAAGTTGGCATCGCTGGTGCACATAATACATCACGCAGCTAAGAGAAAATGACTAAATGGAGGAGTGTTATCCACTCTCAGCGCTTCGTCACACATTTTTTTTTTTTTTGTGCATTATTGATTTTATTACAAAAAAGTTTTATTCAAATTTCGCGAGTACACTTTTTGGGTTCACAACAAATTATGTTTATCGTGACATGATCTGAAAATGACGCCTGAAGTTTATGGCAATGTGTGACTTGGTGACTTGATGTATTGTGAGCAGGACCACTCCTAACTTAAAATTTGGGATTATATGATATTTCGTTTTCAGGAAAAAGGATAAAAAAGTGCATTTGTGCGGAGAATATAAAAGTACATTGTAATTGTTAATATTAAAATTGAGCATCAAATCAAGTAAAAAATTAAAAGAAAATCAATTCTAATTGCTGATATCCTTCTACAACAAAGAACATGGCAATTAACATAGCACTCGTACTAGTTCGGCAGGCTAGTCGCATAAAATTGTATTTTTCCCGACTAGAAATTTTCTGCAACAGCCCCGTTTTAGCTCTGAGAAAGTAATAGAAGTCGATCCACGAATATTCCAAATTCGTTTTAACTCTCGCAATAGATTTCACCTACAACACCTGAAGAACAAAACCAAATGGTTTCAAAACTTTTCGTTGATTTACTGTTTTTTCTTGCCCAAGAAAAAGACTGAAAAATGACAAAAAAAAGGGATAGAATGCTTAAAGGATCTGGATCGGGAAGAGACGAGTATCTTTTTAAAAAAAATATAATTAGTAGTAAGCGCGTACGCGCAACACCAACAAATTTTAAATCAATGCGTATAAACAAGTCGTAAACGATTTTCTAAAAATCTGATTCTTCGCATTGTTATGAATTAAATATTTGGAGGATTTCATGTAAAGTGAACTCACTTGTAAAATCAATTGAACTCAAACTTGCTCAAGCAGTAGTTACCGCACCAAATTTGAACGAGATCGATTGAGAACTCGCCGACTTGGAGGGGGTAGAATTTTAGCATTTTGGTCAAACAGCCCCTGTTTCGTATCCGTGTAACTAATCACTTAATGCATTTAGAAAAATTTGTTCAAAACGTTTTCGACAGATTTTTATTTAATGTTTTAAAAAAAATTTTTAAAAATCCAAAATTTGAACGTTTTATTTTTTAAATAAAAAATTGTTTTGAGTTTTTTTCAAAAAGGAACTTTTTTTTTTTGGGTGAAAAAAAAATCTGGATTTTTCAAAATGAACGTCAAGAAGCACCCAATAGGACTAAATTTTGTGCAAGTTTGAGGCTGATTGATTTTCCAAGTGTATATATAACGTTTCTAGCTTAAAAAAAAAAAACTTGATTATAGGTACTTATTTATTAAATTATCGATTTAAGTCCAAATCTTAATATAAAAAACTAGCTGACCCGGCAGACGTTGTTCTGCCCTTTCTACGAAGAATCGGAAAAACTTAAGCTTATTTGAATGAAAAAGAATGCAGTTTCTTGGTGTTTAAAATTGAACATCGGTAATGAAAATTCAAGCTTAAAGGACGTACATTGAATTCGGTAAAAATTCTAGATTTAAGAATGAGGCATCAAAATTGGCATTTTTAAAAGTATTTAATTTGCAGAAGAATATCAAAGACCGTTCTAGAAGTTATATCTAATTCAAAAAAGTATTTAAAACTATGGACTCATTTGCTATTTATTATAAAAAAAATAGAATTTGTTACGGCGCCACCTATCGGATTTTGACATAGCTAGGCAGGTTCTTGATATATTTGATAAATTAGAAGAAATAAAATTAAAAAAAAGAATGGGCAAAGTAATAGAAAATAGTAATGAAAAAACTGTAAAAAAGTAGTTGAAAATAGCAGTAGAAATAGAAGTGGAAAACGTAGTAGTGAAAGGAATAGAAAATAGTATTACAATTTGTTGTAAAAAAGTGATGGAAAAGGTAGTAAAAAAGCAACAGAAAAAGTAGTAGAAATATAGTAAAACAGAGTAGTAAAAAATAGTAAAAACGAGTGGGATATAGTAGTAGAAATATTAGTAAGAAATAGTAGTAGAAAAAACAGTAAAAAAGTAGTAGAAAATAACGATAAATTATAGAAAAATGTAGAGAAATAGTGGTAAAAAGTATTAGTAGATTAAGTAGTAGAAAATAGCAGCAAAAAAGTAGAAGAAAATAGTAGTAGAAAAAGTAGTAGGAAAAAGAATAAAAATAGTATTAAAAATTGTTAAAAAAATAGTAGTAGAAAAAAGTAGAAACTAATAGTAGAAAATAAGAAAAAAGTAGTAAAATAGTAGTAGAGAATATTGGTGGAAAAGTAGTAGAAAGTAAGAAGAAATTGTAGAAAAAATGAAGTTTAAAAGTAGTAGAAAATAGTAGTAGAAATAGCAGTAGAATAGTAGTAAAAAATAAAAGTGGAGCATGGTGCCAAACCCATTAATACAACAAACTGAAAGAATTTAAATTTTAGTAATTTTAGTACAATAAATGCCTCCTAAGATATCTCATAATGGAAATTCAGGTTATATGGAAGGTGCCACACCCCCTTGGTCAATCCCATCCAATGTCAATTCTCGCTATTGTACCAAGTTTCTGTAGCGTGCTATAAATGGTTCTTGAGATATACCCAAAAAACTATTAGAATTGTATGGGAAATGCCACGTCCACTTTACTAAAAGCTATTATGAAGAGCTATGAACCATCCTCCATCCTAAGAAAATACATTTTGGAAATATGACTTCAATCGGTTCAGTCGTTCAGAAGTTACACGATGACATACACACAAAACTCTACGATTATATATAAAGATTTGTTCAAACCCCATCACAACCACTGAGCAAGCTCAACTAACTGGGTAAGGACAATAAAGTCGCTATATGTTGGGTCCCTGGACATGCAGGAATAGAGAGGAATGAATAAGCTGGGAAGCTAGCCAAAAAAGGAGATCTGAACCTATTTGTGGAATAGTAGACATCGTAATCAAGGAAGTACTACGGCAGAAAGAGATGAACAAGAGGCAATTGATATTGAAATATATTTTAAGCATTTATTTTTAAATTTTAATTCGTCATCGTTTTAACTTAGAAAAAATTTCGTCAAGTTACACATGAATTTTTTTCTTACACGAGAGATACTAATTTTCAAACACAAATAGCAGCTAAATGATGTAATGCAGAAACCAACGGCTAACGGTAAACCATGCTACATCTCAAAACTTACAAAGTCACTTGAGTCGCAAAACACAAATTAAACAATTTGCGGCTAATTTGTCGCGGCGCGCCCTCCGGAGGGTTAATGTTATCTTTTAGATCTGCAACTCTGATGTTTATACGTTGATAGACCTTCCATTTATGGTAAGCCCAGTAATTTTCTATGGGGCTAAGGTCCAGAGAATTGCCAGGTCACGGAAGCACCTTTAAATTCAATGAATTTAAACATTTAATACTGGCCTTGGATGTGTAGCAAGGCGCAACATCGTGCATTGAGGTGTATTCTTCTGGCAGAAGCTGCAGGTGGTCTGGATGTTGTTCCAAAGTAATATACTAACCAGAGTGAGTAGCATCCTCAACGAACTGTATAGGACCAGGTCCTTCGAAGGATATAGTGGCTAGAAAACCGTTCCCCCCACCTTTCTCGGTACATAACTTTCGATCTCAGTCACGGCCTTCAGACAGCATTTATCGCTAAAGATGATCTACGAAAAAAATTAGAGAGCTAAAATTTAACTGTTTTCTTTCTTTCAAATATAAAAATCCAAAAATTTTGCCGATTATTGTGGAAAATCGTCATCTCATCAGATGAGTTATTGAGCTTTTTTGCATCAGCCACCGAAATTTTTAAAATTGCAATGATTTGGGCTATTTTGGAATATGTAGAGCTTCTCTCTTCCAGAAGAGTCGCAACTTGCTTCTTCTTCTCCATATGTATGTCATTTTTTCGACCCATTTCTAAGAAAAACTTCAATACGAAAACAAACTCGTTTTGGCTAAAATTACATTTAACTATAATCCAAGTTTTTTTATTCACGTTTATCAAAATCTTTAGCAAATTTTGCAAACTATAAATTTTCGCCACTTTTTGCAATAATTTTCAAGAAAAATCGCTGCACATACGCTTTACTTACACTTTAAGAACGAATGAATAAAATCAATTTTCGTTGGTTTTGAACCATTATTTAAAAAGTAGGGGACCTAATTAAATTTTGAAACTGTTTTCTAAATATCTGATAAATTAGAAAAGACTTCTGCATTGTTTTTTTATGGAAAACCTGGTCGTAAAATGGCATATTATAAAAAAATTCCATCGTTCTTAATTCGTTGGACAGATACTGTAGAGTCCGTTGTGTACGTGAGAGCGAAGTTCACAACTGACATGAAAAAGTGAAGAAGAAAGGCGATACAATGCATACACAAAATTAATCAGCTGATAGCTGCAACATTCTCAACGTACGGCAAAAGTTAAAAGTTACTTAACTTCTTGCGTTACTTAAACGTATGCGTTGTGTACGGTCCAAACCACATACGATTTTATATATTTCATCTTAGCTCACAGTTGTATACTTCGCCACTCTCACGTACACAACGGACTCTATGTGCCAACGCCTTAACCTATATAGTCCCAAGCATTTTTTTTTCTTTTTATTTTTTGGATAAAACTTGGTATTTCAGGATAATTTAGGGTAAATTTAGCATAATCTGAAATCAAAAATTTAGTTTGACTTATAGTTTTAGCTAAAAATGTTCGATATATTGAACGCTGGACACTATTTGGCATTTTTTTTATTTCTCTAAGAAGGAAATCAATGGAAAAAAAAATGTTTTCGTTATAAAATTTTTCTTCTTCTTTTATTTTTAAGTCAAAATAGAGTAGGTAAGTTAGACAAAAGAGTATCAATACGTGAAAAGAGGCAAATGTATTTATTTATGAACTTTAATGGTATTTTTCAAATTAATTTAATGGTATTTTGTCTATGTTAAGGATGTGCACTTCAGTTGCCCTCTGCCGACGTCGTGTGTAAGAAGGTGCTAGAAGCGGGGTGTAAATTGAAAGACGAGCGGTGGTGGTTTTATTGTGTGTACACATACACATTATTGTTGTTGCTTTGCCAAAAGCACACATAAATGTGCATGTATATGTGCAAAAAACTAACATAAGGAAGAGAGTGCACCTGTGGCGGATACAAAAAAAATTTTGGGGGGATCATAAATATTAAAAATTTTCCATATATTTAGAATTTTTATATCAGATATTACTATTTTATATATTAGAAAAATTTTCGGGGGAGGGGCGGGGGGTGTGGGAAATAGCCCCCTTTAGCCCCTTGCAACTGCTACTGGCCTAACCAATTGTGAAGCAGAGTGACCAGGTTATATTAAAATAACCCGCATTCTTCTTTTAAATTTAGCGACCAAAATATACTAGTTAATCTTCCCCTTAGCACAGCGTTACCCCTCGTCTAGCCCTTATGAGTATAGCATCAGCTCATATGTGTTTATTGCCCATATGTGTCGAAGTGCGCATCGCTAGTCTATGCAATGGTATGTTGCACCTTTTGCATCAAAACGGAGCTGACTTATGACATTATTTGCATCTCTTTTTCATATTCTCTTCTGTTTTAATTATGATTTGCTGACCGCTGAATCGCGGAAGGTTTCGAGGATGAGTATCTGAGACATCAGCAGGCGGAACAAACGAATCCGTGGTGTAGCTGATTCGTCTTCTGGCGTTATAATGAGGGAATATAAATATCGACGAAACAGCATTTTTGAGGTCGAATATTTTGCTTATTGAAACGATGAATAAAGCATTCAATTCAAGCTTTGGCAATTAATGAGTTTGAAATAGTAATCCATAATGGCCAATAATATTTTTTTGTTCTTATGGAAATGCTGTAGTTTTGGGCAGCATTGTCGTGAAGATTATCTCCGCCGATTCCTTGATTGTAATTTTTCAGTACTGTATGTCACGAAATGACCCGACTCTATAACTTTGCCTGAGCATTTTTTTTTCTTTTTTCCATCTCTTGGCGGGAACCATAGGATCACTCTGATCGAAATTGATAGCAACTGTAACTTCGTGGTTGTCCTGTCAACGGCAAACCATAATTTTATTTTTTACATCGAGCTTGAAGTCGTGATCTCTTCTTTATAAATTAACTGTTATATATGGTTTGTTTCGAGGATAACTAAAATGGCGTTTTGGAGAGTAGGCATCTGCCAATAAAGTCCAATATGTCGAAATTATAACAGGTGATGGCAACGTCAACTCTGACTTCTTCTTCTTTTTAATTTTTTATATGAAGAGGCTCAAAGACTCAAAAAACTTCGTGTTCATAATTTAAAAAAAAAATTATTGTAGTTGATATTTTGGCATTATAGCAACAAAATTGCATCATTCAATTTTTAAAAATTGATTACATTTCAGTATGTATATGGGACATTCTCTGCCAATGGAAGACCCCCCCCCCCCCCTGTCCAAAATTGATTAAAGTATTTTAGAGCATGTTTGGGCTCAAATGAAAGCTTATTATCTCTGGTTTCAAATGCAACAAGACCTTTTTTTATTTTGCATGATGGCGGACCAATATGGCGGCTGCAAGCCTGCCACCTCACCATAAAATAATAGTTATTATCAAACGTACGTTTACCCAAGTCATCATAAAAAAACAGATAAAGTTTTTTTTTCGCTGAATATGAATCCAATAGGGAATGTTACAAGTTGTCCCTAACCTCAAAAAAGGTCCAAAAAGGCTTTTTTTCGGGTCTCACGCCTACCCAAGTCATCATAAAACGACGGAAAGAGTCTATTTTTGTGTAGTTTCAGCTGATGAACATGAATCTAATATTATTTTCCACGAAAAATGTTACATGTCGTCCCTAACCTCAAAAAATGAAAAATCCCAAAAAACTTTTTTTGGTGTCTCACGTGTCTCAAGTCATCGGAAAACTTCCCAAATGACTTATTTTTCAATTTTCATTCCTTAAATTGGCTGTAACATACTTTTAGCGTTACCCAGAAACAACAACGTGAACTTAAATAGTCTTTGTTTCCTTTGCGGTGCTTTATTAGAGTGAAAACAAAATTAATAATGAAGAATACAAGAATACAATCACAACTCTTATATTTAAAACGATTAACTTATAGCTATATTTATGAAACAAAAAAGGATCAAAGAGGCATTAAATATGAATATAAAGCGAGTTTTGATTTAATCCTTGGCCCACTTTGGCATAAAAAACAGCCCTATAGTATAATATTTGGGAAATTAATAAAACATGCTATAAATATGGTCTGAAATACAAAAAACAAACAGACCTTAGTAATAATTTTAATTTGCAATTGATTTTTTTTAGACTGAAACACTTTTAGAGCATCCTTAAAATATTCAAAAATCATATCTACATTACCAAACAAAAAAGTTAACAAAAAGTGATTTGCTGCTCAATGTTTAGACACATTAAATGGCAAAAAAATGTTATTATAATGCTATGGCGACAGTTTATGAGTCATTGTAAGCTATAATAATAATAATAGTTTTTATTTTTATAAAAGAAAATTCTTGGTTTCTGCTACTCATATAAATATCTATGTGTGTATGTATTTCTAAAATGTTCATGAAATTAAACTTATGAGGCATAAAAATTCCATAACACCACAAATAAACAACAACAACAACAAAAATAAAATAATAACAATAAAAGTAATAACAAAAACAAGATGAAGAAGAAGAAAAGTCAAAATAAATAAAATCGCAAAAAAAGAATTAAAGCAGAAATTATGAAAGTAAAGACGTAAAAGCATAAGAAAATAACAACAACAATTGAAGCAATGAAAATAAGGCAAGAAAGAAAGTAACACAGTAAGATGAAAAGCACATAAAAATAACAAGGAAGTTGGAAAGTGATAAATCTATACCACACCCACTTTACACATACACATATGTATGTATGTGTGTAAGTACATGAAAGAAACAAACACACACTCATACATATATTTATATAGATACAAATACATATACATATGTGTACAATAAACAATCAAAGATATACAAAAGGACCTAAAGTCAACCGAAAGGATATTAAAGATTAAAGCAGATAAAAGAGTTCGAAATGTAAAGGTATACGCAGACACACATACATATTATGTGCATACATACATATCTATACATTACGGTGGAATGGAGACAATAATTTTTGGTTGAAGTTAAGAAACACATACATACACTTTGTGTGCAAAAGTATTTCACATATCTCTTAAAGAAAAATCTCAGCTTTTGATATTTCGTATGAGTTTGTGTGTGAAAATTAGGCGTGGCGGGCGCGGCTGGGCTGTATGTATGTGGCGTCGCATTACTATGACAACTTGTGCTTGCTCGCAGAGATAAAACATTAAACTTGACATTGAAAAGGAGGTGGTCTGGCTGGCTGACTTGATCTTGAGGTGACTGCTTTCATTTTGCTTGCTTCACTGCGTCTAATTAACGTTAATGTTACGCTCACTGCTCTATAGCGCTGTATCGTTAATGTGTTAAGCCATAAATAGTGAGTGTGTATGCGAGAAATACTCCTTGAACATAATTCTTCATTTTAACATTGCGATGAAATCAAGCACAAGAAAAACATAAAAGCAAATTGAATGAAAAAAAGGTAGTGTGGATGGTGAAGGATACAATGGAGATTTGAAAACAAAAAGAGAAGAAAATATTAAAATAGTCAATGAGGAAATCTTTTACTTTTACTTTTTTCCAACTCATTTCTGCTTTGCTCTCCGGCAAGAGAATGTTAATTTCGGGTGGGACCGAAGTTCATATACCCTAAACGACCTCTAAAAAAAATTCCAATTGGGAGTATGAATGTATAAACTCGTAATTGTGACTAACTTCATATCTATCATACGCGCCATTTTTTTGACATTGACAGCTATTCTATCTCGAAGAGCGCCAAAAATACTATAAGAATTGATCTGTCAAATAATTTTCATAATTTTACAAAAGCGTTTTACTATAGCTGAAAATGTCGAATTTCGTGCCAACAAAACAACATTTGCGGGAAGTTTTAATTTGCCTCTTCCATTTAAAGAAAAACGCAACTGAAGCACATCGTTTACTCACTGAAGCTTATCCTGACTGTGCTATAAACGTTAGAATGTGTCTGGTGTGGTATGCCCGTTTCAAAAGTGGTGATTTTGATGTTGAAGATAGGGAACGTTCAGGCGGCCCGAAAAAGTTCGAAGATGAAGAATTGAAGGCATTACTCGAAGAAGATTCATGTGAAACGCAACAAGAACTTGCAGAATCATTAGGAGTTGATCAATCAACCATTTCTAAACGATTAAAAGCATTGGGAATGATTCAAAAGCAAGGAAATTGGGTGCCGTACGAATTGAAGTCGAGAGACGTCAAACGACGATTTTTCACATGTGAACTGCTGATTGAACGACAGAAAAGAAAGGGTTTTCTGCATCTTATTGTGACTGGCGATGAAAAATGGATACGTTACGATAAAAGCGTAAAAAATCATGGGGACCGCCTGGACATGCATCAACATCAACGACAAAGCCGAACATCCATGGATCCAAGCTCATGCTGTATATTTGGTAGGATATGAAAGGTGTCGTGTGTTATGAGCTGTTGAAACCGAATGAAACGATCACTGGCGACCGCTACCGACTACAATTGATGCGTTTGAACCGAGCATTAAAGGATAAGAGGCCAGAATATGAGAATAGACACGACGAAGTTATTCTTCAGCACGACAATGCTCGGCCGCATGTTGCAAGGCAAGTAAAAACATACTTGGAAACGCTGATATGGGAAGTGCTACCCCACCCGCCGTATTCTCCAGACATTGCTCCTTCTGATTACTACTTGTTCCGATCGATGACACATCGCCTAGCTGAACAGCACTTCCGTTCTTTCGAAGAACTCAAAAAATGGGTCGATTCGTGGATAGCCTCAAAAGATGAGGAGTTCTTTCGACGCTGAATCCGTATGCTACCAGAAAGATGGGAAAAAGTTGTGGCTAACGATGGACAATACTTTAAAGAATAAACTTATAATCACTTTTTCACAATAAATGCCCAAATTACGAAAAAAAATACGAGTTTACACATTCATACTACCTTGTTAATGTTGCAACTAAGGTTGTTTGTGTGTTAACCAATTTATAATAGAATTTTCCGTAGAACATTTGTCATGAAAATACTAACCCTTGCGGGTCTTTTTGTCCTTTTCGGAACTCGAAACAACCACGGTTTAGTAAACTTTAATTTCCGATTTTTAAATTTTATAATTTCAATCTGTGTTGTTTGCTATAAGAGAAAAAGACAGAAATACCTAAAAAAAAAACAATGGATGCGTGCAAGGCACGCAAGATATTTGATGTGTAAACAGTTAAGTCAATTGAATGGCATATACATAAGCTTATATATGTATAGCCATATATAGGGATTTGATGTATAATCTATATGCTTAGGTAAATAATTCAAATTAAAACAATTCTTTTACAAACCTAAAATTTTTTTAGGTATCATTATCTTTTATATATAATAGGCGATTCACTATAAATTGCAAATGGTCTTGTATCATTGCAAATGCAAATTTTTATTACATATCACATATATTTATTGTTGTGATAGCAGAAATATTTTTCATTTGGACCAAATCGTGAATAGGGCTGATATGTTGTAGTTGCATTATTTTTCTTTTACTCAATGCATCGGGCACGATATGCTCGTATATACGCAGCTGCAATTGAATCTTTTTTCCGCGCTTTAAGTTTTTCTTCCTGCCAATTTGATGTGAAAATTTTACATAACGTCGCATGAGAATTGACTTGGCGTATAGGTATATGAATTTGTACACACATGCGCCAAATCAATTCTCAGGCGACGATAAGTGCTTTCCGCATTTAACCTTAGTAAGGCAAAAGGGGTGACCAGTCACTCCACTACTTTTTAAAAGCACCGCAAAGAGATTTGCCTTAACTGCATTTAATAAAAATAAGAAACAATGTATTTTTGTTGAAGTAAATGCCTTCCATTTTTTCATAAAATATCCTTTAAAAATAACAAATCGCATGCGATGAAAAATCGTTAATGTAGACGTAAATTCCGCTAAATAAAAAATTTAAATTTTGGAGGAAACCTCCTAACCTGGTAGCACTGATTAACACCCAATATCAGGGCGACCATAACTGGCGATTTATTACTGAAATGGCAACTTTAGATGATTGCTGGCGATATACATTTTAGTTTGGCGATGGGGATATATTTTGGAGTTGTTTTAATTCACTGTTTAATTTAACCTTCTTTCTATCATTATCACTAAATTTTTTTTAATACATTTGTTGAAACCTAGATTCTTTATTAAGTACTTATCATTTTGTATTGTTTTTATATTTTAAAATATATTTAATTTTAATTCAATCTAATCTATTAAACGCCTGTTTGCTACGGCGACTTCTCTGCTTGCATGGTATAGCCGATCTCCACACGTTTAATACCAACAAATAATTATGCCACGAATAAATGTACACACACATTTTGCTTTCGTATGTGCATATATGTGTGAGTAAATTGATAGAAACATAAACAAATAAACTCCGCTCGTATTTTAATTTCTCTCTCTCTTCTTCTCTTTGTTGTTTAGAGTAGCACAGTCATGCCGCGCAGTAGTGTGAGCGAGAGGGCAACTGGACGTTACAGTTATCTTACATCTTACGATACAGTTATTCTTACATTTTACACATTTGAAATTTTGCCCATACCGTGAGTTAAAATGTTTACACATCAAAAATTTAATCAAAAAAATCTATGATTACAATTTTTTGGTGCATATTTCTATCTGCCCTAGTTATTAAAACAATTTTTATCAATAGCAATAACGATCACTGGGACAGACACGACTACTGGGACATTCACCTATTTTATATTTTTTTCCTATTTTGAATTTTTTGTTAGACCAATTTATGTATTTAAAAAGCCTGTCATCATAAGGCTTTTTAGTTGAAATTTTCGATACGCAAATAGTAAAACTATTTCATACTTTTTTCCTAATGTTTCGGCGCAAATTTTCGGCCTTCTTCAGGGGATTAATTTATTAATCTTTTGAGAGAATTACATACATTTTTTAAACTATGGTATGAACAGCAAAAATGTTTAAACTTTCAAGACAATCTGTATGGGATAAGGAATCTATATGTGGTTGTGAAACTGTATGGGGTTAGGAGAAATTATTTTATAGTTTTTAGTCCATTTTAAAAACGTGGTATATTAAAAATATTTTTTATTTAAATTATTTTTTGTTCTCGCCTCATAAAATTTGCGAAAATTCGGTTCTTCCCGGCATAGTCGGTATAGTAGTCCGGCCACCAGAAGGAGTGTACAAGCGACTGGTTGAAGCCCCCTGCCTTGGCTTCAGTGGCATGGGTTTGTGTTAAAAATATGCTGAAACCACCAATGAAAATATACTGTTGCTCTTCCCAAAAAAGGTGAATGGTTATAAATCGTTTTATCGATTGCACCTGTTTAGCATTTATACATATATACTTTAACTAAAATAAATCTGAAATTTCACAGTCAATCTATGTGTACAGACATGCGTTTTTAAAGCTTGATATTGGTTTTCTTCTTCTTTTGGAAATTAAAATTAAAAAAAAAAATATATTGAATTGATTAAAAACAAAAAAATTTGCTGGCTCTACATGGGGTTGAACCACAGGTCTGTAGTATAAGTATTTGACGATTTCATTATTTACTTCGTAGTGTGAGTGGCTTGGTTTTAATAAAAACAAACTCGGTTTTTGCATTATTCTGGGAAATGTATACCTCTTAGGTCATTCTGATTTTCTAGAATTCCCTATAATTTTTAACAAGAAACATTTTCTTGAAAAATAGTATAATAGTTTTCTGAACGATTTTTTTATCGGTCTTTTATCGAAAAATTAGGTTTAAGACCCCATTTTTAAAAGGAAGAGTAGGAGATGGAGAAAAAGTGTATATGCAAAAAATCTTTATTTCTTTGTGCTCAACAACTTTTCATCAAACATTAAACTCGTATATGTTAAGATAAACCAATTTCCAAATAGCCACTGAATACCTCATTTTTCCGACTTCAGGTCCATATTGTGGGAGAACTAGAAGTGATGGAGAAAAACTGAATAAGCAGTCGTGATCAACCAAAATTACTATAAAAGCGTTGGAGGATCTCGCGCATAAAGCAAAAATTTAAATTTTATTGCACTGTGTTTTTGGTCTGAATTATTTTTGATTTTTGGTATTTATTTCAGTCATACTTTGGTTTGAATTTTTGGTCAGAGTCTTGGTCAGAATTTGGTCTTAATTTATTCTGAGTTTGAGTTTCAGTCTGAATTTTGGCCAGAATTTAGTTCAATTTTTGTTCTCATTTCGTTATGAGTTTTGGTTTTAGTCCTAGTTTAAATTTTTGTAATTTTCCGATTTAGTCAAATATTTTTCTGAGCTAGACTCTAAATTCTGATCTGAATTTGGTCTGATTTTTTATTCATATTTGAATATTGGTCCAATTATTGGTGGTGGCCAAAATTTTTTCCAAGTTTGAGCACGAATTGTGATCTGAATTTAGTTTAATTTTTGCCTAGATTTGGGTCTGATTTTGGTTGGATTTTCTGATTTTACTATGGCCTAAATTCTGGTCTGATATCAATATGTAACAGCCATTCTGTGAAGCAGTTTCCGCTTTTCTTTTCTTATGTACCAGAAAATTACATTATAATTTTTTTTATGGAAGCATTTTTGAGTTATAGGCTTTCAACCCCACATTTTTAAATATATCTTGAGTTTAAATCATCAGATCATGTTAAATGAGACATTAAATGAACAGAAATGAAATTGTCAACCACTTTCATTCACGTTGTTTTTCAACTGGCTTAGTAGTTCGGGGTGCAGTTAATGGAAATATGTAAAAAATATGTTTATTTTTAGCTTTATGCTCAAATTAAGAAACTGGGAACATTTTTATGATTTCTATGCTCCCCAGGTGATTTAGTAAATTTTCGGCTTTAGTTTTGGCAACCAAAAACCAATTTTTCACATATTTCCATTGACTGCACCCGGAATTACTAAGCCAATTGGAAAACAGTGTGAAAAAAGTTATTGACAATTTAATTTCCGTTAATTTACTATCTCATTTAACATGGTCTGATGATTTAAACTCGAGATATATTTAAAAACGTGGTGTTACCTTTGGAAAGGTTAAAAAAAAAATTCAAAAGCCTATAACTTAAAACCTGGTCAGTAGACCAGTTTGCATAAGGAAATAATAACGGAAACTGCTTCATAAACATTTTTTTCGTTTTGTTGCATAGTGTATTTAGTTTGACTTTTATCGGAATTTCACTCTGAATTTGGCCTGATTTTTGGTCTGATTTTTATGGTTGAATTTGATCAGATTTTTGGTCTGATTTTTAGTTTGGTTTGTTTGCTGAGGCTAAATTATTGTTTCACTTTGAGCACAGTTTTGATCAGAGTTTATTCTGAATTTTTATCTTACCTTGGGTCAAAATTTTGGTTTGAGTTTTGGTCGGAATTTGGTTCAGTTTTCAGCCTCAATTTGTTTTGAGCTTCGATTTGAGTTAGTCTCCGAATTTTGTCGAATTTTTAGTCTTACTTTCGGTCTGATTTTTACTCCGAACTTCGGTATTACTTGTTATTTGAATTTGGCGTGGAAATTTGGTTTGATGTATGATTTGAAATGGGCTTGAATTTTGTTCGGTGGTTCAATCGTTAGCCACAAAAATTGAGTTTTTTCAAGAAAAATAGCTTTTGATTATTCCTATTCTTGTTATCGGCATTGCGTTCAAGCGTGAATCGCCTTTCCTTTTCATTTTGTCCACAGCACAATCTGCATTTTTGATCTTCATTAAAACTTGTAGTACTTTAAAGTAATTTTCGTGGATATATTTTGAATTACATTAATAAACAATCGGGAAGTGTCGGTAATAAGTTCACTAATAATCCCTTATATCAACTACCTACCTCCTTGGCTTTACCATCCTCGAAGAGAATTTAGAAGAGGATTTCATTAGCGAAAACATCGAATATGGTAAGTAGTAGTGAAGTGAATTGTGAAATAAAAATCAATTCTTCAAACTGACCATCAGTAAATTTTACGGCACGATGAACTACCCGCGTCAGTATACCCAAACTATAAACTAGAGAAATGATTTTAACACATTTCTTAAATATTTTTTTTCTAGATAAAATATATTCTACATATGTGAAAGAGTTGATTATGTCCAGCGAGGTGAATTTGCTGCATTTTAAGTTATGAGGTTTAAAGTTTAGTAGTTGAAATTTGATTTCAATTGATGAAATATTTAAGGTAATAATAAACTTACATTAAAGAGAATATTTAATGATTTTAATACAATATAATCTATATTAGTATGTACAAGTATGTATGCATATTCTTTCTACATAGGTATTTGAATTTCAAAATATAAAGAGTCCTTGTAAAATCGCAACCTCGAAACGTAAATCACTAGAAGCAAAAACCATTGCAGAATATGCATACGTAAGTATGTATATACATACTATGTCATATTTGCTTGAAAATAAACACCCAGTATATTCATGTCGCATGGTTTGTATGTATGTTAGTCAAAAATTATGTAACTGACACGTGTACAGCAAAAGCACATTTACTTTGGTTGCTGCTTTCATGTTGTTTGCATTTGATGTTTTTGTTTTTGTAGCTGTTGTTGTTGTTGCTTTTTATTAACTGGACTGGTGTCGTCGTGTACACCATTAAAAACAAGAAGAAAAAAAACGCTAAATTTAGTCAACATTTTAATCTTTTTCTTTACTTTTTAGCTGCTGCTGCTACTTTGCTGCTTCTCCAAAAACTAAACAAACAAACAAGACCGTCGTTCATTATGTACGCCACTTTGCAGTCTTCTTAGAAATTCAAATACATTAGAAATGTACACACATACACACACACAGCACATGCACACACATACATGAATACCCAAACAAACAAATACATTTATAGAGACATGTTTTTGCCCCTTAAAAAGTGGGGTTAAATATGTAGCAAAAACATTGACGTTAGGGCAAACATAAGCAACTCACTGTGTATGTGTGTCCTCGCGTATTTATAAATGTATATGTACGTGACGTGTGTGAGTGTGTGTTTATGTATGTATATGCTAGAAAATGGCGCAGTATGCGCACAAATACAAACATGAGTACAAAAAAAAGAAGAAGCAGTTGCTCACATTGAAAGCGTCCAAAACAAAGATGAATAACAAACAAAAAATAAGCAAGCAAAAAAGAAAGAAAGAGCTCTGCATGGGAAATGACTGCAAAAAGCGCACTCTATGAATGCTAGTTTACACTAATTGGAAGCAATATCATTCACACATACATACATGAACAGAGCACACTGTTGCAATAAAGGTATTCACACACACACTCATTTATACGTACGAAGAAACGTACACTCACATATACACATTTAAAGTCATCGTAAGTAACTGTTCTTGTAGTCGCACAGTTTTTTAACTCAAACGGATGTAATGAATTTAAGTGCAAATGGCAACAGAGTCCAGTGGTGGATCTAGGATTTGGTTTTGGGGAGAGACGGGCTGAATATTAAAACACTTTAAAGAACTAACTCATTGAGACAAGTTTCTTCCACGGTTAATCTCAAATACGTAGGTTTTCGAACGTTTTAAAACTAAAAAATGCAGTACGTTATATCTGGTGTTAAGGGAATAATATTTAAAAATGTATGGACCAATCGCAACAAAAGTTAGACCTCAGAAATTATATGGGATATAAATATATTAAGCAACTAAAGGTCGCTACAAAGTGTGTAAAATGGTCTAGTGCAGACTAGAATGGAAACCAAACCAAAAATCAAGTAAAAAACCATAGCAAAAATTTATCCAAAACACATATCAAAATCTAGACAAATACTCAGAACAAAGGTAGATCAAAGTTTGGTCCCAAATTCAGATTAAGAGCAAACCAGAATTCAAACCAAACACAAGACTAAAACTGAAAACAAAATCAGACCAAAAATTAGAACTAACTTTAGTCCCGAATACAGACAAAAGCAAGTCGCACAAATCAGATTAAGACAAATACCCAAAATTATACCAGAAATTAGTCCCAAATCAGACCGAATTCCGATCAAAAACCAGACCGATATTCAAACCAGAAGTCAGACCAAAACTCAGGCTAAGAGCAGGCCAATATTCAAACCAACCCTCAGATCTAACTCAGACTGAAATTCAAACGGATATTCAGATTAAAACACATACCGATATTTCAACCAAAACTCAGATCCAAAGCAGATCCATAGTAAATTAAAGCTCAGATAGATGTTCAGACCAAAAATTAGACCAAAGCTCTTACCAAGAATTTTACCAAAAGTTAGTCCCACATTGAGACCAAAAGCAGACTAACAATCATACTGATATTTGAGCCAAAACCTAAACCAAAATCAAACCAAAACTAGACCAATCTCAGACTAAAATTCATACCCAAACTCAGGCCAAAAACAGACCAAAATTCATACCGTTACACAGTGATTCGTTGCATAGAAATAATTCAAAAAAAATCATTGTGTCAAAACCAAATAAAAGGCATAGCCGGGTTTCCATGTCAGAAATGCCCCCAAACCGAATCAAGTTTCGCATGGACCCTTTTGAAGCACTTAATTTAAGAATAATTTGACTAAATTTTCAGACTATTATCTGCAATTTTTAATGAGTATTGGCGGATATTGTAAATTTCGTTTTTCGCGTTTTTCAGCTTAACTAATCATAGGAAAAATCTGAAAAAATTCACAGTGATTTTTCGGTTTTGAAGACAGACACATTTGGAATTTTTCCGCGAATTTTCTAACTCAAAATTCGCGATGAAAAAAATCGCGAAACTTTTTACATGCAATTTTTTCCCGAATTTTCTAACGCGAAATTCGCGACGAAAAAATCGCGAAACTTTTTACATGCTATTTTTTCATATTAAAAATAGGTTTACTACTCTGATTTTTCTGATGTAAATAAGTCTTTTCCGAACACTCATACTCCAATTTTTTCAGATTTTTGCAAGGTGTGGACGGGGGTCAAAAAAATTAAAAACCAAAATATGAAATGCCATAAGACCATGAAAAAAATCAATTAAAGCTATTAACTATCAACTATCTGCTATTTTCACATTTTTTTAAAAAAAAATTTTTATGAAAACTCTAAAATTTTTTTTTACCACCCTAGTTGAGCTACGGTATATCACATTCATTACGCAGTGGAACAAATTTTCAACTTTTGCCTTATGTGCGAGATTTTCCAACGGTTTTATAGTAACTTAGAGTCGCTGATCACCACTGCGTACTCACTTCTCCTCCATCACGTCTAGTTCACTAACAATATGGACCTGAAGTCGGAAAAATGGGGTCTTCAGGGCCTATTAAGAAAATTCTTTATTTCAACAGATAAGAATTTGATGTCTGAATCAAAGTTGTTAAGCATAAAAAGATAAACAATTTTTGTGTATTCACTTTTCCTCCATCTCATACCTGTTCTCTTGAAAATTGGGTTTTAAGTCCCCTTTTTTCAATAAATAAACGATAAAACAAAAATCGTCGGGAAAACTATTATACTGTCTTTACAGAAAAAGTTCCCTGTAAAAAAAGGGGTCCTAAAACATCGGAATAACCTACGAGGTGCACTTTTTCCAGAATAATGCAAAAACCGAATTTTTTACATTTTTAGTATGAACAAATCGCATGTAAAAAGTTTCGCGATTTTTTTCACCGAGAATTTTGCGTTAGAAAATTCACGAAAAAATTTAGAATGTGTCTCCAAAACCGAAAAATCACTGTGAATTTTTTCAGATTTTTCCTATGATTAGTTAAGCTGAAAAGCGCGAAAAACGAAATTTACAAAATCCGCCATTACTCATAAAAAATTGCAGATAATGGTCTGAAAATTTAGCCAAATCATTCTTAAATCAAGTGCTTCAAAAGGGTCTATGCGAAACTTGATTCGGTTTGGGGGCATTTCTGACATGGAAACCCGGCTATGCCCTTAGGTGTCATTTCAAAGGTAATACTCCACTAAGAAAAACTTAAAAAAATCCTGGCAAAACAAATAATTAGTGTGGGTCAAAGGGTAGCTCAAAGTCGACCAATTTTTCACAAAAATATTGGATCGTTCGATTTAAGTTTTTTAGTCCGTTGAGAAAAAAACTATCTGAAAAATAAGTTTTTAATGATATCCTGCCAAAAGTTCCAGTTTTATATTAGCAAATTATCGCGAAAATTATTATTGTTGATTTTGAATCAGAACTTGAAAAGCCAAAAACAAGGCATTGTTTCTAGAGTTAAGTATTTTTAAACATATGAAAACTTAAAATTGACGAAGTTTGGAAAAGAGAATCTAAAAAAAATGTGGGAATATGTTCCTGAATTTTTTCTCAATTTTTGTCGGAATATGCAAAAACATGCTTAGCTCTCAAGAAATAATTCAAATTGAAAATAGGTATGACCACGCTCTTTCTACAAAAATTGGAATTGAACTTTTTTTGTTAACCCTAAAAGTATGCAATCACTTTGAAAAATGTAAAAAGTAAAAAGTTACAATTCATTAATGTCACTTTTATTCCAACATTAAAGGATTCCAATAAAAATTGTTAAACTTTCTGAAAAGTTCAATATCAACATAATTAAATAAAAGAAGATTAAATAGTGGAAGGCCAAACCACCCATTTTTCCACTATAGCTTGCCAAATATGACGAAAATTGTACCTTAAACTTAGTTTGTGGCGAAACCAAAACAGGTTAATATAAATTCAAATTGGCGTTTAACGACCCCAAATTTAATAGCATACGAAACTTTATCGAAATTAGAGCGCTCGTTTTAGTTTTGTTCCGTCGTTGTATGGGATCAAATCACTATGCAATAATCAAATAAAAAATCAGACCGCAGGTCTGGCTGAAAGCAGAACAAATTCAAATAAAAAATCAAACCGATCTTCAAAGTAAAATTCATAACAGTAAGTAGATTAAAGCTTAGACCAAAAATTTAACCAGTATATAGACAATATTTTTAACAAAATTTGGGCTAAAGTTCTAACCAAAAACATACCAAAACCAGTCCAAAATTTAAACCAAAAAAAAATCACAACTCAGACGATATTTAGATAAAAACCCAAATCAAAGACTACTTCAAAATAAAACCTAAAAGCAGATCAAAAAACTGGCTTTTAGACCAAATTCTGACTAAAATAGCAAAATTCAGACCAAAACTCTGCTTCAATGTAGGTAGACCACATGTAAGCTAAAAGTTAGTCCAAAATTCAGACCACGAGCAGAAAAAAATTAGACCAAAATTTAGTCCCAAACTCATGACCACAAAATCAAATTTAAATACAGATTACTACCATTCACAAGCTTTCAAAAAACAGGGCATCTATAAAGTGCCCCTAACATTTTATATAGTCCAATTATAAATACATATATAATAAACAACTTAAAAAATTTACAAACGATCACAAATGCTTACTTATAATTGCGAAATATATATGAATTTGTCGAAATTTCATATTAGAGAATATATAAGAAATTTGTGTATAGTTTTAAATATATTATTATTATAAACTAAAGTATTCACAGTGTTTATATAGAATCTTAGCCATTTTCGGGAGGCCCTCCTACACACTTAACCCTCCGTCCCTCAAGAGCCCCCACTGGATAAGCCTGAGTTTTGAGAATACATTCATGTAAGTTTAGTAAGTTTATTTCATACATATATACATACATTTGGATTTAAGTTTGTACAATGTAAATGTCGTGTTGCTGCTGCTTTTCTTCTGCCTTACTTTTATATATGTATGTACAATAATACAAAAAACTTGCCGGAAATACAAGATATATGGAAGCTTTGTCTTTAAATGTGTTTTGCTTTCTATCTAAACAATAGCCTATTTTCATATAACTTTTACCTTGCATACTTTTTAGGGTCAAACTATTAACTATGACTATTAAAAAAATTTATTAAAAGCTGTAATGAAAAAAACGAATTGGTCTTCAATAATTAAATGGAATTTTTTTTCATGAAAAATTCAAATAATTTACGATTGTTGTGTTTTCATTTTATGTTTTTGGGCCAGTCCATTGACGTCAGTCATTAATAGAAAATTGTTACATTTAAATAAGTAACGTAAGTGTAGATAATTCGGATCGATTTTTGTAAGGGAAACTTTGAGCGGTAAAATTAAAGATTACAGATTTATTTATTTTATTTTTTTCTTATCAAAAACAATATTCATTTATAACAGTTGTTTAGTTACATTGCGACTAGTTAAAGGTTTATAACTAACAAGCAATTTGATTCTAATATTTAAATGTGCGACTACATTTTAATGAAACAAAATGTAAATTTTATAAATAAACCAGGTAGGTCATCAAGTCCTCAGGTTAAGCTATTTCCTCTAACTAGAAGGGTTTAACGCGTGTTGTTCCAGCATAATTAAGAAGTGATGATGCTTCTTCATTGACGTGCGCTCTTAGTCTATTTTCGTGTGAGATTGCGAGTTGATCTGACTGAATCTATACCCAAGTCCCGATGAATGTCGTTATTTCTGACATACCATGGTGCGTTGACTATATCTCTGATTATTTTGTTTTGGAACCTTTGAATTATGTCGATTATTGTTGGTTTTGTACAGCCCCAAATTTGGATTCCATACGTCCAAATTACAGATTTATGTAAAAAAAATTTTAATACAAAATTAAAGCATATTTCGTTCTCTTTTAAAGTTGTTAACTACCAAAAAAAAAAAAGAGCATAACTTTTTTTTAATAGTTACTTAGGTAACATCACGTCGAAAAAAATGGATTGCATCTCATTCGGATCGAAAAATTGAGTGTATAACTCGGATAGTTGATGTATGTAATTCGGATCAGCAAAATTTATAGCAAATTATCTTTAATTTTAGGCTTATTTAGATGCAAAAGATAAATTTGGTGTTTAAGGAAAATATATATATAAAAAATATTTATGTATGTATGCGTAAATACATACATATACATACATACAAATTGTTGTCCAAATCTATGTATTTTCGTTATGTAATCAAATACCGTTTGACCGATCTTAGTCAATTTGGTGTAGAGATGCATTTGAGCGTATGTCAAGTTCTGGGCCGTAAAATTCAAAGTGGACGTGGCATTTTCGCAAAAACTCCGATATCTTCGAAGCTAAATTAATAAAATTTTAACACCCCCCCTTCCTTTGGAGATTTACTTGTTCCACACCGAACTAATTCTCAATTATGGTCCTACTCATGGGCGTTTTAAAATTAGGGGAAGAGGCTGTCGCTGGGTGATAGAAGCGAATATATTAAAAACAAAAGTATGGGACTGTGTAATCTTACGTAGGAGCAATAGTGGATATAAGGGGCGTAGGAAAGGGGAAAGGATTTGGGGTTAAATACCCCTGAACTCCCTCCCAACTTCCCCCTAACCTCCCCCAACTCCACACTAACTGCCCCTCCCCACTCTCTTCCCTCCCACTCTCTCCCCCCCAATGCCTCCCTAACACCCCCCCTTCCTTACTGATAAGAATTTCATATATTTGATAGTTGGCCACAAATAAAAAAAAAATTTAAATAGGATGAACAAATGTTAACCCCCTTAGAGTAAATCTCTGGATGCGCTAGTCGGTGGCCACGCCCGTATTCTGATGAACAATAAAATATATAAAAAATTATTTCTTCCAATTATTATAAGAAATTTCTGATTTAAAATTTATAAGTATATTGACGTAATCAAAAATTAAAATGTGGTCTGAATAACAAAAATACTAATCACAAACTAGTTTTTAAAAATATATTTCATATTGAACTTGACTAAAAATTACTTGTTAGTTTCAAAATTAGTATAACTCTATTAATAACGCTATTGATTTCAAATAATATTTCAATAAAAAAAAAATATTTTTTTGATTTTAAAATGAAAAATTTTTGACTAAAATTCAAAATATTTTTCAAGTTTATCTAAACTTTGAACTCAAATTATACAAAAACTCTCTAAACAAAGGGTCCATCCAAATTACCTCCAAACATTACCAATTATATCTAAATCACAACTAAAAACTTTAATTTATTAAAACTATAAAGTTTTTGTAAATATTGTAATTATGCAAATACCTCATTTACTGGTAATTCGGATCATCGATCCGGATCAATTTTAAAAGTAAATTTTTTTCTTAATACCCTTTCTAAAATGGTGCTATGGCAGAATGTTTAGTGAACAAAACCCTATATAAATTATATAAATATACTTACCAGCACAAAAGTTATTATTGTTGTAAAATTTGTGGGTTTCTTATATTATATGCTAAGGCTTTGTATGAAAATACGCTCACTCTTTGTTTCTTCGCTCACAACTGATTAATTTGAAACAATTGAAAAAAGTGTTGCAAACCATTAGAAAGGGGAAATAATTCTCGTTCGTTTTGAAAAAAGGACGTAATTTTAAAAAATACCATGCATTTTAATAATTATTTTTTTATTTTGTATTGGTTCAAGTAATTTTTTATTGGAAAATCAAGTAGAAAAACTTTTAGTTATGAATATTCTTGGTAGTTTAGCATACTTTAAGGAATTCAATTGAAAATTCAATTACAAAAATTAAAGGAATATCTATTATAATTGGTGAGTTTTGATTTCTCACAAAATCTATGATAATATCAAACTAACTCCATTAAAGATATCTTAAAAATAAATAATTTTCAGTCAGCATGGGTTGGCATTTACTATTATGGAAGAGGGAATCTAGGGTAACATATGCAAAAGGTATTCGACAGAGTCCTTCAAGATGGAATTTTGTATGAGAAACATATTTTACCCAATAGCTATTAATAATATACCGCTTTTGCATACAAACTGTCAATACAATAAAATATATCCTTTGTTTAAGCGGGGAGTGTCTCCATTACGGGTAAAAACTTTTAAATCGGGCAGTAGTTCAAGAGATCTAGAGTCTATAAAACGCAAATAGACAACAATTAATTTTTATATAAAAAGATAGCATCAACCAGACAATAAGATAATAAGAAAATATCAATATTTCATTCTGATATATCGTTATTTTTTATCAAAATGCTTAGGGAGCGATACACCGATTATTGATATTTTTAGTTTCGTTCTCGAAGTTTCTTTGTAGTATTGTTTTCTCTATACCGATTGAGTTAGAAAGAGGCAAAAAAAAAACTCCCGGAGCATTGTGAGCCATATCAGTGAATCTGAAAGATAATTCTCTGAAGCGAACATGATGTGTCTGGATTTACTGTAGGGTGGTTTTTATTGTGGACATAACGTTAGAAACATGAAAATTTATAGAGACACGTATATTGGACAATCATATTTAAACATCAAATTGGCTAATGGAGTTCCCGACTTGTCCCAATAGCTCTGATAAAACTGTGCAGAACAAAAAATTTAATTTTTTTTTTTTTTTTGGTAAAATACGTTTTTTGCTCGTTTTTTGTTCAGTATCGCAAAAACTGATAGTTTTAAGGCTTTGTCTTGCTCTGAGACGATAGCTTATTTTCGAAAATAAAATTTTTTTCTCACCTATCCACATCCGATTTCTACTCCAAATGTCAGTTTTTAGGATGTTATGAATAAATTTACTATTATGGCCAAAAAAGACCCATTAGACAATTTATACCCTATCTAACCTTAAAGAGTTAATTATGCAAGAGAGAGTAAGATATACAAATTTGTAATACTCAATCAGGCTGTCATTATTCATTATTCATATCTGTCATATCATTATTTCTAAAAATAGACCGTATAAAATTTTGAAATTGAGTTAGTGAAAGCCAAAAATGTGGTTACTGTATTGGAGTTTCAGTTAGCCCTGTCTGGCAGGGTTATAACTAAATATTCAACAGATAACGACAGACGAAAATTATCAATACAAAATAAAAAACTGTTGAATCTAGTGTCCGACCGAATATTCAGTTTCGGTTACGGTTTCGGCCAAAAATATGGCCGAATATTTCGCCGAAACCGAAACTTTATAAATTTTACTGTAAATTGCATTTCAGTACGCAAAGGACTGTTTTTATTTTTAGCACATAACATAAAGTTATTCAATTTTGAATATTAAAATAAAAATGTGAATTTAATTTGTACCTATACCACAAAATGTATTTTTTTTAGTGCCTTTAATATGTATTTTCTTTATTGTTAAAATAATATTTTTGTTATTTTATATATACATATATAAGTATGTATATTAGGGCGTACCAATTTGTATGGATGAATTTTTTTCGGAGTACCGTCAGAAGAGTTCCATATTCTATGACAAAAAAATGGAGCTTACCCTCCGTAAAATTCGTAGAAGTTAAAGTAATATTAAAAGTAACTATAGATTTTTATTCAAACAACTACAGTACGTAGTACGGGGGGTAGGATCCATTTTTTTGCCATACTTTCTTCGGCAAAGTTGATTTGAATCGGATATAATTTCTGTCAACGTACTTTTCAAAAAAAATTGGTAAATAGATTTTTTTTTTTTTGAGTTTTAATTAAAAACAAAGAAAAATAAAATGATTTGAGTTTTGTTTTTAACATATCTGTGATCACAAGCAATAACAAATCAACTCAAGTTTTGTCGAATTCGAGTTATTATTATAATTTGATTTTTTTTATTTAGTTATCAATTTATTTAAGTATAAATTTAAACTAAATTAACAGTTTTATTGAATCTTCATATCCGTTTTCATATTGTGTCAGAATTTTGTGACTATCGGTTCAGTGGTTTACGAGATATTAGGGCGGAAAAATAGCACAACTCAACCTGATTACTCTTAGCACTTGAACCTTTGAAGTGCTCTCCTATAAAATACAAAAAACACACTTATGCTGTTATGCCTTGTGACCATAGATATATACATATATATTAAAAAGTTTCGGTTTCGGTTTTGGCCGAATATTAGCAAAATGGCCGAAATTCGGTTTGGGTTTCGGCCGAAAAAGTCGGTTTCGGTCGGGCACTAGTTGAATCAAACAAATTGCGTTCAATACAAAAAATTACCACAAAACCGTCAGTGCACTCAAGACTTTCTGTTCGACGTGCGTCTTTCATAACAGTTTGCAATCTAAAGTTACCCCTAGTTACCCATAGTTTACTTCAGAAGACAACTGCAATGTTACTTCCTTTATTGTTGGTAGTAGTAGGCCATCCTTCTTCCGTTTTCTAGTGAAGAGGACTAATGTGGTTTTACTAAGATTCACTGAAAGACCCTGCAAATCGCACCAAACCGTGATCTTGTCCAAGACTTTTTGCATTTTAATGCACATCGTCTGTAAGGATCGTTCCGAGATTAGTACTCATACATCAAGCATACACTTGAAATGTAAACTCCAAAATTCTGCAAATCAATAAGAAGGGAGTGTACCACGAAGCACCGTTCTTAATTGGTTAATATACTCTTGCAGCAAGGTATTGATAGGTTCTGCTCAAATTTCTCTACACATAAGAATAATTTTTGCATAACTATTTCCAGGGGTTTTTAAGTTGTCAAATTTATAGTGAAATTTCAAACAAATGAACACAGGGCTACGATTACGTAAGACAATTTGCTAAACTTACTCCCATAATCATTCACCATGATGAAATATAATCACTCAAAAAGGTTTTTTTTTTCATTCTTCATCTATTCTCATTATCATTTAACTGCATTTGAACTGTATTCAGCTTCAAGTTATTACAGCAAAAGAAGAGTAAACTCATAAACTTCAATTTATTTTTGTAGAAAATTACGCAAGCACAACACAACACCCAAATGTGTTGCATATGTATAAATGTATGTATGTGAATTTGTACTAGAGTATAACATACTCAGCCAAGCTTCAACTACACAAATGCATGAACTAAACGCAGCAGTAGTTGATAGCTGCAGTTTGTTGTATTTTTAGTTGTAGAAGAGTAGTAAAAACTTGCGGTGAAATAAAGACCTGCAAAATTACTTTTCCAGCAAAAGTACAAAAACACCAGGAACAACTAGCAACAACTACCAACTGAACGAATGTGCTATGATGATTGGCAGAGCGGCACAGAAGCAGGCAAAGACAAAGTTTTTGCAAAAACATTGAGGGGTGAGAATGAGAATGCGGTTTCATTTTGTAGGCGCCTACTGCATAGCATGTGGTTTAATTCAATAGCAAAAATTTGCAAGAAGAAGACAGGACAGTCGAGTCGTAAAAGACACAGACAGGCAGACATGTAGACAAACATACAGATAGACAGACTGAGAGACAAGATATCTAGGCACGGAAAAGACTGTTAGTACAAGAAATTGGTCTAGTACAAGTTGTTGTGCTACTGCTACTGCTGCTGTTGTTACTCTTACTGCTGCTGCATGTTGCATGTTGCTGCACACAAGTTGAAACCTCAAACCTACAGTGAAAAACCATAGATCACATTTGCTTCAACGGCGAAAACTTTGTCAATGCGGTTTTACTACAACTACGATTGTAAGAAGGCAAAACAGCGGGTGAAGGGGGGTAGAGCGAAATAGAGTTTCTGTGTGTCCCCGTATATGCTTGTGTGCGTGCAAAGTTTCTTTGCTTTGCAAAACAGTAGAGAAAGAAGTGAAACACACAAGTACAACAAGCAACAAGAAGCAAGGACATTTTATAAACACAACAACAACAAAAAACCTGCCGAACAAGGAAACACCATACAACAACAGCAACGAGAAAATATTGTGCACTAGAGCAGCAAAATATTTTCAGCCTAAATCGTTAAAGTTCTACTCGAGTATGTTGTATGACTATGAAAAATGTGTGTGCGTATGGGTGTATGTGCACTTGTGTTTGTATATGTCCTCATACATACATACATATACTTTGAGCACTTTCAAATTACGCCAAAGTTTTCATCTCCTTATATGCTCGAAATTTTAATTTAAACTTACGCCATTTTGAATGCTTTAAGTGGTTCCTTGCTCGTTGACAGTTACTCGAGTAACTGCTTGCGTTTTAGATCGAGAAAGAGAGAGAGAGAGAGTGTGAGAGATAAACTTTTTGCTGCTTGCTCTCGCTGTTGACGCAGCGTTGACGTCGCAAAACGCTTCTATATTCTATGTATTTTGAGATTCAGTTTTCAGTTTTTGAAAAGCAACATATTTGCGTCTGTGTTCCTGCACACTTATATATTTGCCTGCAACCATGAAATGCTGCTGCTATTTTCTACTGCTGTTGTTGTTGCTGTTGCATCTTCTTTTTCTTCTTCATGTCATTTTCAAGTGTTCGTATCCATGTGCATATTTTACTCATTCACTTTCTCATGCTTATGCACACACACACTTACACTCACACGCACACACTTGTCTTTGACACATTTTTCATTTTCTCTTCAAGTAGAGAAGTAGAAAAAAAGTAAACTACATACATATAAAACCAACCTAGAAAACGTAACCGACACTTTTGCGCTTGAGTAAATGTGTCATTTGGAAGAGTAAACTTTTCCTTCTTTCAGAAGAACCAGAACGAATACAACGATGCAAATTTTCTCAAGTAAAAATTTAAAGGTGTTTCGTAATTGGAAGTTGCAAAATTGTAAGTGATTCTAAGTGGATTAAAATGCAAGTTTGTGTTGTTAGTTCAATAATTTTAATGGCACTTATTGTGTGTAAATATCTACATAATTGCATACATAGGAAAAGCGAAATAAACTTTGCTTTGATATACAAGTTAGTTGTTATGTACTTATATTTTTAAAAGTGTGCAGCTTTATAATTTATAGAAAAAGGCCGACAGAGCCTCATATGTTAACATTAAAAATCAAAATCACCTAAGTCCATTTTTAAATAAATTAATTTGCATCCAAGAATAACTAATTTCTTTATTTTTTTTAAGAATATATTTTGATCTTCAGTGTCCCCATGCAAGATCTTTGTTCATTAACCCATTAATGCATAGAGTCAATTTTAAAGGCCGCACTAAAAATCAACATTTAAATTCAGATGCATATTAATTACCTCGCAAAGAAAAATTAGATATCAGCTTTTTTCTTCTCTTTACATTAAAACTAGTGTCCGACCGAAACCGACTTTTACGGCCGAAACCGAAACCGAATTTCGGCCATTTTTCTAATATTCGGCCAAACCGAAACCGAAACTTTTTAATATATACATATATATCTGTGGTCACAAGGCATAACAGCATAAGTGTGTTTTTTGTATTTTAGAGGAGAGCACTTCAAAGGTTCTAGTGCTAAGAGTAATCAGGTTGAGTTGTGATATTTTTCCGTCCTAATATCTCGTAAACCACAGAACCGATAGTCATAAAATTCTGAAACAATATGAAAACGGATATGAAGATTCAAATTATGATAATAACTCGAATTCGACAAAACTCGAGTTGTGTTGTTATTGCTTGTGACCACAGATATGTTAAAAACAAAACTCAAATCATTTTAATTTGTTTTTTTTTAATTAAAACTCAAAAAAAAAAAAAAAAATCCATGTACATTCGGCGTACCAATTTTTTTTTTTAATTTTGAAAAGTACGTTGACAGAAAAACTCTATATTCGATTCTGATCAACTTTGCCGAAGAAAGTATAGCAAAAAAATGGATCCTACCCCCCCGTAAAATTCGAAGAAGTTTCAGTACTACATACTGTAGTTGTTTGAATAAAAATCGATAGTTACTTTTAATATTACTTTAACTTCTGCGAATTTTACGGGGGGTAAGCTCCATTTTTTTGTCATAGAATATGGAACTCTTCTGACGGTACTCCGAAAAAAATTCATCCATACAAATTGGTACGCCCTAATATACATACTTATATATGTATATGTAAAATAACAAAAATATTATTTTAACAATAAAGAAAATACATATTAAAGGCACTAAAAAAAATACATTTTGTGGTATAGGTACAAATGAAATTCACATTTTTATTTTAATATTCAAAATTGAATAACTTTATGTTATATGCTAAAAATAAAAACAGCAAAGGGCTGTACTGAAATGCAATTTACAGTAAAATTTATAAAGTTTCGGTTTCGGCCAAATATTTTGCCATATTTTTGGCCGAAACCGTAACCGAAACCGAATATTCGGTCGGACACTAATTAATATGTTAAGGATGACTGATAAACACTCAGAAATATAAGAACAAATCTGAACAAATTAAAAATAAAACATTTTTCAAAAACTTTGAATTGGAAAAGTAACCTGAGCTTTTAGTAAAAAATTTTGTCAAAAATTTATATGTTTTTAATTTTAACAATATTTCTTAAATTGAATGTGGAGGTATAAGAAGAAAAATAACTGTAGTAAAAGTTAACAAGCGAGTTTTTTTTAACCATCAGAAATGTGCATTTCTTTCGTCACTGCGATGATTATGCGATGACATGTGCAACAAAAGAAACACAGCTAATATCTATGAAATAAATCTGTACAGAAATTTGCTGTTTTAATCATTTTCCTGAAATTCGAAAATTAGAAAATTTTTGGTATAATTTTTTAAAATTTATCATGATTTTAATAATCGAATCAAAAATTGACATAATGGAGAAATTAATGAAAAATATTTCAAGATTTTACACCAAACTGGCCTTTTCGGATAAAAAATTTTCGAAATCCTAACGTGGTGGAATAATTCTACATCCCAATTTGGATTTAAAGCATAAATATACGTAGTATCATAATTCATGATATATTAAAGCTGTTTATCATATCAATAGGAAACAAAATTTTTCTAGCTCGCCCTCCCCAAAATTTAATTTCTGGATACGCCACTGCACAGTGATTTCATCTCGTTGTATGGGAACAAAATTAGAAAGAGCTCTCTGATTTTGATGATTCTCATGCGCTAATAAATTTTTAGTTGCTAAACTCAAATTTGAAGTCAGTTTTAATAAGCCTGTTTGAGTTTCGTCGCAAACTAAGCTTGAAATTACAATTTTCTTTATATTTGGCAAGCTATAATGAGAGAATGGGCGGTTTGATCTTCAAGAAATTTATTTCATTTAGTTCTGTTAATATTAGACTTTTCAGAAAGATAAACAATTTTTATTGAAATCCTTTAATGTTGGAATAAAAGTGACATTAATGAATATAAGTTTTTACTTTTCATTTTTATTCACTTTTCAAAATTATTGCATACTTTTAGTTTAATTTTAAAATCTTGTTCAGACCTATTTTCAAATTGAATTATTTCCTAAGAGCGGAATAAAGGGAAGGATGTTTTTACATATTCCGATAAAGAAAGGTGCCTTCTAAAATTGAGAAAAAATCCAAAAATATATTTTCTAGATTTTCTCACCCAAAATTAGTCAATTTTTACTTTTCGTATATTCAAAAATGCCTAACTTTAGAAACAATATTGAATTTTTAGTCTTAAAGTCTTGTTTAAAAAATAACACCAAACATTTTTTTGATAAATTCCGAATACAAAACTGGACAGCATATCATTTAGAACCTACTTTTCAGATGTTTTTTACTCAACGGACTCAAAAAACTAAAATCGCACGAGTTAAATTCTGGTGAAACTTTTGTCGACTTTGAGCTCCACTTGTACCCACATTAATCTTATTTTTTACCAGGATTTTTTAGGAGTTTTCTTAGTTGGAGTATGACTCTAAATTTGTTTGGTTTTGGCATTAAGAATTTTTTTTAATTTTGTTTGCGGGACGAATCACTGTGCACTGGTGTGATATGCCATAATACGAAATTCTGCGCTTAGTGATGATAAAGAGAACGGAGCGGGATCATTGATCCAGCAAGCGGAGATTCAACCAAGCTGACCAGATTCTTGGTAAAAATCTTATCTTTTTAAAGAAAACCGTTTTTCATTCAATGCTATTTATTTGCCTTTATTGAACTTTCTTTATTATCGTTTTCGTAGTTTTTCGTTTGGCAACACTGTTCGTATGAGTGAGACAACTCATTCAACTAACGTGGTTCCCTTTAACTTTTGTATACACAAACCTAGTATAAGTGTTTCACACCACTGTAGGTCTATAAAAAAAATGGCTACATATTTGTATGCAAATATGCATAAGTTCATAGCTCTGAAACAATACATGCAAAAAAGTTCACTCACAATATATATACATTTTTTTCAAACTAAACACTTGACATCACTCAACAGATCAATCGAGTTTATTCAACTCTGAGTGTGTGTATGTGTGTGTGTTGTGTGTTGCAACTTTCATTTCATGCACTGTATATGAATAATAAAAAACTACTAACTGCTGCATATATTTCCAGCATTTTACCACAACAATTGTAATACAAATATTGACATGAAGCCATTTTTTAATTGTTTGATTCTCTTTGTTGGTTGCAGCGCCATATTGCCAACTTTGCGAGTATCAATTTCTAGTTAAAGAATAATTTATTTACTTGATTGCTTCACATGAAATATTGCAAAAATAAGTACAGTGTGAGACAAAAGTGTGTAAATGTTTTACATATATTAAGAATAGGAGAAAATAGCGATGTCAGTAAAAAATAAAAAAAAAATTAAAAATTAAACATAATTTCAATTTTTTTTTTTATAAAACTAAACAAAGTTTTAATAAAGAGTTATTAACAAAATAGATTTCTAATATATGCAAAACATTTGCACACTTTTGTTCGGTACTGTATGATACATACCATGAATATGAATATATGCACATAGGTATGTAAAATATGTACGTTGTGAATGAATATGGAATAAAACCATTTCAATAGATAGAAATATAATTAAAAGTGTGAGTTTATTCGATGAATCGTAATTCAAAACTGGAGTTAAAGAAAAACTATAATTATATTAAAGGTATTAATATTGGGAGTATGAATGTATAAACTCGTAATTGTGACTAACTTCATATCTATCATACGCGCCATTTTTTTGACATTGACAGCTATTCTATCTCGAAGAGCGCCAAAAATACTATAAGAATTGATCTGTCAAATAATTTTCATAATTTTACAAAAGTGTTTTACTATAGCTGAAAATGTCGAATTTCGTGGCAACAAAACAACATTTGCGGGAAGTTTCAATTTGCTTCTTCCATTTAAAGAAAAACGCAGCTGAAGCACATCGTTTACTCACTGAAGCTTATCCTGACTGTGCTATAGACGTTAGAATGTGTCAGGTGTGGTATGCCCGTTTCAAAAGTGGTGATTTTGATGCTGAAGACAGGGAACGTTCAGGAGGCCCGAAAAAGTTCGAAGATGAAGAATTGAAGGCATTACTCGAAGAAGATTCATGTCAAACGCAACAAGAACTTGCAGGAGTTGATCAATCAACCATTTCTAAACGATTAAAAGCATTGGGAATGATTCAAAAGCAAGGAAATTGGGTGCCGTACGAATTGAAGCCGAGAGACGTCGAATGACGATTTTTCACATGTGAACTGCTGATTGAACGACAGGAAATAAAGGGTTTTCTGCATCGTATTGTGACTGGCGATGAAAAGTGGATACGTTACGATAACCCAAAGCGTATACAATCATGGCGACCGCCCGGACATGCATCAACATCAACGGCAAAACCGAACATCTATGGATCCAAGCTTATGCTGTGTATTTGGTGGGATATGAAAGGTGTCGTGTATTATGAGCTGCTGAAACCGAATGAAACGATCACTGGCTACCGCTACCGACTACAATTGATGCGTTTGAGCCGAGCATTAAAGGATAAGAGGCCAGAATATGAGAATAGACACGACAAAGTTATTCTTCAGCACGACAATGCTCGGCCGCATGTTGCAAGGCAAGTAAAAACATACTTGGAAACGCTGAAATGGGAAGTGCTACCCCACCCGCGCCGTATTCTCCAGACATTGCTCCTTCTGATTACCACTTGTTCCGATCGATGACACATGGCCTGGCTGAACAGCACTTCCGTTCTTTCGAAGAACTCAAAAAATGGGTCGATTCGTGGATAGCCTCAAAAGATGAGGAGTTCTTTCGACGCGGAATCCGTATGCTACCAGAAAGATGGGAAAAGGTTATGGCTAACGATGGACAATACTTTAAAGAATAAACTTATAATCACTTTTTCACAATAAATGTCCAAATTACGAAAAAAAAATACGAGTTTATACATTCATACTCCCAATAATAAGTTTTATTTAATTTATTTTTATTTTTAAACTCAAAAAAATTTCACAAATGTACATATTGTAATAATACAGTAGATCATTTCGAAGGTTCAGATCTAGCACCAGAGAAAAGTCTAAACAAAAAAATTAAAAATTATGTTACCCTGAATAAGGAATGGTATTTTGTTTTGGCCATAAGTAGCCAAATTTTTGAGATATATAAATGTATACCTATATATTTAATGAGGTACAGGAATGAGGCAAAAAGTACGACCTTCGCTAGGGAAAGCCACTGAATTTTTTGTTTGTTTTTTGCATCAAAGTGAGGAACAGAGGTGATCGGGTTTCTTAGAATGTAAAACAAGGGTCTTTTTGTTGATGACCCTGGTTGAAAATCAACATTTTCAGGCTCAGAATCGTCTGCAGCACGGGACAATGGAATATGATCCTAAATCCGTTACTGGGAATATTATATAAAAATTTTCGATGTAGCAATGTCCTTTCGTAGACCAATTCTTTTTTATGGTGCTATGGTGTGGTGGACAGTTCTTCAAAATGAAGTCTACCTTAAGACTTTGGGCAAGGTTCAAAGAACTGCATCATTGTTGATCACAGATGCCTTAAGGACAACCCCTTCCTTAGCCATGAATATCATTCTTCACTTAACTCCTGTTGGCTTTTTTGCGAAACGGGTCGCAGCCAACTCAGCTATGTGATTAAATTCAGTCAGTCCCTGGTCTGAACCATTTGTTGGACATTCCAAAATTCTGTCGGAATTCACCACTTTATCTAAGAACATTGACTACACTGTCCCCACACCCTTCTTCGACAATCACTTCATCACTTCCATTCCTTCGAGAGAGAACATGATTGATAGTGGATGCCAGCAGAAGGATGTGGTGTACTTTTACACCGATGGATTCAAACTTGATGGAAGGGTAGGGGGAGGGGTTTTCACTGAGCAGTTAGGGTAAGGCTATTCTACCTTTCGTCTGCCTGACCACTGCAGCGTCTATCAAATCCCTAGCCAGTATATCACTGACCTCCAAGGTGGCTTTTAACCTTTATGTCAACAGCAGAAAAATTATACGTACGTTAACAGCAGCCAACCCGGGTATGCACATGCATTTTGTATGGGAAATGACATGGCGTTGTGACAAAAATGCAAATATTTGAAACATTTCTTTTAATCTGCCTAACTTTTTATTTCTATGTTCTTGAAAAATATATTTATTTTAAGTATGTGAGAAAAGATTTGAGAAATTTATTATTTTAATGTAACACACACTTTATGGTGGTGGCTTTTGAATGTATGAAAAAAGGTTGTTTAAGTACATTGTGTGCGACAATTTCGTCACCTGTTACAAGTTGGCAAAAAGTTTACTGATGGATAGCAATTTATCGATTTTGGGTATAGTGAATAAAAGAGAAAAATTTGTGCTACCACAATTTGCTATTCAAAAAGGACGTGCACTGGAATCCACTATATTTGGTTTCAGCAACAATATTATCATGTGTTCCCACATGGTGAAGAAAAATAATTCAGTTGTGGTCCTTTCAACAATGCATTACACAACCGAAGTAGAAGGTTCAAAGAAGAAGAAGCTACACTCAAAAAAAAAAAGTACATGAAACAGCTGTAAAAATAATATTTTTTGTTTACAATATTCAGCCAACATTAAAAAATATCAAAATTGACATTACAAAATATAATTATAACATTACTGAAAAATGTATAAATGATGCGAAAACAATGCAATTTTAACATTAAAAATGTAAAAGAAATACATTATTTTAATGTAATATTGATATGACAAAAATGTTGAATTGACATGACAACAATGTATAACTGATATTGCAAAATGTAAAATTTGATATAAATTTAACGTAAAACTGAAAACTTAAAGTGTTAAATAAAACATAATAAAGACGTTTTTTGCATTTTATATAATTCTGTTTCTGTAATAATAATTATTAACAATAATATATAAACGTAAATAATTCCAAAAAATTCCAAAAAATTCCAAAGGCCTGTTTATATTTTGAATGTTAAATTTACACAGAATAATATCAATTTTACATGAAAAACGTATTAAGTAATACGAACATTTTTAATGTAATTTCAACATTATAATTTGACATTACAATGTAAAACGAATTATTATCAATAGGATAGTTTTAATGTTAATACAACACAAAACAGATCAATCTGATATTTTTTGCCGTAAAACTAACATTTTTGTTTTTACATTGAAAATAACATTACAAAAATATCAATTTTACATTGCACTTTTTTTTTGAGTGTAATGATATTAAAAGGTGGCGTTGATAATATGAATAAATACCTGGCAGGATATTCAACCAAGCGGCGAACGAATAGATGACCTTTAGCATTCTTTTATAATATTCTGGATGTAGCTGCCTTAACTGTGTACATAATTTACGTTGGGAACGACCTACATCTAAAGGCCTCTAAAAACCAGCGTAGGATGTTCTTTCATCAACTTGGTGAACAACTGGAGAATCCTAAAATATAAGTAAGAGCCTATAATCCTTGAATACCAAGAATATTCTCTATACGCAACGCCATTGAAGCAATAAACGGCGGTCCATTGAGGTTAATGGATGCTGCAGTAGGAGGTGAGGAAGAACGTGACAGCACCGGCGGAATCAAAACAAAGGGTAATTGCTATGTATGTGCAAGGAAAGCCTGCACATTATGCGAAAAACCCATGTGTGCAGAACATTCTACTGATACGTCACAATGCAATAAATTTATTTAAAAACTTAATAATTTCCAATTTATTCATAGTTTTTTGAATTTTTGCAGGCGTTTTCATATACACATCCGGTTGACGTAAGGGGTAGAAAACGAATAATGGCCATATCACTGGTCCAGGTGGTTCAATCTCAGTCAAATTTAGAAATATAATGTAAAACACTCTTTTTGAAGATATCATGAAATTTCAGGTCGATCCGACTGCTAGTTTCCAAGAAACGCAAAACGTACCCGGGTATGTTGCTGTTGACATAAAGGTTAATGGTCAGCGGTTTCTTAATGAACTCAACATACACCTTTTATGGGTTCCAGGCGGAAGGGCGGGTTGTGGGGGGGCTACATGGCCTGAAGCCCCCTTCCCCATTTTTGAGAAATCAAAAATATTTAGATTTTTCCAAAAAAAAGCCATCAGCAGTGAAAAGCAGATATTTTCAACAAACGAAAAACTTTAGGGTTTAAAATATTATTTTATATTATATTTTATTTTAATAATAATAATTTAATATAAATATTAAAATGGGGTCGGATATTTGAATCAATTCTGATTACGCACCATGCTGGGCGTGTCAATAGGATGCACGTTACAGTGCAACTGGTTACTGAATACATTCAGACTACATTAAATCTACAATTTCAACGCCAATTTATGAATGTCTTACTTTTCGAAAGCTTTTCTAGTTTTTGGATTGAATTTTGTACTGAATTTTAGTCTGATATTGGCTTAACTTTTCCCTTTTTGCCCGTTTTTGATCTGAATTCTGGTTTCATTGTAAGTCAGAAAATAATTTAATCTGAATTTGGTTTGAGTTTTAATCCTTGTTTAGTCTAAATTTTGATTTGCTTTCCAGCTTTTGATTTGATTTCTGGTCTGAATTTTGGTTGCTGTACGAATTTGTAGGGGGTTTGATCGAGAAACACTGAAACTTAGTATGGAAGTGATTAAGTAAAAAGAACTGCCTGGCCGTGGTGTGAGACCGTGCCAGGCAGTTCACGCAGTAGCGATGTGATCGCACTGCCTCGTACCGTTCGTCCGGGGTCATATCGAGAAATGACCGGCAGTACTTTAGCGGATGAAATCGTACGCATATTTGGCAGCGAAAGAGTTCGGTTTGCTGATGCGATCTGTAATTATAGGACAATTATTATTATCTCATAAATTAAGGATGCTAATATGTATTGTGAGTTTGAGATTTATTGAGATTAAGAGTTTGGGGGAGGGTCATTGGGTAAGACGCATAATTTGACTATGGGTCTTTTAAAAACTCCGTTTTGAGTGCGGACATCAGCTACTCTGATATGACTATCAGCCCCACGGTAAACCTTGATTACTCGACCAAGGCGCCATTCGTGTGGGGGTAGTAGATCATCTTTTACAACGACGAGCTCGCCTTCAGTGATGTCCTTTTGGGGATATTTCCACTTGTATCTCTTGTGCAATTCTTTGAGATACTCGTCCTTCCACCGTCTGCTAAATTGATGATGAAGAACCTTGAGTTTTTGCCACCGAGTAGAGAGAGACATATATTCGGCATTCGGTTCCGGCAAAGCGAGAAGTGGCCCACCACGAAGAAAATGACCTGGAGTAAGGGCAAGTAAATCTGATGGATCTTGGGACATAGGAGATAGTGGTCGGGAGTTGAGAACGGCCTCTATTCGAGTTATGAGTGTGAGAAATTCCTCGAACGTAAACCTATGCTACCCGGCGATTTTAATAAAATGGGTCTTGAAGCTTTTTACTCCGGATTCCCAGAGGCCACCCATGTGAGGTGCATTTGGCGGGATGAATACCCATTCGCAACCTTGGGTGCTGTATTTGGCTGCTATATCAGTAGAAACCTCTTTTAGAAATTGAACAAGATCTTTACTGATCGCACGCTGGGCTCCAATGAATGTCTTTCCATTATCCGACATCATTTTGCTGGGAAGGCCCCGTCGGCCGGTAAACCTAGCAAATGCTGCTCGAAAAGCTTCAGTCGTGAGATCTGAGCAAACTTCGAGATGTATCGCCTTTGTGGAGAAACAGACGAAAACACAGACATATGCTTTCAGATATGGGGATCGTCGAAGAATAGAGGACTTCACTTGAAAGGGACCAGCGAAGTCGACTCCAGTGACGGTAAAGGGGAGAGAGAATGTACAACGCTCTGGAGGTAGAGCTGCCATTATTTGGGATCGGACCCGTTGCTTGTATATAGTGCAAGCTTTGCACTGATATATGCATTTTTTCACTTTCAGTTTCAGGCGAGGAATATAATATTCTTGTCGCACCATTCTAATCATGAGTTGCTTTTCGCCATGTAGAAGGACTTTATGTAGAAAATCTAAGTATAATGAACAGAAACGAGAAGTATCAGGGATGATAATGGGATGACGTTCATTATAGCTTAGAACGGCATTGATTAAACGACCATCCACTCTCATTACCCCTTGGGGATCCAGGAATGGATTCAGCGTAAGTAGAGAACTTTTTTTGCTGATTGGTGTGGAAGCTGAAAGCATTACATATTCAGCATGGAAGTAATGGGATTGAGTAAGCGTTATCAAACGAGTTTTGACAAACGTTATTTCAGCATGGGTAATATTACCGACTTCAGAAAGAATTTTCTTACTTTTATGAAAAAAGCGAAATACGTAGCTGAGTACTCGTAATGCACGATTAAAAGAAGAGAACTGATCGAGAATATCAGTGGTCTCAGCGACGTGGAAGACGTCTACTTTACGCATTTCTGGAGCTGCTTTGGTTGTTAAGGAGGGTTTTGGCCATTGAAGGGGAGATTTCGCAAGCCATTCGGGACCCATCCACCATAAAGAATTTGAAATTAATTCTTGTGGTTTGCAACCACGAGTTCCTAAGTCTGCTGGGTTATCGTGGCTTGATACGTGACGCCAAGAGGCATTCTCTACATTCTTCAATATCTGCGAGGTGCGATTCGCCACATAGGTTTTCCAAGTGCAGGGTGGTTTTTCTAGCCAAGCAAGAACGATTTCAGAATCAGACCAGAGGACGAGTTCTTGGTTTTCTAAGTGGAGGTATGATCGAACATGCTTAACTAGTTTGGAGAGTAAAACCGCTCCGCAAAGTTCTAATCTTGGAAGGCTTATTGTCTGCAGAGGAGCCACTTTACCTTTTGCAACTAAGAGATGAGAGGAAACGGGATTGTCCTTCTCTTGTGTGCGGATATAAAGGCAAGCACAATAAGCTTTTTCCGAAGCATCACAAAATCCATGGAGTTGAATTTGTTTGCTCGGCGAGAATTGGATCCATCGGGGGATTTCGATGTTGCCGATTGCAGAGAGATTTTCTACAAACTTATTCCATTTATGGAGCGAATTGGGCTTCACGCATTCATCCCAATCCGTACCTTCCAACCAGAGTTGTTGGAGTAGGATTTTTGCTTGAACCATAATTGGCGATAGCCATCCTGCCGGGTCGAAAAGTTTCGCAACCGAAGAGAGAATCTGGCGCTTCGTGGCAGAGGTTGAAGCTGGAATGGGTTCGAATGTGTATGAGAATGAGTCTTTTATTGCATTCCACCGAATGCCTAGAGTTTTTGTGGATGACGTGTCTTGGAAACGCAAAAAATCAGAGTCTAGCAGGTCTTGCGTTGGAACCTTATTGAGAATAGTGGGATTATTTGACGTTATTTGTTTCAAAGGCATACCTGCGGAATTCAGAGATTGAATTACTTGATTCATGGATTCAATGGCTGACTCTATATCATGACCACCAGAAAGTATGTCATCGACATATGTTTCTTCTAACAGAATATTAGAAGCGAGAGGAAATTTTTCTTTAGAATCATTTGCTAATCGATGCAAAGTTCTTATTGCTAAATATGGAGCACAATTTACCCCAAAAGTTACTGTTTTTAATTTGAAATCCTCAATTATATCTTGAGTAGATTTACGAAAGAGAATCCGCTGATAATTTTGGTCGTCCTCATGAACGAGGATTTGACGGTACATTTTTTCAATGTCGCCATTGAACACAAATTTGTAAAATCGCCATCTTAGAATAAGAAGCATTAGATCTGTTTGAAGAGTGGGACCTGTGTAGAGAACATCATTTAATGAATTTCCCGAGCTTGAAACTTTAGATGCATTGAAAACTACTCGAACTTTAGTTGTTTTCTTTTCTGGACGTATAACTGCATGGTGTGGTAAATAAAAAGAGAAATATTTTCCGTTTGATACAGTCTCCCAGGAATGAGTTTTTTCCATATGATTTAGGGACAGGTATTCCTCAAGTACTTTGGAGTAAGTATCTTGTAGGCTACCTTTCTTTTCCAGTGTACGCTCCATGCTTAGGAGTTGATGCAGCGCCTGAGTTCTGGAATGTCCTAACGCCATGGTTTCAGGGAATTCAGTCTTAAAAGGAAGTCTCACTACATATCTGCCATCCGATCTTCTTGTAGTTGTGTCCTGATACAATCGCTCGCAAATTTGATCCTCTTCTGAAGCAGTAGGGTGGTCCCCTATTTCTTCCTGTTCCCAAAATTGTCTTAGTTGAGTACTAAGATCATCGTTGGAGACGGGGGAGACTTGAGTTGTGAAGGCTGTTATGTTTTCTGCGATGGGTCCACTTAAGATCCATCCGAAAATCGTGTTTTGGGCAAGCAAACTTCCGCCAATGTTGCGATGTAAGCCATGTAGTAGGATTTGAGGGGTCAAATCGCTACCAATAACTAGATCGATTTCAGCAGGACAAAAACATTGAGGATCAGCTAATTTTAAATTTGAGAATTTCTTCCACTCAGGGTCTTTTACCTTAAACGTGGGTAAGAATTGGGTTAATTTAGAGAGTACGATAGCCTGAGCCTCCACTTTTTTATCTGTGGTTTTTGAGCATAGTATGAGAGAGCATATTTTATTTGAATTTTGTACTATTCTGCCTCCCATGCCAGAAATTGAATAATGAGCTTCTTTTACTGGAAGTTCCAAAGTTCTTTGTAATTTTTAGGAGATAAAAGTTTTTTGAGAACCTTGGTCTATTAAAGCGCGGACTTTATAAAGTTCCCCGGAATGGGATATCGAAACCATTGCCGTTGGAAGTAAAGTTCTTTCGCCAATACTCGAATGATGAGAATGAACTTGTTCACTATTAGGTTCACTACGTTGTTTTTGCATGTTAGCTGTAGTGTAGTGAGAAGTTGTAGCATCATGAGAGTTGGATGTGGGCTGATTAAATCTCGGACGTGATATTTGAGGGGTGTTGACAGTGACATGCAGCATCGAGTGATGCTGTTTTTGGCAGTATACGCAAGTGAATTGGCTTGAGCATTCATTTGTTTGATGTGTACATGCCAGACAGTTTTGACAATATTTATTCTCCCTTACGACCTTCAATCTATCGTATACAGAGAGGGCTTTGAATTTTCTGCATAATTTCAACGCATGATTTGCGTTACACAGCTTACACGAAAATTGCCTGTTTTCTGAAAGATACGATTGAGTTCTATTTTGAGATTTACTGGGAGGGAGGTGGTTTGGGGGTGCTCGTGGCCGCACAGGTCGATAGCGAGAGAGCCGCTCAACGACTTCAAACCTACTTGTCAAAAATCTATCCATTTCAATCCATGTTGGAAGTTCCTTCCGAGAATTGAGAGATTGCTCCCATAGAGCTAGAGTTTCTTCGGGTAACTTTGTGGAACAGATATACACTAGGATGGGGTCCCATGTATTTACTAAAATACCCTGTGTCTTGAGAATAGACAAAGAATTGTTGATTGTATTTTGGATTTTCTGGATAGATTCACTATTCTCTGAAGTTATTGGGTTTATATTCAGAAGAGCTTTTATCTGATTGTCAACTAAAATTCTACGATTTTCGTATCGTGACTTCAATGCCTCCCAAGCGAGATCGAAATTGTCATCGCTTAAAGGGTATTGCTTGACTATAATTCCTGCTTTGCCTTTGGTTTTGTACCGCAGGTGATATAATTTTTGAGCGGGTGTGAGCTTAGGGTGATTTATGTATACAGCAGTGAACATGTCACGAAAGGCTGGCCACTCTTCATATCCACCATAAAATATTTCAGTGTCGCATGGTGGAACTTGGAGGCAGATACCTGAAGCTCCAAATCTGTCTTCATGAGATGATTGAGTTTTGGAACTAGCGATTGGCTGAGATTTCGTATTTGAAGAGATCTTCAATATCTCATTTATTTGGGATTTGCAATTCTCGAAGTGATCGCTGCAATTCCAAAATTTTTGTTCTGCCGAGCTTCTAATATTTTCATCATCTGTCGCATAAACATCCTCATATGTTTGTAGGACGCGAGCCCAACTTTGTTCTAGCTCATGGAGTTTCACTTCCAGAACGCTATCAGTTTGGTCTTCAATTGGTGTTTTGGACCATCTGATACAAAATTGAACTAATCGATCTGATTCAAAAATGAATTTTTTCAAGATCGTGTCAGAATAATTTTTTGTCGCAGATCGTGTTTTTCCCTGTGGGAGGTCAAGGGCTTTCTTTACAGCTTCTGTTTTGCTAGTTTCGGGTTTACTAGCTTCTGATTTGCTGGTTTCTGGTGTTCTTTGCATTTTGTTTTATCAAAAAAAAATAAATTTGGGGAAAAAAGGCAAAATTTATTTGAAAAGTTTAAGAGAGTTTTCAGACCCCACAAATAAGTTTGGTGTGTTGAATATAATAATTTTTTAAAGAAATTAAAAATATTTTCAGAATCAACAATGAGTTTTGTTGTTCAAAAAAAATTAAAATATGTTTGTTTTTTGTTATATAAAGAAATGAAATTTGATATAACAATTATAAAGTTTTGGAGAAAATGTTTACGATCCAACACGAGGGACTGTTGGTCGTTATGTGTATATAAATGAAATGTGAAATCCAATAAAGCCGACGGGAAAGCTTTATTGCTGATAAAAAAATTTTTTTTTTTTTTTTGAACTTATAAGTATTTTAAACTTATTAAAATAAATTAAAGTTTTGTGAAATGTTAAATAAATTTATAATAATTTTTTTTTTTTTTAGTTGTGTGTGCTAGTACTAGTAATATACTGGGTTGTATTTTCCTAGTATTGGTCGAATTCTGCGCGTATGTATTAAAACCACACGGCTTATGCGCTTTTATGAGAATTGCAAAAAATAGGGGATGATTTGCTGATTCTCTTCCTTTTTTTTTTCGCCTCTCCTTATTTAATTATAATAAGCGAGAGAGAATTCTATGTATATAAATGTATATACAAGCACCACTTTAAAAATTTAAACTTTTCTTCGAGCTCATATATTATAAATCAGTTATATAATATATAATATGATTATATAAAATGCTAGAGTTAGCAAATATATAATCACCCGAAAGTATATAAAAAACAGAAAGTTTTTCTATGTATAATGTTCTAGAGTTAGCGGAAGAACAGAATATATTTCCAAGTATGTACTAGCTCAAACGGCTATTAAACATACATACATATAATATATAAAAAAAAACCGCTGGATCTCTAAGAGATAGTGGATCCTGTTAAAACGGAAATTTTGAGAAAATTTTATATATTATAGCAATATATTGAAATTAGCGGAAAAACGGTAAATTTTTCTACGTATGTAATAGCTATGATATGTATATATAAAAAACCGCTGGATCCCTAAGAAATAGTGGATCCAATTAAAACGGATAGTTTAGAGAAAAATGATGTAGGTATATAATACAAAATGATTAGAGTTGCGAAATTATGGGAAATTTTTCTATGTATATAATCGCTCAAATGGCTCTTATATGTGTATTTGCACAAAAACGCGAGATCCCTAAGAAATAATGGATCTTTAAGAGAAATTAAGTTTCAGTACCGACTGTACTTCTTAATATGTAAATGTATTTGGAGACAATTTTATTGTACAACTGTAAATGTATAACTATAATTAGAACGATACTTGTTACTTACTGCGACATTTTGTATTTGGGTTATGGAGTATTCTGGGTTTGGGATTTGGTGAAGTTGTGGGATACTTGATGTTATGTTGCCTGTTGATGATGTGATTGGTGTTATGTTGAATGTTTTGTTGTGATTGGTGACTGTATATGATGTGATGAGAATCTGTGTTTTGATGTTATATTGTACTTGTTTGATTTCACTTTTTTCCTCTTGTTTTTTTTTTTTTTTTTTTTTTTTTTCAGGTAAGTATTGTATTTTATTTTCTTTTCAGGTATATATGTATACGGGTAAGTATAAATTTTTTTTTATTATTTTTCAGGTGTATATGTAAGTATAAATTTTTTTTTTTTTCAGGTTTGGGGTTTTTTTTTTTTTTTTTTTTTTTTTTTATTATATATCACTTCACTTCACTTCACTAAGGTTTTTTTTCAGGTTTAAGTCCGTATAAGTTATGAGTGTTAAAAGAAAATATTTTTATTTTTTGATTTCACTAGGGTTGATTTTGTTCCCACTGGGTTTTGTAATTTGGGTTTTTTACTTTGTATGTTTTTGTAAATCAAAATTTTTGTTTTACTTTGTGTGTGTGTGTATGTGTATATACTTCTGTTTTTCACTTTATATACTTTATATGGTTAACGGTCAAACTTTTTTTTTTTTTTGTTTCTATTTGTTTTTAGCTTCACTTTGTTTTTCAGTTTCACTTTAGTTTTTTGTTTTCACTTTAGCTTTTTGTTTATGTGTAGAACAGAGTTTTTTTTTTTTTTTCAGTTAAATGTATGTTTTATTATTTTTTTTTTTTTTTTTTCACTTTTCAAAAAACTGAAGCACACGCACTACTCAAGGTATTTTTTGAACTGACTCTAGTATCAGGCCAGAGGTGCCAGATCATAAAATTAATTTAGAGACTCGAAGGACCATGTACGAATTTGTAGGGGGTTTGATCGAGAAACACTGAAACTTAGTATGGAAGTGATTAAGTAAAAAGAAAGTTAATTTTTATTTAGGATATTTAACACGGAGTGTGGTGTTTATTTAGCATTTGATTTTGCATGAGCAAGAGGTACTCATAGACTACTTTAGGTTTTCTCAAGTCATGGGATTTTATACGCCTGGCAATTGGTATAATCCCATGACTTTGAGAGAATCTATTACAGAATAGTGGTATATACGGAGAGTATATATATATATTACATTGTAATAGAAAAATACCAGAGTGGTATTTCAAAGGACTTTTTATACAATTCAATTTAATTCAATGTAATACCAGAGTGGTATTGTTAGCCCTTAGGGGGGAAATTCAATTCAATAATTTACTAATTCTATTATATATATATATCGTCGCGAGACGACGGTGGTGGAGGTGGTGATGGTGGTGCAGGGAGCACTTAATCGAGGTTGATGAGAGGTTCCTCCAGAGGATCCTCAACAGTTGCCTTTTAATTTGTATTTGGCGTCTTTTTAGCCTCTAACTCTTAGTTTGATTTGTGGTCAATATTTTTGCCTGAATTGGCTTGATTTTGATACTATTTTGGTCTGAATTTCAGTCCGAAATCGGTTTAAATTTTGTTTTAAAATTTGGTCTGAATTCGTTTGGAATTTTGAACTTAAGTTAAAACTTTTTGATGTAAAGATTTATCAGATATTCCCACTAGTTTTTAGCTTGAATTTTGGGTTACTTTCGTTTGGTATTTGGTGTCCTTTTGGCCTAAAGTTTTGTCAAACTATTGGTCTGAGTTGTGGTCTAAATTTTTTTTGAATTTTGGAATGAATTTTAAAACTGATTTTGGATTTGATTCAGTCTGAATTTTTTAGACTAATTTTGATCTGAATCTGATCTCATTTTGGTCGATTTTTTTTGGAATTTCGGTCTGATTCGTGGTCTGAATATTGTTTGTTTTTTTAACCGGTCGTTGCCTGGTACCCGAAAGCGTGTACGGATCTCGTTGAAATTTAAAATGTATTAGTTTTTTGGTCAAATTAAGATATATTTACATTTTAAGTAATGTATAACAGGCTTAAAGAACGTATTTAATTTTTCATAAAAATAAAGGGCTTGGTTATGGAGTTGTGAGATCGTAAACTCACCACCAGGCCGATATTAATAGTGATATCGATGCTAAGAGTGATATGAATATATATTTTAAAAATTCGTTTAAAGTACTATCCAAATTAACTGTTATCTTAATTTAATTTTTTTTCGGGTTTTTGTTTCAACCACAAATGACCCAAAAAATAGAGATGCATCAAATTGTTTCAAGAAAATTTTTTCTCCAAGGAAATTAAAATTTCATTCAAATTGTTTTCTCAAAATAGATCATTTAACAATATAAATCCATCACAAAAATCATAATCAAGATTTTGATCAGAATTTGGTCTCATTTTGATATAGATTTTTGATCTGAATTTGGTTCTTTTCTTGGTTTTAACTTCGATCTAAAAAAAGTATCTGAATTTTAGTTTGAAACTTCGTTGAAATTTCCGCCTGAATTTCTATCCGATTTTAATTTGAATTTTGAACTCAGTTTTGTTCCAGTTGTCTGTTAATTTTTGACCTGTATTTGGTAAAATTTTTGCACTGGTTTTTGGTCTAGGTCTGGGTTTTGGTCGATAGTGAGTCTGATATTTATAAATCAGCCCCCACCTCTCTCCCCCAAACCCAAATCCTAGAACCGCCACTGGTGTGCCCTCGAATGACTATTGGAGAAGTTGCAGGGATGAAGGGGAGGAGGAATCCCTTTCACACTTCTTATGCTTTTGCCCAGCTTTGGCTATCAGTAGGAAAAATGCCCAGGGTCAATATTTTCTAGACGACCTGTCCGTCTTGGGGTTAACTGACCTAGAGAACCTACTTAATTATGTAACTAAGCCCAAGTGGTTCGATTAATCTTGGTTTTCCAGTGTTAAAGGGGTATGGACAGCCACTAAACCTAATCTAACCTAAATGTCCTTTCGTCCGTGACACGCACTGTCTGTGATAATCTTAACCAAACTTGGTACAGACATTCCTTAAAGCCATAAAAGGTTAAGCTCTGAAACGAGAAAAATTGAAAATTGGGCGCAGTTTAAGTTCAATGTACTTTATTCACAGTTAAAATCATAAAATAAAATATTCTGATTCAAAAATTTCACTAATCTTGTAGTGATTAGAAACCTCAAAACTTCACAATTTGTATGTATGTATCCACATTGAGTGCGGCAATAGTTTCACCTCCTTTGTGGTAATATAAAAATTTTAACTAAAAAAAAAATCAAACTGCATTACTTTTGACTGTCATCAGACAGTGAGATTATTTCTTGCTCAAACTTCTTCAACATGAAATTTTGTACAAATTAAGCGCACGCCAGGCGACAACAGTAAAGAAAACGAGCAACAAGAAAAGAAGGACAGATGAAAACGAAGACATGGAATGATTTTAGAATCACCTGGCAAAGAGTTTTTAATTACATTACATTAGTGAAGATGGTAGCGGCAGAAAACAAATCGAAACAAGAAGTGAAAGCAACGACAATTCTAACGAGACATAGACAGCTTTCGAGGCAGCAAACTATCTTGGAAGAAAGGTATTTGTGTGTGTAGCTATGTATTGAATGCGTCAGTTGTAGACTTTTGCACTTTTTGTTTTTTTTTTTTCATTTTTTTTTCATTTGATAGTTGGAGCAGCAGCAAAGTAATTGACGCGAATTGATGAGCTTTATGTCAAAGTAAAAGTTTTATTTGTTTTCTTCTTGTTGCTTGCATTTACACAATCTATGCTCACTCATTCTGTCTCTTTCTCACTTTCACAATTGAAATTAAAGTTTTCTTTTATAGTTAGCATCTAGTATTGAAATATACTACTATTTTCACATGGAGAGCATTTGGTACGCAAAAAAAAAATAGTTTCATAGTTAAATTGTTATCTCTTGTCAATGAATTTTTTTTTACATGTCGTCTGCAAACAATTTACATATATAATTTTATTTTAATTTGGCACTCAAAAGGCGTAGTAGAACTTACTTTTCTTTCTTTTTATCAGATTTTTTGTCCATCATCTTTGTTATACATTTTGGTTTGGCAATAAATTGATTTGCTATTGCATTATTTGAAGAAAAGTTGCAGTTGATGCTTCGTCGAGAATTAAATTTTGTTTTGAAATAAAAATTGAGAATATGCAACGTGCCAAGAATAATAAATCAGTAAACTAGAAGTTTGAACTATTAACTATTTACAAATGAATGAAAATTTGTGTAGCTGCAAATGAGAGAGAAGTTTGGTTTTATAAAAGGCAGTATTCCTTTACCCATATTTTATTTATTTATTAAATTGTTCTTTAGCTAAGCTATAACTTTTTGTTTTTTTTTTCTAATATAAGGCTAATATTTAGTTATCGCAAATAAATGATCTTAAATTTAAGGTATATACAAAAAAGAGATACAAATCATTTAATTGAGCTTCGTTGACGATGTCTAGTGGGATTTGATGTGGAGTAAAATGTTTTTGCAGAAAGCGAGTTCGGTATTCCTGGTGTATGGGACATTTACATATAATGTGAAAGAGGGTTTCTTCTTCTGCCATGTTACAAATAGAACAGGTGTAATTTGGATTAATTCTATGAGACATGTTATTAATGGTTAAAACAAAACATCTGGTGTTTGCTGTTCGTAATTGAAAAGCAAGTCTAACCTTCTGAATTGGAGCGTTGATGCTAGTTAACGAACCAGTTCCTAAAAATTTGTAGTTTGGAACATAGTTAGAGCTCATGATTCGGTTGGTGTCCATATTATTGTAGAAATTACTAAGTTCACATGTGATTGTGTTCAGCTCTCGCTGGAGAGTATGAGGATTAGCGTTAGCCAGATGATGTTCTTTATTCACCTGGCAGAGGTAGTTTCTTAATAACGAAAAGCAGTTGTACTTCGTAATGTTTGCAGCAGATGCATCTAATTTGATTAGAGCAATTAGACATCTTTTAGGGTATCTATTCACATCCATGCTTAAATTTTTACTAAGAGTTTGATGGCTCTGTTGACAGATGTAATATATAAGTTGTTTAGCTTGAATTCTCTTCGAACAATGTAATTTGGCGTAGATTGGTCTAGAAAGTACAATGACTTAAAAAACCTAGTTTGAGTCTTTTCTAAGCAGTCTGGGTAGTTCAGAGCCCAAACTTCCGATCCATATAACAAAACACTTAATATAAGTTGAAGAGGTAAAACCGGGAACTATGTGATTGCATTTTGGTTTTAATGAGAATATGTTTAACTTGTGACAATCCGGAGTTCGCTTTAGTCACCATTTGTTTGGTGGTATTAAGGAATAACCCAGAACTACAGAATGGTATATCCAGATAAGTGTACTCTTTGACTATTCTGTATGATTGAACTTAAAACGAAGATTTCTTGAAATTCTATCTGCCGCCTTGAATGACTTTGGATTTATTGGCATTCACTGTGAGATTATTACTAGTACAGAACATTTTCAGGGCGTCTAGGGCCTTTTGGAGACTTGTGAGGCTTTCAGCTAGAAGAATCAGGTCGTCAGCGTAGAGTAGAGAATGAATATGGAGATTATCCACGTAAATTCCTTCCACATTTTGAGTTTCCAAGTGATCATTTAGGTCTGCAAGGAATAAACTAAAAAGGAGTGGGCTTAGTGGGTCCCCCTGGAGAACGCCTTTATGGATTGGTATTTCATCGATTTCTGTACCTTTTAATATTGCAGTTATGTGTGCATTACCTTAGAAATTGCGAATGATTCTTATAAGCTTGGAGCCAAATAAGGTTATGGTTCACAGTGTCGAATGCTTTTTTAAAATCTATAAAGGCAGTAAAGAGCTTCTTTTTTTTTACAAATATGGAGACTGATAATTGCATTTAAAGTAAAAATGTTGTCTGTACAAGAACGACCCCTACGGAAGCCTGACTGATGCTCGGGAATAATGGAAAGCGCATCAACCCATATACCTGCAATGTATTTATCCAGCAACACCAACGCCATTTCTTGTGGTTTCAGTATGAAAATACAGGAAACTGCGGTGGAGGAGTATTTATACATGTATATGCTGAGGCAAAGCTTTTCTCCCTTTTTTTTCTATATTAAAGTCAACATATTACCAGGTATCTTATATTGTTGGAAAGGTTTGGAGGTGAAGAATAATACAATATAAGTTTCATGTGAATATACTGAGATTAACGCAGGTAAAAATAGGTAAGAAGTAGCTTGTGCTTGTGGTCGCCGTAGCCCAGTGGTTAATATGTTGAACTGCTACGCAGAGGTGCCCGGGTTCATATCTCGGCACGCTCAAAAAATCAAAAATAGAAAATAAAAATTTTTCTACACGGCATCACCTCTTGGCTGGCAATTGCAAATCGCCAAGAATAAAAAAATGCCTATCAAAACCTTTTCACTTCGCCGTTCGAATTTGGCATAAAACTGTAGATCCCTTCTAGTAGTGTATAAATATAACTCACACAACAAGAATGGATGCGAAAAGCTCGGCCTGTTGTGTCATAATAATAGTAGTAGAAGTAGTAGCTTGTGCACAAAACAAGAACAATAACAGTTGAGTACTCCTTCATCCTAGACTCGTCCGCCATATTTGAAACGACATTTTAAATTTTTAAAATCTGACTCCATATTTGTAACCAGCGGCCCTTAAAACACTTCGGACCACTGCACGCAGACGACCTCGATAGCCTAGTGGATAGTGCACTAGACTTTCATCTGGGAGGTTCGGGTTCGACTCCCGTCTTTGCCTGGTGGTTAATTTTCATTACTTTCTTATATTCACTATTAATATGAAGTGTATGAGAATTATAAGATAGTGTACAAGTACACACATTGGTTGGTAATGGCAAAACCACCAAACCGATAAAAAATTGCCACACCGCCGTTCGGAAGCGGCGTTAAACTGTAGGTCCAACTATGTGGTATCACAATGGGTCGTTCGGGCCTAAGTGTGTCTCACGACAGCCACTCAAACCTAACCTAAACTGCACTTATCAATATGTCGGCTTGTGGGTGTAAGATAAAATCCATTCTGTGTATATTTTTTTCCTGCATCCCTAGACATAAATACATCCCCTGCTTTAGGGGTGCGCGCAAACAATTTCGCTTAGGGATCATTTGAAAGGACATGATTCAGCCTTTAATTTCTAAATTTAAAAGTTTGCAGCACGTCAGAGTTTAGCTCTACAATTTTTGAAAAATGGCCAAAAACGTAACATAATGGGAAATTTTTGACCCCAGATTCGTGTTCAGCATGAAAAATTCATTCGTGAAACCCATGTGGGACAGTGTTATTGAATCAGCTCCAAAGTTTTAGAAAACAATCTTAAAATGTAATTAATTCTTTAACCCATTATTGCTCAGAGCACCCCGACTCAGGAGATTGCTTTCAATGCTGTGACTGCACGAATTTAGGAAATATATGTCAACCTCATCCGGATTCCTCATAATTAATAATGGCCCAAATGCCATTATCAAAACTATGCCCCAGTAGGATAAAAAAAATACTGATAATCATTTGAAAAAGTGAGCATCTAACTATTTTTGGGATTTTCGGTAATTTTTTTATGGTTGGGTAAATCATCAGTAATGGCAAATCAATGAGTTATTGAAATTATGTCCTTCACGTTAATTAAAAAGTATATTATCATATCTAAGTCGTCGCTCTTTATTAACCATAATCTTCTACTGTTTGGTAGGGTCCATCAAATGCAACATCGTATTTAATTTATTGTATTTAAACATCAGTTTCATAAAAATTATTTATGAATATCTTTTTCGAATGAAACCCAAAAAAAATCCTGGCTACGGCCCTAATCCCGGCAGAAAAGATTCGTTACAAGCTCTAGAGCTGGGATCCATACGATCAGAGCTGGATAGTAAGGACTATTTTTGGAATTAAATTACTGCTCATTCCCAGTTCCTTGTAACGAAATTAATTGTTTCCATCCATTCTTGGGTATCGTAATTAGTCATTTACATTTCTAATTCCTCAGTAATCGAATTGAAAAAATGTTTTAAAGCGCGGTTCACGTTTATTATTGTGTTTTAATACTATAATATTAAAAGATTTAAATTTCTTTGTTGTGCAAAAAGTTCCGGGTATTCCTTTTAATGGACCCCCTCAACCTTTGAACATCCGCTCTGGATACTTTTGCGGCTATTTGGTTGCATTTTAGTTACATTGAATTCACATTTTTGACAACACCTGCATTTTTCTTCAACTTGCAATATATTTTGTAATAGCCCAGTATTTTTCGATCGGTCGAAGCTGCTTTACTACTACTTTATTTGTCTGATACCAATCCATGGTTTTCTTAGAGTAGTGGCAACTGGCTAAATCAGGCCAAAGCTTCACTGGTGACGAACAAATGGCAATAGTCGTTTCGAAAGGCACTTTTTGATGTAAATATCAGACGTCATAGAAGAGGATGTCACAAATGCCCTGGATTTGAAACCACAGCTGCAAATAGCCTGCCACACCATTTCTTTCTTTGTAAATTTATCCATTTTTATGTACTTGAATTTTGAGGGTACATTACCACGATTCGTTGCCATATAAAATTTTTGACCTGGAAGCTGTTTAAAATCCAATTTTACGTATGGTTCGTCATCTTCAATAATGCATCCATTGAATTTGGTCAAAACATTATTATAAAGAAGACGAGCACGTTTTTTGGCCAGCAAATTCTGTTTGTCTGTTCTATTTGGATATTTTATAGCACGGTAGCACTTTAGCCCAGCTTTTATGCGTATTCGTCTAGCAGTACTTTTGCTGGTATTGAATTTTTTGGCACGATCGCTATCCGATAGTCCGGGATTGCTTTTGATGGACCTCAAGATCTTTGCCTTTAATTTTAGGTTGGTGGTTCCCGTTTTGTTCACAACTTTTTTAGCTCTTTCAACACTAAGAGTTTCTTTATATCGTTTTATAACTCTACATACCACTCTTTTGGAGATATTTAACACTTTCGCAATGTTTGAACCAGACCACGACGGATTTTCAATAAATTTGTTCACAATCAATTTTCTATTTGCAGCTTCCATTGTGCACACAATCACGAACTTGCGATCAATTAATATGAAAAATTTATCAACTAACGGTAACGGTATTGTAAATAAATCCCAGTAAAAAATTTGTTGTTCTTATGACTAGGGGCGACGTGGTGACCACAACAAAGCGTGCCAATTTGGCGTGTACCGCGCTTTAATCTATTACTGAATTGTTAGTTGTAATTCGAAAATTCGAGTCCTCAGGGCAAAAGTACTTAAAAAATAAGAAACTGTTCCTGTATGTACCTAATTACTTACTTTTGTGGAATTAATTTTTTTTTTTTTTAGGTAATAAATCATTCAATAGTTTTTATGAATTAGACTAAAAAAATATTCAACTGGCAGCTAAGGTAAAACACATGTTTTGTGATGTGGTCAAATTGCAACGCATCCTTTGAAACAACGCAAAAACTAAAACAACTCTCAACAACATTTGCAGTACATGGAGTGTGCAGACAGATTTATTATTTGCTTCTGTGAAGTTTTAAATGCATTAGATCTATGCATTCGATTAACTCTTTCCTTCATTTCCGTCAGCTTCTGCATAATTTGCGTTCATTATATTTTAAAATTACAAAGAGAGTAGAAATCTTGAAATAAACTAATTGTAAATTAGTAAATGTAGATTTCTATTGAAATTAAAACAATATTGCCACATTAAATATGCAAAATTAATTTAAATTCTGAAAAGCAGAACAAAAAAACAAATAAACAATTAATTACATAGTAATCGTATCAAATTAAATGCGCGATTGTTGTCGATGTCAACATAGACACAAAGAGAAAGAGGGGGAGAGAAAGAAAAGCGGAGAGAGAGAGGTGTAGAGAATCAGAGAGACTATAATCAAGTTCCTTTCATTTCATTCTTATATATGAAATCAGACAGTGAACAAATATTTTGTATCCTTATGTGTTGGCAATATTGATACGAAACGATAGATGAATGTTTTAATGAATGAATGAATAGAGAAATGACTGAATGGCTTGATAAATAAACGTAAATGCAAAGGCAAACGTAGAATACTGAATGCATCAAATGAAAATTTATAAGTTTGTTTGGGTATACACACTTGAGGATTCACCTCATCGTCAACAAAAACCATATAACAAAGGAGGCAACAAAGTTTACATAAGAACATAACGTTCAATTCATCTTCTCGTCCAGCAGCAAGCAGATGTATATAAAATCCAGACAGTTATCTCTACAATTATACGCAATAAAACTACAAAAAGGGTGCACTGATCATAAACGCACACACACAGACGAAAACCAATTGACAAATGTATACAATATGCAGGTTGTAGTCGTTTAAAACTCCATGCTGTATGATTGACTGACTGACAAACTAACTGACTGGGCTGGCTGGATGGCTGTCTTACTTACAGGCTGTATCACTCACTGGCTATATCACTCACTGATTGTATCCTCTACCAAATAAAATACTTTTCTGCCATTTCCATTTCCCTCACACCTCAATATAACTTAATTTAATCATAGCTACTGTATTGTATACTTTGTATATTGTATACAAATACATACAAATTTAATCACAATGACAACAATGCAGTTACAATTTAACAAAATGAAATGTTACTCGCACTCATACCTATTAGTTTGATATAGTATTTCGTTACTTTGAGGCTAGCAAGTTAAGTAAAAGAAGCAGGGAAAAAAAGAGAATGTGACTGCGCCTATATGTATGCTATGGTACATACACGAATGCATGCATATACATATATCTATCTATCTGTGCAAACAGAAATTTCAACAATTTTCCAATTGAAATGATTAAACATTTTGCATTCCACTTGAAAATTGCGTGTAAATACACTTAAGCTTTGGCTGTGTAATATAATTATACACTCAACGAAAATTGTTAGTAATATAATTTCGCAAAATTTGCTTTAAATTAAATATTTTTAATTTGATAACACTGTTCTACAAATGGAAACTTTTGAAAACGAGGAGAGACGAGACAGATGCACTTAGGGTAATGGGAGTCGCTGAGTCCGAATCCGTGGTCCTTTTTGCTCTGCTACTGTTATTTATTGACATCAAAATTTTTAAAAATGCAGATCATATTTTTTTTCATCAAAATATCAATTTTTACAAAAAAAAATTTTTTAGATTTTTTTTATTTTTTAACTTTAAAAATTAAAAAAAAAATAAATTTTTTTTTAAATTAATTTATTTTTCGTAATTTTTTTCATCCTCGTTATCATCGTTCACTTTTATCTCGTTGCTAGCTTACCCAGTAATGCCTAGCGGCGCCATATGGCATTTGTCGCTGAGCCGTTCCTGACCCAGGTTCAAAAACAATTTTTTTTCTCAAGTTACTTTCTGTGAAGTAGCAGAGCAAAACGAACCACAGATTCGGACTCAGCGACCCCCAATTACCCCAAGTAGGCTTGCCCCGTCTCTGCTCATTTTTGGCTGTTGAACAGTGTAATCAATCTGAAATATTAAGAAGCATTTCGCTTGCGTTGGAAAAGTGCAGCTAAAAAGAGAGAAAAGAGGAGAGAGAGTTACACAGGTGGAGCCTTAGTGATATATAAAATATATATGGTAGATGAAGTAAATTCGAAAAAAAAATACTTGAATCATATCTAAATACTTTAAGAAACTGATTGCTTGAATTATTTTATACTCACGAAAGATAATGGCTACTAAGATTTTAGATATTTGTGGTCAAAAGATGTAATCTCTTAAGGTTAAAATCCTCTTTTTGAGCTTGAAGTAAATGTAAATTGATTACCATTTGACGTAAGTGATTATGTTTCGATTCGAGGAAAAAGCATCACGACGCCATTTGTAACTCAATTCTTTTTAAAGTTGACTTAAGCGAAAATCTGTTTTGATCACAAACTTAAAATTCAAAATCATGAATGAGCTATATAGTAAACAGACAGTTCCTTTTGCTCTTTTCTATTTAATCTGAGGTTTCTCGAAAATATTTTTTACCCATGTGAATATCCTCTCGAACCCAGATATTTCAGTTGAAAACCAATACAAAAATCAAATCAAAATTAAAATCAAAACCCAACCATAAGTCAGACCAAAAGCAAAATAAAAATCGAACTAAATGTTAAATCAAAACTTTTATGTGTACTCAGAAAGAAACTGCTGATAGCAGATAAGAAATTCAGAAAATTCTAGAACCCAAATTTATTGCTCGCAGTGATTATAACGCGAAGCATACTTTTTGGGCTCCAAACTTACTACCCAAGAATGTAGACAACTCTGGTCAGCTGTTTCGCAAGATAAATTAGGTGTAATATCGCTCGGGCAATCCACTTTATGGTCGACCGACCGCCGGAAAATACCCGATTTAATTGACTTTGATGTCACAAAAAGCATTAAACGACATAAAATTAAGGCAGAACCTTCATGCGACCCATCGTCTGACCATTCACCCTTGATCATAGTACTTGATATTACTCCCCAGAAAACCTTAACACTTTATAGCCTGACAAACTCTAATACTAATTGGCTAAAATATAGAAAATAAATTAGCTCCCAACTGGATCATAATATACCGTTGAAAACTGATCTTTTCATTGACACTGCAGTAAGCAATTTTATCCAAATGTTGAAGTATGCTGCTGAAATCGCAAGACCCCAATCTAAACCCATAGATTATATATTAAGCCCATCAATTATGATAACGATCCTAATTAATGAAAAAAGAAAATAAGGAGAGAGTGGCAGACCCATAGATCCCCAAATATTCAAAAACAATGAAACAGCTGTACCCGGAAACTTCGCAAGACACTACAAAGCGATGCAGAAAAATATATTAAGCCGTATTTGTTGTACCTTGGGAACACAAAAGCAACTGACTATTCCTTATGGAAAGCTGTGCGAAAACTAAACACCCCTATTAACACGGATGCTTCAACTCGACTGTCCGACGGTAAATGGGCTCGCAACGAATCCGCAAAAGGTACCGCATTTGCTGAGCACCTTACGAATATATTTACACCATACCTAGAAATAAAAACGACCCATTTGCCCCAAATACATAGTTTTCAAACGTATAACTGCATTTGTCTCCAACTTCACGGAATTAATGATTCAATTAATGAAATAAACACACAAAAAGAATCAGGAGCTGATCATATAAATGACAAAATGATCAAAAAAATATCGGCAAATTGCTGTTTAATAGCATCGAAACTACACTGAATGTTAAACAAAAACTCTAAGTTGACCCTAGAAAACAAATTGTTACTCTATAAAATGCTTTTTAAGCCAATTTGGACATACGGCATCCAACTATGGGGAACTGCGTCGCCATCAATCGTAGAAAAGCTGCAGAGAATGCAATCCAAAATGCTAAGAACCATTACAGGAGCCCCATGGTACATAAAAAACACCAATATCTTCAAAGATCTTGAGATATCGCTAAAGAAATATGTAAATTTTGTGCAAAATACACCCAGAAATTGAGGACAGACCCAAATAGCTTGAGGAAAAGATACCTTAGATCTTAGCATATTATAATTGGCACAATTAGTCTGAGTCTACACACACTGAGCAGAAGGCGAGTGGGGGACTATATCTTCACATGAAGTAATTCCCCCACTTTTCTCCTGTTCAGTGTAAATTCAGACTACTAAGATTATCTATAATTATCTAATTTTTAAGATATTCATTTTGAAGTAAAAAAAAAAATTAAAAAAGCAGAGCAAAAATTAAACCAAAACTCAGAACAAAAGAGAATAAAAAATCATAAAAATCGATCAAAAACCAAAATTTGGACGTAAAATCAAATGAAAAAGTCAGACTGAAACTTAAACCACTTCACTGGGTGTTTATTTAGTTTATGGTTTCTGTTGTCTTACACTGGTGCACCCACAGTTCCTGATAATGGTTTATGATCAATTTTAACTAAAATTTGTTTTTTTCTAATAACGGTCTTAATTTTTGTCTGATTAACATTTGATTTTTCTGCATTTCGGTCTGAGTTTTCGTCTGAATATTAATCTCACTTTTGTTTGCTTTTTTAGTCTAAATTATATTTCGAATTTTGATTTAAATATCGGTTTGAGTTTGGTAATCTTGAATCTAAATTTTAGTATACATTTTGGAATGAATATAACTGTGAATTTGACCTGATTTTTTTTCTGTTTTTAACCAGGATTTCGATCTGACTTTTATTTGCTTTTTGTTTGATTTATAATTTGAATTTTGGTATTAGGTTTGGTTTGAATGTCGGCCTAGTTTTGGTCTAATTTGTGTTCTGGTTATGGGTCTCAATTGTGATCTGGAGGTTCGTCGGAGTTTTGGTCTGAATATCGGTTTTTTTCTGTCGGAATTATGTTTAAATTTTTATAAAATTTGTGATCTGAGTCTTCAAGACATAATCAGTCTGTTCATGATCAAAATTAACCTGTGCTTGGTTCAAATTTTAGTCTGACTTTTGATCTATTTTTTGGCCCGAGTTTGGATCTGAATTTTAGTTAGAATTTCGTTCTGAATAATGCTCTTAATTATGGTCTGATTTTTTGTTGATCTCATTTTAGGTTTGAGTTATTCTCAGATTTTTCATTTGGTAGGAATTTCGGTATGATTTTTGGTTTGACGTTTAATCTTAGTTTTTCACCGTCCTCTGTCTAATATTTGGTTTGAAATTTGATCTGCTTTGTTTTCTAATTTCGGTCTGAATATATTGGTCTCAGTTATGGTCTGAGTTTTGATCTGAATTTGGTCGTAAGTTAGATCTGCTTTTGTCTTGAGCTTGGATTTGCTGTGTGCATTTGTTTCTGGTCTAATTTTTGGTTTAAATATTGATTTGAACTATCACAAAACCATTTTATATATTCTTTGTAGCCATTTCTCCTGATTATTTAAATATATTACTTGGGATATCAGCTATTAAACCTATAACACTGACTACTGAAGACGAAAGTTTTTCGGCTCCTAAAAATCTAAAAATATACTTCAGTTCCACAATCGAAAGAAAATTGGTTATTATTCGCCTATATATCAAAATATAATCAATGTTTAATAGTTTCCCCTAATATAGAAAAATTAGTTCCTTTCAAGGCCAAACCCTCAGACTACTGTTTTTACTAGCTGTTAATGCAACCCTGAATATTTAATCTACCCTGAGGTTTCTCCAGTTTGTTTCCTTTCTATTTGGGAAATTAGTTCTAAGTCAAAATTTCTTTACATTAGATCATATGTTCATAATTCTCTTAAATTCTCTAATTTTTCGTATGAAATTTTGTGACGTCACAAGTTTTAATAGCATAAATTCTTTTTAAGTACTTGACTTTTGGGTAAACATTTTTTTTATTTACTCTAAAAACCGAACTAACACAATTTCTTAGAGTCTAATGACAAAAATGGCCAAAAGGCAGAAATAATTGGTGACGTTTTTCGCATTCAAGTCCAAGGGAATGCTTACATTGTTTGTATGTTTTTTTACTGAAATTAAATTGCAATCAATTTAATGTAATCGAAGCTAGTAAGTTAAATGCATACATCAATTTGTTTTTTATTTATTTTGAAACTGTCTAAGGTTTCCTTTTTTTTGGGTAAAAAATAATTTCAAAATATATATTCCTCATTTTTTCAATGTCTGTCTATAAATAAATGATGCAATTAAAAACTATAAAATGTTTGTGTATGCCGAAATCTTTTGGGGCTATATAAAACTAGCAGTAAAACAAAAACGAATGATTTCTCCCCAAGCGCATTCCCCCCCCCCCCCCCTCCCCCTCCCAAAAAAAAAATAAAAACAAAAAATTTCAGGAGGGAACAAGAGGAGACAACAAAAACATGAGAAGACAGCAGCAACATGAGGCGACATCATCAGCATGAGGTGAGCGACTACAACAATAAGAGACGAGAGGAGATTGCAACAATAAAGCTTCAGTTACACTCGTCCCTCTGCCTCCCTGTCTGAGAATTTGACCGTAGGATATTCGAAATCACTAAAATGCTTTGTATGTAAACTACAATATTTAAACAAAAAAAAGCCGCAAATTCAGCACTTTGCTAGCAACAAATTAAATACAACATGCAACAACATACAACAGAAACTTGCAACGACAACAGTAACAACAATTGCAAGGCGCACAAGTGCACTAGACAATAATATTGTTTACATGCGTGTATGCGTTCATACTCAAGTTAGGTACGGGCAAACGAAAAAGGGCAGGCATGGAAAGGGGGTAGGGGGGAGGGGGGAAATAAAAACTAAAAGAACAGGAAGAGAGCAAGCGATTGTTTGGGGGTGCTGAGGCTCAGGTAAATGGTGTTTTTCTGCTTTTTTGTCTATCCCAAGCGGTGTAAATATGCATGCATGGCATTGTAGATAGTAGGTAAAACTTTTGGATAGGTATGTAAAGCACACGAATGCAACTCAGCTTTTGGTTAGTAAATAACAACAGCACAAACAATTGCTGCAACAAAAACCAACAACAATAATTGCTCAAAAACTGCCAAAGTTTGTTGCTTGCAAACGTTTATATTTACATTTTAATTTTTTGTACATCTTTTTTCCCCTCCTCTTCTGTTTGTTTGTGTATGTATAAATAAATGAAATTACTACTGCTACCAGTTACTACTAGGAAAAAAAATAAGAAACTAAAAGAGCATGCAAGAAAAACATGAGGGTAAGGTAAATATTGTAGTAAATAAAACAGCAACAAATACACATAGTAAACTATTAAAATTTTACTTGAATATCTGCATAACGAATTTTCAGCCTTTAGTTTTCAAATTACATATAGCTACTACTATTGTATAAGGCTGCCTGGCTACTCAGGTATCCTAGGTAACGAGATGTTGGCCAGAAAAGGAACAACAATTATTTTTTGTGACCAGCAGTCTCCATTTGGATTCAGCCTTTTTTCGTTAAACATTAAATAGAGTTGAGGTTACGTCCAAATACCTGCTGACAGTCGAATCGATTTACACAGTGCAACAAATTGAAAGTCATGGAATCCGAACAAAGATCCGTTTCCATACCTTGAAAGTATGCATATACCGTAACAAACCTCCCAGCGGGGTTCAGAATAAAAGAAAACATTTAAACTTGGTTTTAATAAAAAATAATCCCAAATATCAAAAATGTCTCAAATTTTGAGCTCTAATCCGCACTGAGCAAATGTGTTTTTAAATATGTTTTCAAAACTAAAAATTTATTTCACATCGCAAAAAAAACCTTATTAGGTTAATTGAATTAAGCATTTTAGCTCCGCCTTTAAGGGACTTTTTGCTTTTAGGAAAATAATCCAAATTTTTGAATACCGACCTTTTATCCGAACTAAGGTCTTGAGGCGGTCAACAAATGCATTGGACGCTTTGCGCTTCGGTTGTATTGTCGGAGAAGCCCTTCAATAGCTTAGTATTTTTTTACTACCAGCCTTATATATGTATATATACTTCAAAATAACTCTGAAATTTACGTGCGCTCTATGAGACGGTGCTAAGCCGTCCATGGTCTGTGGCGAAATCTTTGCATACGCAAGCTTTCAGTACATCTTCACTTCCGCATTTATTTTGACGCCACAATCGATGACCTTGGTGGAGAGGGGACAAACATATCGCATTCAAAATTTTTGATATTTTCCTACATTTCTTTGGGTTCAATAAAAAACATTCACATATAAAAAATTACAACGTTTTGGCATTTGGTTACACTGCATGTCAGCATAAGTCTTAGCGAAATAGGGTACTGGGGATCATTAAATTCTAAAACATTTTTATACCTTACGCAGCACAGACTACCCAAAACCACAATTGAACTTCACGAAAGTCTTCGAAGCTGACATTGTGTGAGAGCTAGCTTCAAAATAGAACTCTTTCCAAACTGGCCCGAAATGGTATGTGGAGCCGTTGTGGGACTTAATTCAGAGCCCGTCAATATTGCCAAATCGCATAAGCTTTCGGATACGAAGCCAATGTTCTATAGGCCGAACTTCAGATAATCAGAGAAGCCTGCAAAGTTTTGACCTTCAAGATAAGATTAAAATAACAATTTTCATAAAATACTTTGGGGACGTAAGTTAGTTTACAGAGTATACATTAGGCCGGAGCGAAAATGACAAAATATCTCAAATCAGGTTTGGGTAATGAAATTATTGTATATTTTCTTAAAAAACACGAAAATTTTTTTTGATATGCTCTAAAAACACCTGTTTTCAGCTCTGGCAGGGGTAAAAAATATTGAATTTTTTCACAAAATCTCAGAAAAAATAACAAGTAGGCTTCTATGATTACTAAAACGTTTTTAGGTAGTCACGAGTTTTTTATGAAAATACATATACCATAATTTCACTACCCAACCCAGATTTGAGATATTTTGTCATTTTCGCTCCGGCCTAGTATACCTGTGCACTGACGGGCCATAACGTTAGCTTACAGCAAGCGAGACGTTTGTTGGATAGTCTACAGCAGAGGAGCCCTCAGCCTATGCACATGGTGCATATTTGTTTTTGTAAAAGCATTGTGGCATAGGCTAAGCATTTCTCATCTCTCTTTTTAGCCCATAACAAAGTGCAAAGCAAAAACACTTTCCTAAGCTTTGTTGGTCTTAAACGTAGATTTTGTTGTTGTCTAACGTATGAGTTAATAATAATCAAGTTTATATGTATTGGTGTTTGCACTTTCAAAAGAATTTTTTGGGCACCCCTGGTTTACAACATCAAGAGGCATGCTCATTGAGCATTGCTGAACGCTGATGCACGAACGATAAAGATAGAGTTAGGGCTTAACAGGTATTCTGAAATGGTTTAAGATCCACTTTATGGTTCGTTATAGTCAACTATTTTCTGGGAAAAATTTTCAGTACTAACTTCGTGGCATTGCATTTGCAAATATCCAGCTTGTTCTCAGACGAGATGTACGATCCTAAGCAAATATTTTATGACAGGTCAATCTTGGTCCTTTATTTTAACCCTCGTATTTATCCCACGCAGTCTCATTGAGTCTAATGTATTCGTTTATTCTTGTACTTATATTCATGTCTCACATTTTCAATCACTTTCAATAATTTCAGCAAAATAAAAAAATTTGAAATGAAAATAATTGAGGTATTTCTATATATAGTGACTCTAAGTCGCTACATAGGGCTTTATTTTATAAAATAATCTGGGATGAATAGAGTTAAATAGCCTTAATTTTAATGTTAGTTCCTCTTTTAGAATCTGAAGTAAAATCGCATGTCCAACGATAAGTAGAATTTTGTCGTAATTAACATTTCAAATTAAAAGAAACTTTTGACATTTCGGAGGTCAGAATAACAAAAACCTCCCTCTAAGTACGGTCTAACATAGGGAGAAGTGTCCTCGTTGTCGCAAGTACTAGTGTTGAAATCTTTTTACACAACAATGTTTATAAATAGATAACATTTTATCTTATTTGCACTTGTTCTTACTACTGATCCCAGAATGGGATTGAAAAATATTGAGATTTGTAGATTTTATATTAGTATTTTTAAAGGATTTCCTGCAGAATAAGTGTTATAGTTTATGCAAAATTATGCGTTTTCGTTGAACACGCTCAATATTCAGTTCAAAATGTTCTACTATGTAGGTTCTAGTTGTTTCAATTTTTTCGGGGTCCTCCTCAAGAATACTTTAGAATAACACGATATTTGAAAAAAGGAGAACAGGGTCAGCAAAAAGAAGATAAAGATAATGTTGGTCTGGTCATGCAGCAAACCACTTAAAATTTGGGGCAAAGTGTCGGCAGTGATCTCATCTAAAATACGCCAAAACGAAAGAACTCTTCTTTGTATTATTCTATTGTGGTGAGTACCAGCCATTTGTGACAACTAATAGCTACACCTCTTCCCTACATATTATGTTAGTTCGGTTGGAATGGCTGTCGAGAAACACACTTAGGCCTGAATGGCCCATTGTGATACCACATATTTGGGCCTACAGTTTAACGCCGATTCCGAACGGCGCGTCGCTGCGCACAGTGTCGCATCTCCATATAACCTGTGGCCAAAAATAGTAAACGTTGTTCAATCTCTATGAAACTTTGTAAATATTGTTTTTTGGTCAAAGTTAGGTTCGAAAGAAAAAATTGTCAAAATTGGCCCACTGCCACGCCCTTCTCTTATGCGATTGAAACATTCATTTTGAAAAAACATACTAAATATAAACACCAGAATGCTCAACTTAAGTGTGTGAAGTTATAGCGGTAACAGTATTTAGATATCAGAAAATGGGCAGGCTGCCAAGCCTACTTTAAGAAATACCTCTAACTTCCAAATAAATGGCGCCAAAAGTATAAAACATGACACAGGATGTTATAAAACAACTTTTTAATCTTCTACTAAGTATAAACAGGCGACCACGCCCACTTTATAAAACCGCTATTGTTTATAAAATAATGATACATCATTATAATATCTATTAACAGCTCCATTACAACTTTATGCAACAGTTTTTTCACTTATATAACGAAGTTTATTAATTTGCATTTGCATTAATGAAGATATAAAATATAAGTTACTTATTTTTGCTTTCTGAATCATAACTAAATGATAAATCGTTTAAAATTAAATTTCCAAAATATATTCCCGGAATAAAAAAACAATGGATGCGTGCAAAAGGCACGCAAGATATTTGATGTGTAAACAGTTAAACCAACTGAATGCCATATACATAAGCTCACATATGTATAGCCATTTATAGGGATTTGATGTATAATCTATATGCTTAGGTAAATAATTCAAATTAAAACAATTCTTTTACAAACCTAAAAATTTATTAGATATCATTATCTTTTATATATATGTAATAGCCCAATTCACTATAAATTGCAAATGGCCTTACATCAATGCAAATGCAAATTTTTGTTCCATATCGCATGTATTTGTTGTTGTGATAACAGAAATATTTTGCATTTCCACCGAAACCTGAATAGGGCTGATACGTTGTAGTTGAATCATTTTTCTTTTACTCAATGCATCGGGCACGATATGCTCGCATATACGCAACTGCAATTGCATCTTTTTTTCCGCGCTTTAAGTTTTTCTTCCTGTCGATTTGAAAATTTTACATAACGTCGTATAGGTATATGAATTTGTACACACATACGCCAAATCAATTCTCAGGCGACGATAAGTGCTTTCCGCATTTAACCTTAGAAAAGCAACAGGGGTGACCAGTCACCCCACTACTTTTTAAAAGCACCGCAAAGAGATTTACCTTAACTGCATTTAATAAAAATAAGAAACAATGTATTTTTATTGAAGTAAATAAGTGATTTTTTAATAAATAAGTTTGATTTTTTCTGTTTAACATTTTTACTATTTACATAGATAAAAAAGTATTGGCTTTCTAAGGTTAATGTACAAAGCAAAATTTTTATAATGCCGTGGTTTGCTATTATTATCACTAAATTTTGTTTATACATTTATTGAAACCTAGATTCCTTTTTACTTATCATCTTGTATTGTTTTTATGTTTTAAAAATTATTTAATTATAATCCAATCTAACTAACCGAATGCAAAACCTATCAAACGCCTGTGTTTGCTACGTCGACTTCTCTGCTTGTATGGTGTAGTCGATCTCTACACGTTTAACACCAACAAATAATTCTGCCACGAATAAATGTACACACACATTTTGTTTTCGTATGTTTCGTTTGTATGTGTGAGTAAATTGATCGAAACATAAACAAACAAACTCCGCTCGTATTTTAATTTCTCCCTCTCTTCTTCTCTTCTCTTTGTTGGTTAGAGTAGCACAGTCATGCCGCGCAGTAGTGTGAGCGAGAGAGGAACAGGACGTTACAGTTATCTTACATCTTACGATACAGTTATTCTTACATTTTACACATTTGAAATTTTGCCCATACCGTGAGCTAAAATGTTTACACATCAAAAATGTAGAAAACACTTTCTTCTTGTGATTCTTCAATCTTCAATATTAATAATTTAGTAAAGTTTGGATGTACTATTGGGGTAATCTCATGAACTACTGACCCGATTTTAAAATTTTTTGCAGTATTGTGATCGTGGGGTTCCCCGTTGTTTTATTTTTTTTTTTTTCATTTGCATGAATGTAACTACATATTAATATAATTTGATCACTTTATTTCACGTTCATGTGTGGATCAGTTGGTAAGAGGGTAGTTAAAGATATGAATGTAGGAAGGAGTTTTGTGAGGCATGGGTTCGAATCCAACCAAATAAATTTTTTTTTTTTATACAAATTATTTTTTTTTTATCGACAAAAAGTAAATACAAAACTAAATATACAACATGCAAATACACAAAGGGTATAAATAACATAAAAACATTTCATGTTCAAACGATTTTTAAACAAAATAAAAATTATTCGAATTTGAATATGCATTCAAAAATATTTACACAAAAAGTTTCATTATTTTTGCTGTGTGTTTGAGATGTGATATCCCATCGAATTTTTACAAGAGCACGAGGAACTGGTAACACTCAGGTTGCATATGTATAGCTAAATTTTCTTGAGAGGATTGTTATGCAAAGGTTCTACAAACGAAAATTATAAGAGTTTGACCGATACAGAAATTATTTCAGTAAATATAGGCTCTGGGGATTGTCATACCCTATCGCACTGATGTCGGTATAACGTTAATAAATGCAATGCTAAAAACCAAAACAAAAAATGAATGTGTCGGCCATAAACTGTTGTTAAAATGGAAATCAGGCATAAAATGCAATATTATATTTTCATGATTCAGACGCATTACCTGAATATAAAAATATATACTGTTTATTAATTTTTTCATTGTAAATTCGTTTATATTAATATTTATGATTTATGTATAGCCATATAAATTTAAAAAAAATAAATAAATTCTGGGATTCTGGGAGTTCATGCGTGTGTGATAACGTCCACTATAAATTTTTATATCTTCTTAAGATTTCAAGAAAGAGATTGGGCAAAACAGGTTCTTAAAAAGAAAAACATTTAGCATGACTACAGTAAATGTATTCAAAATTTTCATTCTTTTTTTTATTAACTACAATTTAAGTCCATATGAAATGCAAAGTTGTAAATGCGTATAGTTTAGTTAAAATACAATTTGTGTTTAACTATGAAAAAAGGTTGCCTTATTATGTGAGTGTTTTAATTTAAAAAAAAAATGTGTGTTAAAAAATTGTAAAAAAAAGTTTTCCCTTGGCTAACATTTAATAAAAACATCAAACTTGCACATTAGCCATCTCGGACATTGCGCTGTTTAGAAATCTGACGTCAAATGCACGTTATATACATATCCAAGCATAAAATGAAATTCCAGTGACAATAAAACTTCATTTTAATGTGAAAATCTTACGAACTCCATTCTATTTGTAAATGCTAACGAGATGAATATCAAATAAACAATAAGTAGAATAGTTTGAATGACATTTGTATATTTGTCAATCAAACCGGTTTCGTTTTTTCTTCATGTGTATATATGCATATATGAATTTTCGTATATAAATGTTTGCAGTTTTTCAATGTTTATTTACATCTGGCAATGCTGTTTGGCTGCTGGGAAATGAAAACAGCTGATTACCTTATTTTATTTTGTGAATAATTAATGTGTTGCTGAACTTAATTGAAAAAATTTATAAATAGTATTCCGATTAATAAGTAACATTGCGATTTTATTGGATCATAAAAGAAACCTTAAATAGGAAGGTATTTGCGTTGTAAGTAGGCTCATACCAAATCATAGTTTTTTGTAAACAAATGTTGAAATAATTTATTTGTTTATTTCGTTGTTGTAGTTGTGATTATACTCTCAAGTATATGTATACATATTTGTCAATCGTACACCCAACGAATTAATTTCTTATAACGAAAAATGTCAAAAAGAAAACCAGAACTTTCTAGAAATACATCGACGTCAAGAGTATATAGAGTACGTTGTATCCAGAGCATTCACAGCGTTTTGAAAATTTTAGATAATATTCATCTCGAATTCGCGCGAAGAATCTGGCCCTGAACGCTTACAAAGACTTAAAAATAATCGAATTCGTAAATTGCACATTCACACTAAGGAATCCAGTTTTGAACGTGAGCAGAGGCTTGCGCAGAGACAAATAACATCTATATTTAGAGCGCAAAGTCGAAATTCTATCATAGGTAATAGGTCGGCTTTTAGATATAACCCAAATTTTGAATATTCTCAGCAAAAAAATGTACAAATTGGCGGCATGAATAAGACGTGCTCTAGATGCTTAGCAAAAAAATGGTTTGATGAATCTAATGGTATGTGCTGTGCTGCTGGCAAAGTAATTCTCCCTCAAATTCAAGAGCCACCAGAAACAATAAAAACCTATTGACAGGGGCACATCTGTTATCTTCACACTTTTTAAAAAATATTAGAAAGTATAACACCTTATTTCAAATGACGTCATTCGGCGCCAAAGGAATACGCCAGGGTACTTTCATGTCTACTTATCATAAAAAATATAAAAACATTATTTATCATTTATATAGTGTTGAAACTGTAACCAATGAATTATTTAATTATTTTTTATCTATTTAGTTTTATTTTTTTATTTGCTAATATATATTTTTTTATTAGACAAAAACTATCAAAAGAGCAATATAAAAAAAATTTATTTTTGTCAAATGTTAATCCTACCGAACAAATTTAAACTAAAAAAAATTTATAATAAAATATACCTATTAAAAATATAATTTCGGTGTCTAAAAAAGATCTCTAATCAAAGCAAAAGATATTCAAAAAGTTAAATAATTAGATTAGGTTGGGGCTGCCACGCACCCTATTTTTCCAGACCCGGCTAGCGTAGCTGGGCAGAGCCCAGCTAGTTAAAATATACTTTGAAATATATTCGGTAATTATATGTTTCGTAGAATGAACTTTTCTATGATCGGAAATAATTGGCTCCGAAGAAAGTAACATAGTGACTAATATATTCCTATTTGAGGATTCCCGAGAAGTTTTTCGTGTATTATTTAAGCGAAACTTTCGAGTTTCCTTAAGTCTTGCTTCAAGTACATCTTGTGAAGGCATTCCAATTGGAATGTTATATATTTAATAATATCCAACCCGTATATTAATATTTTGTGTACTGTTGCTGGCATTTTATACCAAGAATAGTTTTCCATTAATTAAACTATTCTCTAATGCAGGGATGACTAGTTAGAAACTTATATAGCTCACAGAGAATAAAAAAAAAACATCATCATAATCATTACCTACATATTCTTAGATAGATAAAGATAACGCGCACAAATCTCTTTGATTTCGCTTAAAGCAAAACAAGACTGAAGGCACGACAAATTCTTGGTTTCGAAAAAAATTACGATTTCTTCCGCAAGAGTTGTGTTCCAAAAAATTTAACTACTCCCATAGCAGTTCCATTACTTAAAATGTGAAAACCTTTTTTATGTAGCTAACCATTGCAGACACTTTTTCTTTTCGACTTTCCTTGCGTGCCTCAACCCAAATCTCAAATAGTTCACAAATTTTTACTCTGGGTGTCACTACAAAAATTAATTTATTTCATTTATTTGCAGCTAAAAGCAGCTAGTTTTCTGATTTTATGAAAATACATACTTGTATAATTCTGTATATGAAATACCGGCGGGGTATATTTTGATATATTTTTTAATATTCTTTCAAAGCTTACGACTGTTTTCAATTTATATTTGGCAGAGTGCTGTTTTTAAAGTAACGGTTTTTAGAATATGGTAATCAAAAACTAAAAAAAAGCAGTGTTTTTGTGTTGTAATAATTCCATATTTTCATTGCATATATAATTTATATATTTAAATATATCCAATAAGTCATATTGAGTACTAACATTTGCTCTAAAAAATGAAATTTTTACCACAAAAAAAAGTGTCCTCCAGAATTTCAAACTTTGGAGGCGTGGAGTGGCTATAATAACAATAATATTTTGGATTTATTTTAATTAAATTGTTATCTTTCGATGAGTAAACAAATATTTGTATATTTTGAAACTTTTTTTTTTGTATTTTTGGTCGCACCCGCGACTATGTGCGGGCCTTCCAGATGAAAGTCTAGAGCACTACCCACTAGACTATAGAGATCGTCTACATATTATGTAGTCATAAAACTCTTCAGAGAAATTATAAATTTCTAACATTTTAATTAATTTAAAATTTGTGCGCAAGAAAAAAAAAATTTTAAAACAAAATTTCTGCAACAAAAGCTATAAATTTGGCTGAATGCTAAATCTGCTTTTAGCATTTTGAGGCCAACATTCATAGGCCAGCCATAGCAACGAGAAGATTATAAAATAACTATACAATTTTGCAGGATTCTCAAAACCAACTAAATGCAATTGCATATCAGCATATCCTGTTGCGATAGATTGTAGTATTTCTTGTTGGTATGGTTGTTGTTGTTGCAATAATGCTTATTGAGACGCCTACGCATACACAAATTGTTTAAATTGCTGCAATATGAACACACACATACACAGGCACAAGCGCTCACACAATACTCGTACAAATGCATACAAACAAGCACTTTACGCAATAATCCGCTTCCGCACAAAAAGTGCTGTACTAGCATCAGTTCTCTCTCTCTCTCTCTGTCTGTTTCTCACTTTCCCTCTCTCTCTTTCTCTCTGTTATTCTCTCTCTCGTTCTCTGTAGGTGTGTGTGCTGCCTGTAAGCTGCTGCTGTTTTATGCAACTCAACGCGTGATCAACATTTTGGGAGGCGCTTAAATGCATGTCAAACGGATATCCGGGCAAGAACCAACGACCGCGTGACATGCATGTAAACATACAGGCATGCATAACAATATACATATATGTATAGATATGTAAGTAGATACACATACATGTAAGTTTGTTTGTGTGTGTGAGTGTGTAAATATTCCAAAACTAACGGAAATTCACTTCAAATTACGAAACTAAACTGAAACTAAATTGAATGCATTCAGTGACCCATTAAAAAGGGAACAAACGAACATATTCCACGTAAATTGAGCTGAGGGGAGCACCGACAAAAAGCAGGAAAAAAAACAAAAATTGCAAAAAAAAAACACAGAGGGATGCAAAGTTATCTTTGTTATGCTTGCTCTCGCTTTCTCCTGGTACTCCCCTTCAGTGCATCAACTGCCTTAAGCTATTAGCAAACAACTATCAAAAATAGGGTAAATGTGTTAGTATGTTTCTTGTCAGCACACACACACACATACATACAAAGTAAGTGTATATTCATGCTACTTTAATAACATACTTGAAAATTACAACAATAACAGCAACAAAAGTAGATCCAACGATTATTTTTTTTATTTTACCTTAAGCTCACGCAGCAGCAGCAAATTTTAGTTTGATTCAAAAGAGTACGTGCTGCGTCTCTTTCCCCGCTCTACTCTCCGCTACATTCTATTCTCTCATATAATCATACGTAAGCTCAATAATGAGCGAAACTAACTGCATGCATAATGTAATGCAAAGTTACAATAACAACAACGTGGACATTACCGATGAGGGTGCTGACGTTGGAGGCAATTGCGATGTAAAGTTTTTGTTATAATTTCATATCAAACCAACCAATTTCAATGATCAATATTTATGTATGCCCTCTCTCCCTCTCTTTCTCTCTTAATATGCTTCTCACTCTATAAATTGGTCTGAGGAAATATAATGTGCTTCTACTTTGATGTGAATCTAGTGCGCTTCTTATGGAAACAGTTTTTTTTTTTGTTCTATTGCGAGTGAGCAAAATACAATTCAGAATTTGGTTTTTGGTACACACAAGTACTCGAAATATTTAACTGAAGGTGGGAAAAACAAGAAACAAGAGAGCGATTGTTTGACACATTTTCTTCGGAAAGAATTTTCGTAATATAAACTCAAAGAAGGCAATCGAACATCAAAATTATTGCCCGACTTAGGGTCTGTCAAGTTATCAAATCAATTGTTGGAATAGTATAGAGCTCTGAATCTATGATCTAACAGACCATGCTCGTAAAGGGGAGCTAGTTCCATAACACAAAGTTCAAAAGAAACTCTGAACTCATCTCTATATACTGGGTTGGCCATATAAGATGGACTCATTTATTTAAAAAAAAAACATGAAAAGAGCACAAATTTTACTATTGAAGTGGAAAATCATCAAATCACACACGAACGGTTATGCTGACTAGTTACAATGAGAAAACACAACAACAAATAAGTATACAGAACGGATGTGGTAGTTTCCTTTCAATATCTCTATTCAGTGAAGATATGTGGAATCAAATCTGCAATTCTGAGTTACGATTTCAAATATCAGTAGCTTATATAGGATATTGAAAGATTAAGAAGTATCACTAAGATCACTGATGAGGAATCGTGGCGGATTACGAAACGGCCGTCTGATTTGCCCGTCTCTTTTTGAAGATGATATCGCGCTAGTTGTCGCCCTGAGCTGGAATGTGCTCATTTTTCGGCATTTCCCATCATATATGTCAACGTTTCGGCTATTTCCTGACGGATGTTAGCCTTAAATTCATGTAGGACCATTATCTTGTTGATATAAACCTTTGACTTCAAGCAGCCCCACAGAAAAAAAGTCCAGCGGTGCAAAATCAGGCGAAAGCGGAAGCCAGTTCAAATCACCATTTTTCGATATCAACCGACCGGGGAGCTTCAAAAAACCGATTATGACGCGAGCTGTGTAAAATGGTACGCCGTCTTGTTGAAACCATTAATTTTCATGAACAATAACTTCAAAAAATCGGTTATTATAGCCTCTAATTTATGGTTGTTGTCGAAAAAGAACCGTCCGATTATCTTATCCCAAATTAACAAATTAACTCTTCGATAATTTCAGGGTTTGGGTAGCGTATTGTTTGTTTACGGCTCCGTTTAACTTGAAATTCACCTCATCACTCACAATGATTGTCTACCGAAAATCTTCCTGGATTTCGCCCATTCGAACGACGAAATTCGCATATTCCAAGCGACAAGGCTTATCGATTGGCAACAGTTATTGAGTGAATTGTATTCTATACGGAAATAGTTTCTAATCACAACAAAATATAAGAGATGCCTAATTGCTCAGGACGGCTTGAACCAAAGGTTCGCGGTGACCTTTCAACACTGGCTTGTACGGCCGCGACATTTTTAATAAATTCGTTCTAAAATGATAAAATTATACAATAAAAACTTGAAAGTTTGAAAAAATTTCCAAAAAAGAAAAATATTCAAAAAAAAATCAAAGAACTATGTCTTTAGAGCCCTGCATGGAGGCGAAATTTTTTGCGTTTGGATAAATTAGTTTTTTTTTTCTTGAAATAAATAGAATTATTGACAATACCCCACAACCCCGAAATCCACCTCTTGGATCACCTAGCTCAAAATTTTAAGATACATTTGTATCAAAATCCTTAGGAAACAAGAAACAAAATTAATTTTAAAAGAGGCAACTTTGTCTCAGATATCAAAGCTGACAAATGATAAACCTTCGTACCAATCTTATCATAACTCCATCCTAACTTTGAACCTTTATAAAATTATGACATAACTGTTTATACTATATACACATATCTTCGGAGAAAATCGCCAAAAAATCATCCATTCAACGTCGTGGAAGAAATAGCGTTGAACTGTGTAATCGAAATAAATATAAAAAAAATACGTTTCACTGCTTTCAGAAATGTGCATCAGAGCCACTGCTGAAGCGCAACTCTCCACCATTGGGATAGTACTTAACTATCGAATATACACACTCACACACACTCATTGAGGAAAAAATATTATTTTTACATGTAAGTACGTGATATGAAGACTAATTTTGAAGCCAATAATGACACACAGTGGGTCATCGAATATTTGCTGGTGACGTTGATGATTTCAATGGGATTCGATTAAATGCGGATTAATGCACAATTTTTGTAGCTTTTCAGACAATTTTCTTGCTTATGCTTTTCTTTATTATTCTACTATTTATATTTAAGTAATGCTGCGGTCGCTTTTCTCACATCTTCACACATACTAATAATTGGAGAAAGTGATTATATTGCAAAAATACATGTATACATACTTACATACATGGAATATAAATAAATATCAAATAATTGCTATGTTGGCAAATGAAGTGCGTCATAAACTCACTAGAAAATTGTTACTTCTACATTGTTATCATTTGTACCGAGTAGTGAATTGTGAATGGTTAAAATGGGAGTTGCTGTTCATGGAATATTTTCCAAATAAATTCATTGTATTGTATGTATATTTATTGAAGAGAATAATCATAAATAAAAGTATAGGCACATACTAGTCGTTTGAATATAAAACAATTACAAATCAACTGATGAGGAAACTATTTGACACTATTATTCCAAGTTCATCTTACTGTGTTTTATTCTATATGTGCTTAGCATACTTTAAGGCTGTTTCAGTTTGAGGATTGACATTCAAATTTAAAATTTAAGTTTCAAATTGAACCCAGTTTTACAAAAAAAAGTTTACAATTAAAAACAAATAAACAACATAACAAAACTTTAAAACGCTGCGCGTTATACAGTACGGTACATAACTATACAGTAGCGGGTCCAGAGGAGTTGGGGGCTATAAGAGCTAAAGCCCCTATTCTAAATTTTAATCTGAATTTAACTCGAGGTTTAATCCGTGTTTGGTCTGAATTTTGACTTGCTTTCGGTCTGTATATTTGAGATCATTCTAGTCTGAGTTTTAGTGTAACTTTGAGTCCAAATTGTGGTTCAAGTTTTTCTCAGACCAGCGTTTGAACTGATTTTTGGTCTAAGTTCTGGTATGCTTTTAATTTGTATTTGGCATCTTTTTAGCTTCTGTTTTACGCTAAATCTTAGCTTGAGTTATGGTCGAAATTTTGGTTTGAATTGGCTTGATTTTGATATGAGTTTTGTTTCGAATTTCGGTTTGAAACCGTTCTAAATTTTGTTTTAAATTTTGGTCTGAATTCGGCTAGAATTTTGGCCTTGTTATTGTTTAATTTGTTGCCTGAATTCGGTCTAAAGTTTTGTCTACTTTTATCCTGGTATTTGAGTTAAAATTTTTGGTGTGAATATTTATCAGATATTTCCACTGGTTTTTGTTGTGAATTTTGGTTTACTTTCGTTCGGTATTTGGCGTTATTTTGGCCTAAAGTTTTGTCTAAATATTAATCGTCTAAACTGTGGTCTAAATTTTTTTCAGAATTTTGAACTGATTATGGTTTGCAGTCGGTCTGAATTTTGGGTTTTTAGTCTGAGTTTTGATCGATTTTTGTTGGAATTTCGGTCCGATTCGTGGTCTGAATATTGTCCTTTTCTTGGTTTAAACTCTGATCAGAAAAAATATTGGTCAATATTGAGTCCGATATTTATCCATTAATTTAGTAGAATCAGCCCTCCCTAACCTAATTCCTAGAACCGTCACTGTAACTATGTATAACCTCACCTAAGTTAATTTAAGATTGAAATTATTTTAGAAGTATTTGCGGATGTACCAACAAAATTAAAACTTTATTTAAAGTTAGACCCAATTTACTCAGATAGGTTTTCAGACCAAAGTTAGACTCAATTGAGACCAAAACTTAATTTGATAGCAAGTCGAAAGTCAAACTAAAACTCAGATCGAAATTTGGACCACAAATCAGAACAAAATCAGATAATATTTAGAACAATTTTGAGACCAAAATGAGACCAAATTTAAACCGATGTTCGAATCAAGACTCAGGTCAAAAGTTAGAGCAGACTTAGGCCTATATTCAAACCAAAATCAGTCTAAAACTCAAACTAATATTCACGATATTCACGTCAAAATTTGACTGACCGTAGTCAGACGAAAACCCTGACCGAAAGTTAGGCCAATATTCAAACCGAAATTCAGAGAAAAACTCAGTTAAATAAAAGTTTGGACAAAAAATTAAACCTAAAACCTAAATCAAAACCCAGACCAAAACCAATGTTATGCTCTCTGCAAGCAGGGCACCTCTTCCCCTCCGAAATGTGGAAACTTTCTTCTAATTTTTGATATTAACCCTCTAGTTTCCATATTTGAAATTGATTTAAAAAACACTGGGATTGATAAATTTTGATGTAAAAAGCATAAATCTGTCCTTAAAACCTTAAAAAAATTTAATGGGCATAGTTTTATGAAGCCGGAAAGGTTCAATGCCTAAAAGTGTTTATTGGTGAATAAACTGTTTATCAATTTGTTTTAAGTAATTAAATATTTTGTATAAAAAATTCAAATTTCTAGCTACTCAGTATGAAGGGAAGTGTTTTTTTTATTTTTTTTTATTTGTATCTCAAATTCAGTCAAAATAATGAATTTTCTTATTTTTCACAAATTTTTAAATTCGGCTGTCTGCAATACATCTCTAATATACATTATAACTCATAACCAGGGAGCAGAACCTATAACATAGTATTCAATGATTTTTCAAATATGTTTTTATTTCTATCTTTTCCTTTCTCATAAGCGACATAGTCAGAAATACGAAAATCTGAAATTTGAAATTTCAAAATCAATGCTTACTATGGATGGAAAATTTTATTTTGCCTTTTTTCCGCCCCCTGTTCATAACTAAAGAATTTTTTAAAAGCTTGGGAATTTCCATAGCCGATAGGAAAAATGTAGCAACAAAAAACTATTAAGGTGGTAATTACACCCATTTTAATGAGGCTGTCTAGAGGCAAACTTAAGAACTAGAGGGTTAATTGCCAAAAAAAAGACGAAATAAAATTTACAGCCTATTGAACCGTAATTTAAAATTTTAGTTACACTATGCGACCAATCGAATAAATGTCTTTGACATGGGATTTGAGTTTGGACTCAAAAAGAGGAGGTGATGCTGAGCAATCCTGCATTCACAGTTTTTCTTGGTTAGTAACTGCTTGAACTGAGTTTGAAAAGCTTAAAAATGTAAAAAAAAAATAGAAAAAATTATCAAATCTTTGTTGTAAACGACTGAATTGGAACACTCATTTAAATAGTGTCCTTACGAAAGCCACTAGGACTTTCTGGGCCTGTAAAAAACTCTTTGGTAGAACGTGGGGTCTCACTCCTAAAATGATCTTCTGGCTCTACACTATGATAGTTAGACCCATCATAGCCAACGCGGCCCTGGTGTGGTGGCCTTAAGCCATGCAGGGCTTAGCCATCACCAAACTTAACAAGCTTCAAAGGCTTGCTTGTGTCTCCATAACTGGAGCAATGCGTACCTGCCCAACTCCTGATATTGAAGCATTGATTGGCCCGATGCCGTTATACATTTTCATTAAGAAAACCGCTGCAAATACTGCCCTGAGGCTGAAAATCTCGGAAAGTCTGTTAAAAGGCAACTCTGGTAATATTAGCATACTTGACGTAATTCCCAACTCTTTAATCTGTGCTGAATCGGATTATATGGTTAGGGATCTAAGTTTCGGCAGGAAATTCAATATTGCGGTCCTTCCAGGTCCGATTGGGATGGCCAACGCCCTAACTTCGGTCCCTTTGCTTTCAATTGGTATACAGACGGCTCGAAGATGGATTGTGGTTCTGGTGCCGGCCTTGCAGGACCCTAGAATCTCAATCCCGCTGGGTATTTGGCCGAGTGTTTTTCAAGCTGAAATATACGCTATTGAGACCTGTGATAGTTTAAACCTGCACAAAATTCTAAAAGGCGCAGAAATTGTAATTTTTTCAGACAGCCAGGCGGTTCTTTTAGCTCTCTCTTCATGGAGTTTTTCCTCAAAACTGGTGAAAGAATGCTTTGAGAGTCTCCAACGCTTGCCTACCCATAACAAAGTTACGCTTTGCTGGGTACCCGGACATTGTAACACTGATGGTAATGAGGCTGCCGATGAACTAGCTAGGAAGGGTTCATCGACTTTGTACATTGGCCCCGTTCCGTTCTGTAGAGTAGGCTGGGCCTCCACGAAATCAATCATTGAGGAGTGGTCTAAGGCAATATGGTTTGATAACTTTAAGTCTATTCCAGGTTTAAGACACGCAAAAGCAAAAGCGCTTATCGTTCAGCTAGCCCACAATCGGCCCATCTCTTACTCTAAATTCAACTGCTGCCGGGGGGCACTATGTGCTCAGATATAACCTAAACAAATTAGGTCTGTCCAATGAGACAGAGTGCCGTCTTTGTCTAGAAGATGACGAAACGACAGCTCACATTCTGTGCGAATGTCCGGCCTTGGCTCGGCTCAGAGGGGGAATCTTTGGTACATCTTTTCCTACGATTAACAAAATAAAATCCTCTTCAGCAAACGACGTTTTGGCTTTCATTAGGTCAGATGAATGTCTTTTGTCATAAGTGGGGGTTGGCTGTTTGGCCTCCCCTCTTAAACATATAATAATAATAATCAAATCTTTGTAAAAATAAACTTAATTAAAAGGTAATAAAAAGAAATATTTTATTATATAGTATATTTGGGGTTCTCAACCATCAGATGGCTCGTTAGAAGTGATTAAATTTACAAAGAGTAAAAAAGAAATAGAGAGGCATGTGATTTTCTTAAAACATCGAAATAAAATTGATTGTATTTAATAAAAATTTGTTATGGATGTTTCCTCATCATGATAAAGCCCAACACCTCCCCTCCCGAAAAAAATTCTGGCTACAGCCCTGAAGCAGGACATTTATAAACTGGACCTATCATTTCGCTTCTTGCGAAAATCTCTCATCTAATACTTTTGATAGGTTTTGGTAAATGGATTTTCTTTTATGTTGTGAGTTCAAATGTTGAGCCTCCTGAATAAAATGTTAATGCTACCCTCTCTTTCCCTGTTTTATTTCGAATTATTGGTGCCACAACGAGCTTGTATATCGCATTGAAAAAGAAGAGCTTCCGATTTGAAAATGGTTTGTGGGCGCACACAGTCTTTAACTTGTGCGAACTTGAACAAAGTTGAATAAGCCTGCGTTAAACCACAATATTTTTCATATTCTCTAAAAAATTTTAAATGACAATCAACTAAAATAAGCTGCTATCCTTCATGGCTATTTGGTATGGGTTGAATCCCTTAACCTTTCATTTGTTATTTATCCTCAAAAATTTTTAGACAGAATATATATTTTTTTTTTTAATCATGAATCATTTAACTGTAATCCAATGCCGGGTACTACCCTCTCAAGTACAATCGTCCATCAGTTGGCTAATTTTGAAACGCTCCAGAAAATGGAGGGTTAAAAAACTACAACAGCAACAAAAAGTAATAAGAAATTCATATTATTTTATATAGTTAATAGCAACGAATGATGCGAATGGAACTCTTTTGCTGCTTTCTATTAAAAACTCTTAAAAGATTTAGCTGCGCTCCTCTAAAAATTTTTATGGAAACTTTTCTTCTCAGATGCTTATGTACGTATTGGAGGAGGAGAGGAACATCCTCCAAACAAACTTTTCCAATGTTTATGGAGAATAAAAAAAGAAAAGTAACTTTTTTTTAAAAGAACAAAAAAAAAATAAAGAAAAGATTTTCATCTTGACTTCATTTCGCTCATTACACTTTGTTCTAATTGTTTTTAATTTTATAAATTTTTTTTTTATATTCTATTTTCTCAACCATTTGCAACTTGTAAATCTTCTTATTGGATATAAACATCTAAAAATTCTATACACCCTTTTTTTGTATTATGTGTTAAAGAAAAAGTAGAGGAAAAATTTTTTGTTAAATCTACAAAAAATATGGTTGACTGATTCGTTTAAGTCGAGAGTTTTAATGAAGTTTGGCAAGTGGGTTGGTTTCTTTGCTTTTGGCGCACAGTGTACAAATTTTACTTTACGTGAATCGCTCTGCCTTGAGAAAAGCAAAACAAGAAAAGGAATGGAATGTTATCAAAGTGAAGGCATAAACTTTTACCCATGTTACATCCGTCACATTCCGCTCTTCTTCTCATTTTTGCTTTTGCATTGTTTGTGTGTGAAATTGTGGGGAGAATGAGCGAAAAAGAGTATGAGGTTTTGGGTTACTTTCTCATAAAATTCCTCATTTAAAATAATCAAGTGTTTTCTCTAACGGAACATGTGCAATAACTCATTTCATTTTACTTTTTCTTCATTTTATTTTCTTTCTGCCTCTTTCCTTTGGGCTTGTGTTTTGTTTTGTGTTTTTTTTTTTCTTTGGTGTTTTCTATTTTATATTTCCTACTCCTTCTCTTCATATACAAAATGTTTTACATTGCCAATATGATTTGGTGAACTTCTTTTGCGGATGTCAAAAATTTGTACATAATTTTTTTGTTATATTTTGTTTTTTATCAGTTCACCAAATGTTTCTTGTACTTTGGCAAGGAAAAGTTATCAGAGTTATAAATGTGAACGAAGAGAGTAGTAGGTCCTTTTCTTCACAGTAGCCCACGGCAATATAACTCAAAAACTTCAGATTGAATTATCTGACAGAAAAAGTAGGCGCACACTCACTCATACTCACATACGGATGCTCACACATACATATTATACATCCTTAGCTTGCATATGGGTTTTGGAATTTTGATTCACAATCTACATACTTATTTGTCTTATTATGATGTGCGAAACAATTGAAACTTTCTTGTGACAAAAACTGACAAGCATCACTTTTTATAGGCCTTAAGGACATTTTTGTGTTAACATTTCTGCAAAGTTTTTATTATTATGAAGCTCACATTTCCCTTTAAGTCAAAGTTATATACTGATGCATTGGCCAAGCAGAGAGCTTCAATTTTGCTGGCAAGCATTCGAAACAAACATGGCAATGGTTGAGCACAACCATATAGCTCTTATGATGGAGATTCTCCAAAGCAAATGGTTTGGTTGGGTACTAGTCAAGCCCTGTAGAAATTTAGGCCATCATACAATTGGTTTAGTTAAACGTGATGTTAAGTCGGAAAATCATGGTGGGAGTTCTAAGTCATTCTACAGAGTTTTTAACAGATTCATATGGCAATAGGTTTAAGCTTTAAGTGAGTATTCCAATTAAATATTTTGTTGAGAGTAATACCCAAGTATTTGACTTCTTCAGAATATTCAATAACAGTGTCTGGAATAGAAAGTGGACCAAGGTTCAACTTGTCCTTTTAATGAAGGCAATTAGAATTAATCGATCGGTTGAACCCACAAATCACAGAGACAATTTGCGTATATGTCAAAACATGATGAGGATTGTTGATTTTCGTTTCTTGCTAATGAAAATAATTTGTTGATTATTTCCAAACGTGGTTCGCATGCCATAAGAAATTGATGGATGAATAGTTCAATTTTATCTCTATCCATATGCGTCCCACGTTTGTTGTTTTAAATCAAACAAGTATTTTCGTCCTACTAAAATTCACAGTAACAAATTTTCAAAACAATCTGTATGGGATAAGTAATCTATATGTGGTTGTAGATCTGTATGGGGTTAGGAGAAATTATTTTATACTTTTTTAGTCCATTTTAAAAACGTGGTATATTTTTTTTTTTTTTTTTTAATTTTTGTTGAAATAAATTTGCAATCTATCCATAGATATTCAGCAAATGAGATGATTAACAAAAATATTGAGTTAAATAGATGTATCCCTTTGGTTACACCTATATATATGTATATAATTAATATGAACACTTACATATTAAATTAGAGATTTGCTTACATTATTTACATAAATGCTTAGAAATGTGAAATAAATGCAATTATAATTTTTTTTTTAAAGTGTGAATGGCAAGTCTAATATATGTTTTCTTTTTAATCTTTTGGTTTCATTGGTACTGTCTAGAAGACAAATGCCTAAAGGATTGGTATGATTGCTTAGTCTTCGCAGGTATCTCTCGCTAAATAGGGCGATTTCTTTTTTCACTTTTGGAATGTTAAGATCACAATGAATAGTGTCGTTCGAAGCAAACCAAGGAGCGTTGGCAATCATTCGCAAGGTTTTGGATTGATATCTCTGAAGTATCTGTATGTTGCTGTGGCTGGCTGTTCCCCAAATCTGCACCCCATATGTCCACACTGGTTTCAAAATAGCTTTGTATAGGCGCATGTTTTTTTTCTACACTGAGTTCGGATTTTGGGTCGAGCAGCCAGTAAAGTTTTCGAGTTTTTATTTTAAGTTGCTGTTGTTTAGCTTTAATGTGTATTTTCCATGTGAGCCTGCGGTCGATATGCATACCTAAGTATTTTACATGGTCTGATTTTGATATCAGTTGTACCATTAAGTGTTAAATTTGGGCAGTCCCCTCTCCTTAGTGTGTACGTGACATGCGCTGACTTTTCAGTGTTGATCTTTATGTTCCACTTGTTTAACCATTGCTCCATTTTGGTTAATTGCCTTTGCACGTTTTCAGAGCCTTCTGTTGCAGAATTGTTTGATGCAATTATCGCGGTATCGTCTGCATAAGTAGCAACTGTTACATCTTCGGAGGTAGGCATATCTGAAGTGTATATTGTGTAAAGAACTGGCCCTAGCACACTATCCTGCTGGATACCAGATTTGATTTCATGGATTTGCGAGGTTTCGTGTCGTGTTTTTACATAAAAATGTCTATCTGTAAGGTACGATTTAAAAAAAAAATAATATGGCGCTGGGAGCAGCTTTTTAATTTTATATAAGAGGCCAGGTAGCCATACGCGATCAAAGGCTTGCTGCACGTCAAGAAACACGCCTGATGAATATTTTTTCTGTTCTAGTCCTTCTCTAATTGTATTTATAATTCTGTGGCACTGTTCAGGTGTTCCATGTTGACAGCGGAATCCGAATTGGTGATCCGCTATGATGTTGAGTTCGTCCATAACTAATGACATGCGTCTCATTAAAAATATTTTTTATTTAAATTATTATTTTTTACTTTTTAGTCTTGTGTGTGTGAAATTTTGCAATCGATTTTAAGTAAAGACCAGAGCTGTAAAAGAATGCATTCAATTTCATTGCAATACCTTGAATTCATAACCGACAAGTTGCACTAAATTGGAGTGACTTGACTTGTTTTGAAGTCACTTGAACTCAATTGGAATTTGAAATTGTTGACACATTGAATCAAAACCAATTGTCTAAGCAATGCCACAATTAATTATTGGACTCGTGCAAGATCATTTTCCCCAGATTGAGAATAGCACTATTCATTAAATATAACCGAATTCAAATTATATCTTCGCACATAAATGGGTACTCAATAAATACTATTTTTTCATTGCACCTCGTTGTGATTCTACATTTTGAAACAGAAATGAAATAAAGGCATTTGCCAAATACATAGTAAGAAGGAGATTTGTTGTTATGGATGTAAAAATGTACAAGAAGAATAATTTATTTATATATTAAAATATAAAATATGAAAAGCTCTAACATTTTGGCTAAATATACTTATTTACATACATGCACCTCGCTTCTGTTTCTACGATTTCTTGTTTCGATTTCAGCAAGAGCAAATTGCGATCTCTTTACCAATCTATACTCTTTGTAAGCGGAACAAAACGAAAAGAAAAATTCGTTATTGTTTGTTTTTGTTCTCTCTCTCATTTGTCTTTGAGTTTGTGTATGTATACACATATACATATATTCTACTCCCGCTAAAGCAATGATTTTAACAACGATGAATTCCATGCTTTGATCTGTGAAAAAAAAATGGAAAACTTCCGATGCTAATATTTTAAATATTATTATATTTATATATATTTTAGATATTTCATATTGTATTGTCTTCCAGTTCTGAACTATATTTAAAGTTTCAAGTCTCTAGCTCATCGGGAAGTTAGTTTAAAATCGATTGCAAAATTTGTACCGAACAGACTGACAGACAGACAGACACCTTTGAAAGCGAGTTGATATGAACGTGGTAAAAAAGGTGGTTTGTGAAGCTCAGAGTTGTGATGACGTAAATATTCATGAGCAGAACATGAAATTTCTTGAGAAACGAAAGCTTAATCTTGTTATTTGTAAATTGAGCCAATCTTTCCAGTGGAGAGTAAGTAAATATAAAGAGATAGAATTTGAAAAATCTTAGTGAAAACGAGAAATCTAGTGAGCGCTGTTGCTGTCACTTCAATCGAAGTACATCACTTCATTTTCACAGCCGACACTTGGTTTTTTCTTGTTTTACAAAAACACTTCTTTTTTCATTTAAACATAACCGAAGGTTTTTTAAAAATATCTAAAATAAGCATGGAGAATTTTGAACGCATTAAAAAACTTTTTAATTCTGCTAAGTCGTGCCTAGTATTAGTTTCGTTAATCATTTTATTATCATCTTCACCGGTGATTAGCCTACCGTAGACAAGTTGATGGGACCATCTTTTGGCGTTGCTCAGGATCAGCGTTTTTACCACACTGTTGTTGTTATGTACCCGGCTTGTGTCAAGGCTGACATTTGGATGGATTTACAGTTGTGGGGTGAGCATGGAGGATTTCACTGTTTCATTCCATTACGTTCAAGATGGCACTTTTGTGAATGTATTCGCCATAATGGACGTCGCATTTTTGTTCGTTTTTCAGTCGAATGGTGAAACGCAGAAGGGATTATTTTCATATGAAATAGCTTTTTAGGCTATTTTAAGTAACATGAAAAATGATTTTTTTGCGGGAACCGATTCCAGGATCCCTGAGATGATAGGCGACAGATAGAAAGCGTGTCCCTCCGAAGCTAATTCGAATTATTGAAGCAATGCAAGAGAATTCTGAGCTGGCAGCACAACACCATGGCAAAACTGGCGATCCTTTCACCATCAACTCTGGAGTCAAACAATGATGCCCACTTTCTGCACTTCTCTTCGCAATATCACTAGGCAAAGTTATGGCAAACGTGTGCTCCGAAAGAAGGAGCATAACACGGAGTCTCATCCGTCAGCTCAAAGATTTAAACTTCACAAACGATATTTGCCTGTGCTCGCATAAGTCCAATGACATGCAAGCGAAAACTAACCATCAGAGCAGAGCAGCACGCAACGTGGGCCTAGAAATTAACATCAAGAAGACCAAAGCCATGTGAATTAACAACGTGAGCAATGAACATATCACAATTGAAGGCGAGCCTATTGAGCAAGTGGACAAAATTCTGCTATCTATGCAGCATGATGACCACAGACGATGGATCGGAAGCAGATATCAACAACAGACTCAACAAGGACAGAGCTCCGTTTGGAAGATTACAGTTAATATGGAAAAGTTCGCAAATTTCCTGATTAACAAGAATCTGAATATTCAACGCATGTGTAAGGTCAACGCTGATATACTTATGAAAGAGGACCTTGGTTAATTTCACATAACAACACCCAGTAATTACAAGTATTCATTAACAAATGTCTGCGAATCATATGCAAAATATTCTGAGCAAACAAAATAAGAAATGATGATCTTTGGAACTTAGCCAGCGAAGAATCAATATTAACGCAGATAAAGAGAAGAAAAAGCATGTGGATAGAAAATTCTTTAAGAAAGGCAACCGATAGTATCACAAGAATGGCGCTTGAATGGAACCCACAAGGAAGCAGACGACGCGGGCGACCAAAGAACACTTGGAGACAGGTAAAAATACAAAATGGTAGAACGTGAAAATTACTGTACAAAATAAAGCCAGATGAAAATGCTTAAAAGAGGAGTGGAAGAGAATATAATTAATTTAAATAATTCTAAAATTTTCATTATTTTTGGATTTTTAGTTGTTGAGGAAGAAATTTTAGTCCTCGGCTGGGAAGTCCTTCATCAATATAATCTAATTTAGTGTTTATTATGCATCCTATAAATACTTGATGGATGCATCCTTCCAGGGCCGTAGCCAGGATTTTTTTTCGGGGGGGGAGGCGGGGGGGGGTTTCATTCGAAGAAAATTGACACTGACTTGCCATTACTGATGATGAGCCCGACCTCAAAACAATTACCAAAAATACTAAAAATAATCAGAGGGTCATTTTTTTCAAATGATTATCAGTGAGAATTTGGGCAATGATAAGGAATCCGGATGAGGTTGGCTTATATTCCTAAAATTTGCGCAGTTACTGCATTGAAAGAGGTCTTCCAAGTCGGGGTGCTCTGAGCAATAATGGGTTAAAGAATTAATTACATTTTAAGATTGTTTCCTAGAACTTTGGAACTGATCCACTACTACTGCCCTACATGGGCTTTGCGAATAAAATGATTCCTAGTGTTTGTGAATGAATTTTTTATACTGAACACGAATCTGAGATCAAAAATTTCCCATCATTCCACGTTTTAGAAAAAAATGGGATGGAACAACCTAAAATAGAATTTTTGGCCATTTTTAAAAATTGAATAGCTGAACACTGGCGTGCTACAAACTTCGAAATCCAGAAATTATAGGCTGAATCATGCCCTTCCAAATGAGCCCTAAACCCGAAACTGTAAATCAAACAGTTACTGACCCAGAAAAACTATAAATGCAGAATTGCTCAGCATCACCTTCTCTTTTTGTATCCAAAGTCAAACCTCATGTCAAAGAAAATAAATCGGATCTAGTCGCATAGTGTTGACTTTTTAGAAAGAAACCGATGGAAGTAAAAAATATTTAAAATTTAAAAACTGTTCAATAGATTTTATTTTGACTTTTTTTCATCCACTGGCAATTAATATAAAAAAATAGAAGAAAGTTTCCACATTTCGGGGGAGGGGGGGTGGGGTCAGAACCCCCAAAACCTCCCCCCTAAATACGGCCTTGCATCCTTCAGTATCTACTGCAGAGTAATGTACTCTCTACTGAGATACATAAGCAATAATTTTTAACTTATGTGGAAATTTCTAAAATAATTGTATCTTTTGTTTGTAAAATAAAGTTACGCCACACAATTAATTTTTAGTAAAGAGAAAGGCGATCGCGAATGCAACTAGACGTTCTTTGTTGAAACTTTTTCAGTGGTATTCGTTACCACCCTTTACAAAATTGTTGTTTAGATTGCTCTCTATTTAGTTATTTTTTGTTTTAGAAAAATTATACGAGCTAGAATGGTATGTTGGTATGCACTTAAGGGCTAAATACCACCTTGATCAAAAAGTTCCCGGAATTTATTAAGAAAATTAAAAATACAAGTTTATTCATCTAAATCTTTATTGTCCCCTTCAAAGTAATCCCCATCGACTGCAACACACTTATGCCAGCGCTTGATCCAATCCTCGAAACATTTTTTATATTCGGTTTTCGGTATGTTCATCAGTGCTTCCTGCGATTTTTCCATTACTTCTTCTGGGCTGCTGAAACGCGTTCCCTGTAATGGTTTTTCAACTTGATTAAACAGGAAAAAGTCACAGAAAGCCAAATCAGGTGAATTCGGTGGCTGTAGGATGGTATTTGTTGCATTTTTCGTCAAAAAATTACGAATAATAATGGCTCTGTACGACGGTGCGTTATCATGATGCAAAATCCACGAGTTTTCTGTCCACAGTTCTGGTCTCTTTCGGCGAATTGCTTCACGTAAATGCCTCATAACGCCCAAATAATACTCTCTGTTGGTTAATTTGCGGTTATTGGCCAAAATTTCTTTTACTTTATCCACGTTTTCGTCGGTTTGCGATGGTTTGCCACTGCGTTCATCATCTTCGATTGACTCACGACCACTTTTGAACCGCTCGTGCCACTGGTAAACAACCGTTTTTATTCAAGAATCGTTGCCGAAATACTTTTCCAACATTTCCAATGTTCGCGCACCATCAAATTCGTTTTTTACGCAAAACTTAAAACAATACAATTTAATAAAATTGTAAAAATCGCCAACACACACAGAAATAAATGTACTCTTGGCTACGTAACTACAGCTGTACCAACTTAACAAAAAAAAAAACAGAACTCAAATCGGAAGGATGGGAGCGCCACACGGTGGTTATTCCGGGAACTTTTTGATCAAGGTGGTAATTGCGACGGCAGATGCAATCATAGATATTGGTACATGACGGTGCACCAATGGAAAACCGAAAGAGGCAAAGGTTAATAGCGACAACTACCGTAACATCGGCAGCAGGTTGGTTTCTCGCAGACACTGTGGCTAAAGGACGGGGGTCAGCTTCTGCTAAGGCTATGACGGCTAAAAACTGACACCCGCATATATGTATTAGAGTGCCTTGAGCGCCATACACAAAAAAATCGGTCTTGTTGTACACCTCTGAAAAGGAACATCGGTTTCTTTTGTGATGACTCCCAAAATATTTTATCCCTAACGATCTATTTTCATTTGCGCCGCTTGATTTGTATGACAATCCGTACCATATTTTTATGGGACTAGGGGGTTTTCTTATATTTTCATTGTCTTTTTGGTTCAATGGTTTCAAAAAAAAAAATGATGCTGTTTCTTTTAATTAGAAAATGTATTGGGAGTATGAATGTATAAACTCGTAATTGTGACTAACTTCATATCTATCATACGCGCCATTTTTTTGACATTGACAGCTATTCTATCTCGAAGAGCGCCAAAAATACTATAAGAATTGATCTGTCAAATAATTTTCATAATTTTACAAAAGTATTTTACTTTAGCTGAAAATGTCGAATTTCGTGCCAACAAAACAACATTTGCGGGAAGTTTTAATTTGCTTCTTCCATTTAAAGAAAAACGCAACTGAAGCACATCGTTTACTCACTGAAGCTTATCCTGACTGTGCTATAGACGTTAGAATGTGTCAGGTGTGGTATGCCCGTTTCAAAAGTGGTGATTTTGATGTTGAAGACAGGGAACGTTCAGGCGGCCCGAAAAAGTTTGAAGATGAAGAATTGAAGGCATTACTCAAAGAAGATTCATGTCAAACGCAACAAGAACTTGCAGAATCTTTAGGAGTTGATCAATCAACCATTTCTAAACGATTAAAAGCATTGGGAATGATTCAAAAGCAAGGAAATTGGGTGCCGTACGAATTGAAGCCGAGAGACGTCGAACGACGATTTTTCACATGTGAACTGCTGATTGAACGACAGAAAAGAAAGGGTTTTCTGCATCGTATTGTGACTGGCGATGAAAAGTGGATACGTTACGATAACCCAAAGCGTAAAAAGTAATGGGGACCGCCCGGACATGCATCAACATCAACGGCAAAGCCGAACATCCATGGATCCAAGTTCATGCTGTGTATTTGGTGGGATATGAAAGGTGTCGTGTATTATGAGCTGTTGAAACCGAATGAAACGATCACTGGCGACCGCTACCGACTACAATTGATGCGTTTGAGCCGAGCATTAAAGGATAAGAGGACAGAATATGAGAATAGACATGACGAAGTTATTCTTCAGCACGACAATGCTCGGCCGCATGTTGCAAGACAAGTAAAAACATACTTGGAAACGCTGAAATGGGAAGTGCTACCCCACCCGCCGTATTCTCCAGACATTGCTCCTTCTGATTACCACTTGTTCCGATCGATGACACATGGCCTAGCTGAACAGCACTTCCGTTCTTTCGAAGAACTCAAAAAATGGGTCGTTTCGTGGATAGCCTCAAAAGATGAGGAGTTCTTTCGACGCGGAGTCCATATGCTACCAGAAAGATGGGAAAAGTTTGTGGCTAACGATGGACAATACTTTAAAGAATAAATTTATAATCACTTTTTCACAATAAATGTCCAAATTACGGAAAAAATACGAGTTTATACATTCATACTCCCAATAATAACGTAATTTACATCTGATAAAATAATGCATTTCCATATATCACTTGGAAGCATCAGATTTTTTCAAAAATTTTACTTGGCTCCAAAATTTTCAATCGACAGCACTGATGCTAACAGAGAACTGCGTTTAATTCGGTCGGGCTATATGCAAAAGTACGCTGCCACATTTCACTCTTGTTTGGGCTGAGCTGTGAGTTCTATGGAAAACTTTTATTCTTTCCGCCCACTTCCAAATCTAATCTAAAAAGTATTAATATATTCAAAATATAATTTAACACTCCATGAAATTTTGCAAGAACTATTTGAAAGGAATTTTGCAAGTTTTCATTAATATTTTATATTCTACAAACAGTAAACTAAAAAGGAATATCTCCGTCTCCCTTTCTAATTGTTCAAAGCGTTTGTTTACTTTATTACACTTCGGGTTACTTTAATCGCTACTTATTTTGCAGAAGAAAAAAAACTAAAAAAAAGACGAATAAGAATTTGTTAATAATTACGAAAATAACTGCAAATCACGTTAGTGTGTAAATAAAAAGATAGCAAACGAAGCAGACACAGAGTGAGAAAGAGATTGTGTGCGAAAGAGTTAGCAAACACTAATTTAACGCTGTGTTGACAACTTTACAATATTTGCAACAACCAAAAAAAAAAAAAAAACAACGCACACACAAACTCTCTCTCTAGCAAGTTTCATTTCATTTCAAGTTTTTACTACTCCTATTTTTCTTTGCTTTGTCGCTCCGCAGTAGTTTGTAAAGCTTTTTGACCATTTTATATCAAGTGAAGTGTCCTGTATACTGTGAGTTTTTTTTAATTTTTTTTTTTTTTTTTTTGTTAAATAACAAAAAACTCTTTTATAACTCTCGTACATATTTTTGTATCCTTCTGCTTCCTGTCTTTATATATATGTAGATTTCTTGTTTGCATTTTCTTGCTGC